>OY755181.1:3177299-3742262 GCA_963576735.1 Bedellia somnulentella | reverse complement strand
AAGAAACAAAGGATAGAGAAATTTCGCGCTGGATGCCAACTGACACTGTAGCTCAGTTGGCAGAGCGACGGGGGCGTATACCCGAAGGTCGCGGGTTCGAACCCCGCCAGTGTCGAAATTTTTCTTTCCTTTAATAACATCTTTTATTTATGAGTAATAATCCCCACATGAGGAATTCATGTCAAAAAACATTAAATTATGTGATAGTTAGGCGTTTCCAACATTTGCATTCTATCTGAAAAGGTAGACAAGTGGCCGTCCGAATTAGTTAAAATTCGGAGGTAGGAAACGCAAACACTACTTGAACGTGTAAAAAAGAAACAAAGGATAGAGAAATTTCGCGCTGGATGCCAACTGACACTGTAGCTCAGTTGGCAGAGCGACGGGGGCGTATACCCGAAGGTCGCGGGTTCGAACCCCGCCAGTGTCGAAATTTTTCTTTCCTTTAATAACATCTTTTATTTATGAGTAATAATCCCCACATGAGGAATTCATGTCAAAAAACATTAAATTATGTGATAGTTAGGCGTTTCCAACATTTGCATTCTATCTGAAAAGGTAGACAAGTGGCCGTCCGAATTAGTTAAAATTCGGAGGTAGGAAACGCAAACACTACTTGAACGTGTAAAAAAGAAACAAAGGATAGAGAAATTTCGCGCTGGATGCCAACTGACACTGTAGCTCAGTTGGCAGAGCGACGGGGGCGTATACCCGAAGGTCGCGGGTTCGAACCCCGCCAGTGTCGAAATTTTTCTTTCCTTTAATAACATCTTTTATTTATGAGTAATAATCCCCACATGAGGAATTCATGTCAAAAAACATTAAATTATGTGATAGTTAGGCGTTTCCAACATTTGCATTCTATCTGAAAAGGTAGACAAGTGGCCGTCCGAATTAGTTAAAATTCGGAGGTAGGAAACGCAAACACTACTTGAACGTGTAAAAAAGAAACAAAGGATAGAGAAATTTCGCGCTGGATGCCAACTGACACTGTAGCTCAGTTGGCAGAGCGACGGGGGCGTATACCCGAAGGTCGCGGGTTCGAACCCCGCCAGTGTCGAAATTTTTCTTTCCTTTAATAACATCTTTTATTTATGAGTAATAATCCCCACATGAGGAATTCATGTCAAAAAACATTAAATTATGTGATAGTTAGGCGTTTCCAACATTTGCATTCTATCTGAAAAGGTAGACAAGTGGCCGTCCGAATTAGTTAAAATTCGGAGGTAGGAAACGCAAACACTACTTGAACGTGTAAAAAAGAAACAAAGGATAGAGAAATTTCGCGCTGGATGCCAACTGACACTGTAGCTCAGTTGGCAGAGCGACGGGGGCGTATACCCGAAGGTCGCGGGTTCGAACCCCGCCAGTGTCGAAATTTTTCTTTCCTTTAATAACATCTTTTATTTATAAGAAAATATACTTTAATTATGTAGTCTAATCTAATTATTAAAAAAAACAATACCAAATTACTAAAACTTATTCTCCAATTTAATCTCCTCTTTCTCATCTCTAATTTTCTTGTAACTGTCTTGTTAAACAAAGAATTTTCAACCGCCTGAAGTCTTCAAATTACTATTTATATATTTTTTGAGCCAAGAATACCCGGAAACGTTATCCGTGCCAAACAACTGTCGAAAACATCAAAATATCAGTAATCAGATAGAATTTTCCTGTCATATCCCGACGTCTTTACCTTATCAATTCTCAATAAGAACCTCTTGTCTATTTTCTGATATTTCATAATGCTAAATTGCTGCAAATATAGTAAAGTGAAGTTACTTAAAATTTATACATACATACATATACTCACGGCTGTAAATCCCTAGAAGGGGTAGCCAGAGCTAAGGAATTAGAAATTCCTCAGCCACTTTTGGAAATGATAGTGGGGAAAAGATGATAAAAATAAAGGTTGTTGGTGATGGGTCTCCAACCGCATCGCCCAAAAATCCCTTAAAAACCCCAATGCCGTTAGTTTATATGAGTACATATGTATTGAAGTAGGGTTTAAGTCGGAGGCAAAGCAAGGTTGCCTTGAAGATATTATTGCAAAGTAAAATTGCATTATGCAAATATTAAAAAAATAAGATTGGATTCCCATCTCCTTAAAGTCAACATATTTTTTATATTGCAGCATTTTACTCATGTTTTAACTACAAAGTAGGTAATAATAGTTTTGCAGTGAAATTAGTTTGTATGCTGGTGATCTTACGGCTCTTTATAGCGCTAAAGGTATTAAATCGTTTAAAAGTGATTAAATTAGTTAAGTGCATTTTCGAAATTAGAAATCCAAAAATACCGAAAGTACCATAGGTTTGATTGAATTTTAGTAAGAAAATTTGTGAACGTGATAATAAAGTGTACAAAAAAGACACTAAAAAGCGAAAATTGGTTGACTCAGTAGAATCAAAAAAGTATGAATGAAACATGATGTTCGCACATATTAGTACCCCTGCCAGCTTATTGGGGATTTTCGGCTTGAAAATTTTGTTTAAGTTTTAACTATACATCAATGGGCATATTCCTTACTTCTTTCCGGTCTTGGGTCAGAATCCGGTGAAAAAAAGTCCAAAGTGGCGGTACTTCTATACACATTGTATATAGTAGCGAGACATGTAACCCGCAGACGACCAGTTGCGAAGAGCTCCGGAGTCACTTCAATCTCTACGTGAACATTTGACCAGTAGAGACCTGCTTCCGATGGATGAAGAGTTGTTGTTGCCGAATGATGCTGGAATATAAAATAGATCATTCAATACGTGAAAAGTAACCCAAAGTATGTGTAAATTGATGAATATATCTTATCCTATATTAAAATACGCAATACGCGAGCATATAATAGCATCCTATTTGTATTTATGCATTCAACTTGGCATTTTAATTTTGGAAACATATCATAAAAACCTTTGGCACATAAGTATCAAGATTTATATAACTTTAAATGGATTATATATTTAGATAAAGACGCCAGCAGTATTTTTTGTGTATAATTTTTTTTCAGACAATATACATAAATACATACTCATGACCATCCCTAAAATGGTACCCAGAGCTTCAGAACAAGAAATACTTCAGCCACTTTATAAGTTGTGGAGAGAAAAGATTGTAAAATAAAGGTCGTTTATCGGTGATGAATCTCCAGCCAACCAACATACATACATACATACATACATATACTCACGGCTAAAAATCCCTAAAAGGGGTAGCCAGAGCTAAGAAATTAGAAAATTCTCAGCCACTTTTGGAAGTTGAGTGGGGAAAAGATAGTAGAATAAAGGTTGTTGGTCTCCAACCGCATCGCCCAAAAATCCCTTAAAAGCCCCAATACCGTTAGCCGCCTCTTACGTACACCTACCGGAAGAAATGGGGTAGTGCTATTCTAAGCCGGCACTACACGGCAGGACTTAAGTAAATATAGCGGAAATCAGTTCTGTACAAAAAATACAGAATAAATTCCGCTTAAAACATACATACATACATACATATACTCACGGCTATAAATCCCTAGAAGGGGTAGCCAGAGCCAAGGAATATGAAATTTCTTAGCCACTTTTGGAAACTTGTGTGGGGAAAAGATGGTAAAATAAAGGTTGTTGGTGATGGGTCTCCAACCGCATCGCCCGAAAATCCCTTAAAAGCCCCCAATACCGTTAGTCGCCTCTTACGTACACCCACCGGAAGAAATGGGGTAGTGCTATTCTAAGCCGGCACTACACAGCAAAACTATTATTAAAACTATTAAAAAACTATTATCCGCTATTAAAAAACTATTAAAAAACTATTATCTATATATTAACCGCTTAAAACTATTATCCAAATACGTTGTTCCTACCCCCGGATTGGTTTTTTCAATGTTGTGACATTTGTTACTTATATACATTTGCTTTAGAAATACACTGAACCACTTTCGAATATTTTCATTCTTTGTTTCTTCTCTATTTAGCTAAGTCCTCTATGTTCAATCCTTCAGGAACTATGTATGGATTGTAATAGTAATAAAATATCTGACTCCAGGATATATTGCGTGTATTGATTAATGATTACACCGTGGCCGAAATAATGTTAACAGTAACAGAATCGTACGCAAGTGACAAAGAATAAGTGGGTAGCATGACGCAACCCTCAAACGTTTTATTATTTCCGAGCACTAGAGATGTGCCGGAACACTCTATATTTGCCATAATCGTACAAAGTGGCGATCGGTAGTGTCTTCCTACTCAACGGGAACTAATGGCGTGAATACATGTATGTTTCTAAGTAAATGACTCAAAATAAAACTTAGCTGTGTAGTGTCGGCATAGAATAGCACTGCCCCATTTCTGCTTAGCTGTTTAGTGTCGGCATAGAATAGCACTACCCCATTTCTGCCGGTGGGTGTACGTAAGAGGCGACTAACGGTATTAGGGCTTTTAGGGGATTTTTGGGCGATGCGGTTGGAGACCCATCACCAACAACCTTTATTTCACCATCTTATCCCCACGCAACTACCAAAAGTGGCTGAGGAATTTCTAATTCCTTTACTCTGGCTACCCCTTCTAGGGATTTATAGTCGTGAGTATATGTATGTATGTATGTTTCTAAGTTTATGCGTCAAAATAAAACTCACCTTTTCATCGTTCACGAATATAGTCAAATTAGCGGGGGGTCGCGCTGCAAGTGACGTGCAATTGGCTTTCAACACCTCCCCGGGTAGGTAGCTGTCCTTGTTTGATATTAATACGGGATCGTTTGAAGGCGGAGCTGAAATTTGTATATAAAATATTCGGTTAACATTTTTTAATAATGTAGAAGTCTTGTGTCGTAATATTGATCCACATCGTTTCACAATGTATTAACATAAATTTAAGATCAGAATAAATAATAGCTTTCGACTGGCATGATTGTTATTTTATCCATTATTATAGTAGGGGAGGCCTGGATGCTAAATTTGCAGTTGGTCGAGCATCGTAGAAACCTATTGGATCTGATAGTTCATGTTCCAAAATTTAAAAAAGTATATTACAAGTTTATATTTTAGTGGGGGAGAGAGCGTGTAAACATTTATAAAAATGTAAAAAATAATAGTAGTGTAGCAATACTTGGGCGCGTCAGCCATTAACAATATGAATGCGATTTATAATTCTGATAACCATAATATAATCTGATGATTAATGTACGGGATGTCGTTATTCTGGCTATTTTAAAGGAAATTTAACAACAATGTTCAGTCATAACGCCTGCACAAATATTACACCAAAACACCATCGCGGGAACATTGCCGTCACACGCATCACGCGCTTGAAGATTCTTGACCATCTTATTTCTTAACGTCACGCCCAAATTGTCAGATTATCCAGATATACACTCTTCTAAATGTAATTAACCTACCTTTACTTAGTCTGAAGCGCTCGAAAATTTTGGAAGATTGTCTTTTTTTACTAATCTGACGGATTCCCCTCAGCATACCCCGCTATACGAAGGGTTCATACTCGATATGTAATCAAAGGGTACAAGTATTGTCCCTATATAATAATCTGATATGCTCGAGTCACTTCAAAAATCCCCGCTTCGCCTCCCCTACTATTATGGACAACTTACAAAAACAAAAAAAAAATATTTAGTCAATTTTGAAAGTAAAATTATTGAAGTAATTCTTAGTAATCTCTTTATAGTTTGTGAAGAAATTGAAAAATGCAGGACGGTTGGTGATAAGGCCCAGCAAATTATAAAGAATACCGTAATATACCCTTTTAGTCTCCTCATTTGATATCCAAATATAGTAATAGGTTAGTTTAATCTTTAAGTACATATTTATTGCATATATTATATATGAAGTAATTTACCATGAGTTGTGTCTTTCATGAGAAAATTAAGACACAATATTAATATGATATTTTCATGAATGATTCTAAGAGATGTTTTTCTATTTTTACTTACTGATAGAGGCGACTAAGGGTATGGGACTTTTTAAGTAGTTTTTGGGCAATGCGGTTGGACACCCATGACCAAAAATACTTAATTTCTACCATCTTCTCCCCTATCAACTTCCACATAATGGCTGAGGAGTTTTTAGATCGGAAGCTCTGGCTACCCTTTTTAGGGATAAATGGCCGTGAGTATATGTACGTATGTATTATAACAATAAATCGCCAATATTGCTGGTCGCTGTAGCACACAACCCTAACATAGCAGATAAGCTTATCTAAAGCTGCATTAAATTGAAGAGCTTATACCACGAATATATTACTCTATACTCCATGGTAGACTAAATAAGCTCTGTAACTCAGTGGGAAAGAACAGTAGCTTTGATTTACATTGTCTACACTAAAGTCATATTCATGATTTATTTATTAAGATTTTTAACATAAACATAACATATAACATAACATAAACATAAACGTTCACGCCGAATATCCCCGAAGGGGTTGGCAGATGTACTAATACTTCTGAACATCACGTGACTTTGTCACCTGGTGTTCAGAGTACCCACGTTTTGCATGGACAGTGTACTCACGTGATAGGGGGCAGGCCTATCGCCGTTTTGACGAATACACTGTCACATGACTAAGTACAACTCAGCCATGTGGGTTTCCTCACGATGTTTATCTCACCGTTAACAACCATGATAAATTAACCACACATATGTCTTTAGAAAAGACAAATTGGTGTAGGCCCGACCCAGGATTTGAACACTAGTCGTTTGCACGATAACCGAGTGTTCTACCCACTGGGCTATCACGGCTATTTTTAACAATGGGAAAAATTTCGTCCTAATACTCATATGGCTGCAATGTACTCTACTGGATAACTATAAACTAAAACTCAAACGTTACGACGTTTATCCTTTAAAGGGGTTGGCAGAGGTACTATCACTTCTGAACATCAAGTTACATTGTCGCCTGGTGTTAAGACTACCCATGTTTTGCATAGACAATGTACTCACGTGTTCTTTTTCTATGAATACGCTGTCACATGACTAAGTACAACTTAAAGTAAAGTACATTTTAGCCATTTGGGTTTTCTCAAGATGTTTTCTCTTATCGTTAACAACCATGATAATTTAACCACACATATGGTTTAGAAAAGACAAATTGGTGTAGGCCCGATCCTGAATTTGAACCCTCATTGTCTGCTCGATAAGCGTTACTTGTACGCTTGCAACTCCGTCAGAGATACATGGCATTAACTATAAGAGTATGAGACATTAAATATCAAACATATACGAGGGCTGCTATTTATGTATCCGGAACTGGCCACTTACAGAACAATAATTTAAAAAGTAATTACATCATTTAAAAATAGAACTCTTTAGCTTTAGAATACATTTATTTTTATGTGACTGTCAATTGTTTTCACATCGTAGCGTCATTTTGAAAATTGCGTGTCTTCACCACCATGGATTTAACTCGTGAACATTTTCGTGCCATGATTTTTTACGATTTTCGGCGTGGTCTAACTCAAAAACAGTGCATCGATCAGCTTACTTCAACTTTTGGGGATGAAGCACCCTCAAAGACCACTGTGTATCACTGGTTTAGCGAGTTTAATCGTGGACGATCTAAGCTTACTGATGAAATTAAAGAAGGTCGCCCTAAAACGGTCGTTGTACCTCAAAACATCGATGCTGTCCGGGAACTAATAACTCAAGATCGTCATGTTACATATCGTGAGATAGAGGCATCTCTGGGCATTAGTATGACGAGCATACATAAGATACTTCATGAACATTTAGCTGTAAAAAAAATTTGCTCCCGTTGGATTCCGCACAACTTGAGTATTGATCAAAAACAGGCTCGTGTCGATTGGTGCAAAGAAATGTTAAAAAAATACAACCGTGGTGCGTCAAAAGCTGTTTATAATATCTACACAGGTGACGAATCTTGGATCTACGCTTACGACCCCGAAACTAAGCAGCAGTCCACGGTGTGGGTGTTCCAAGATGAGCCGAACCCAACAAAAGTTATTCGTGCAAAAAGCACATTGAAGCAAATGGTCGCTTGTTTTTTTGGTATAAATGGCCATGTAGCTACAGTGCCTTTAGAGAATCGTAAAACTGTTAATTCGGAGTGGTATACGACCATTTGTTTGCCGGAAGTCTTTGAACAAATAAGAAAGACTAACCGACAACGTAGAATCATTCTGCATCACGACAATGCTAGCTGTCACAGGTCGGCCGTCACAACTCAGTTTTTAGAAGCTCAAAAGATCGAATTGACAGGTCATCCGCCGTACAGCCCTGATTTGGCACCCAATGATTTTTATTTATTTCCAAATGTGAAGAAAAAATTACGTGGTCAACGTTTTTCGAGCCGCGAAGAGGCAGTCGATGCGTTCAAAATGCACGTTTTGGAGATACCTCAGTCTGAGTGGAAAAAGTGCTATGAAAATTGGTTTCAACGCATGCAAAAGTGTATAGATCTGAGCGGCGAATATTTTGAGAAGCAATAAAACCATATTAATTGATATATGTTTGTTTCTTTTTTTTATTCCGGATACATAAATAGCAGCCCTCGTATACATATACTCACGGCTGTTAAGTAAGAGCTAAGGAATTAGAAACTCCTCAGCCACTTTTGGAAAGTTGAGTGGGGTAAAGATAGTAAAATAAAGGTTATTGGTGATGGGTCTCCAACCGCATTGCTCAAAAATCTCTTAAAAGCCCCAATACCGTTAGTCGCCTCTTACGTTCACCCACCGGCAGAAATGGGGTAGTGCTATTCTAAGCCGACAGTACACAGCAAAATATCAATATCAAATATATAATAATATATAATAAATATCAAAGTACGACTAAATACAAACAAAGATTGATCATTGCAACCCACGCCGTAGATAATTTTATACAAGTCACGTAACAAGTTAAAGGTTAAATCAGGTTCGTTAAGTAAATAGAAATAGTAGTTGGCTTATATTAGACATGTTAGCTCTGGCCTCAAGTCTTAATGTGGTTTTCCTCTTAAACTATTTAGCTCTATTACACACTAGCTAGAAATGAATTGTACTAATATAAATGCGAATGCTTTGTTGTGTTAGCTGTGTAATGTCGGCTTAGAATAACACTACCCCATTTCTTCCGGTGGGTGTACGTAAGAGGCGACTAACGGTATTGGGGCTTTTTAAGGGATTTTTGGGCGATGCGGTTGGAGACCCATCACCAAAAACCTTTATTTTTACCATCTTTTCCCCACTCAACTTCCAAAAGTGGCTGAGGAATTTATAATTCCCTAGCTCTGGCTACCCTTTCTAGGGAAATATAGCCGTGAGTATATGTAGTATATGTATGTATTTGATACGAAGTAAATTGGAAATTGTATATTAATGAATAATATACAAGATGAATGAAAGAAATTTGATAAAACGTTATATAGAACCTATGTGGATATTCATTTATTTATTTAATAGTGTTCACAAACAGCATTAAAACAAACATTTCTTTTTTTGAAAAAATATAAATTTGGCTCTGTTATAATGCGAAAAGTAATGTACACAACATTATTGATTATTATCGTTAACAAATTTCTTACCTATTACATACATTTACATATACTCACGGCTATAAATCCCTAAATGGGGTAGCCAGAGCTAAAGAATGAGAAATTCCTCAGCCACCTTTGGAAAGTTGAGTGGGGAAAACTGAGTAGAAATAAAGGTTTTTGGTGATGGGTCTCCCTTCCTCGTCCCCTCCCTTAGTCGCCTCTTACGACATCCGTGGCTAGAAAGGCGTAGCGACATTCTAAGCCAGCACTACTCGGCAATGATTCCCGCCTGTGTAGTGTCGGCTTAGAATAGCACTACCCCATTTCTTTCGGTGGGTGTACGTAAGAGGCGACTAACGGTATTGGGGCTATTAAGGGATTTTTGGGCGATGCGGTTGGAGACCCATCACCAACAACCTTTATTTTCACATCTCTTCCCCATGCAACTTTCCAAAAGTGGCTGAGGAATTTCTAATTCCACAGGTCTGGCTACCCCTTTTAGGGATTTATAGCCGTGAGTATATGTATGTATGTATGTAAATATATGTTAGTAGAGGATGAGCACGACGAAGAAAGTAATTGCTCAAAGAGCCAGAGCGTCCGAAAAGTAAATAATCTAATTTTGTTCTTTTTATAGTGTGTAACTCTCAGCAGAAGATTGGCAACATGTATAAAGAATGTGATTATATTGATATTTTTAATGATTTATAAATACGTCAACTATTTGCAATATCATTTATTAGTGAATAGAATTTTACAAATATACATACATACATGTTCTCACGCCGTTAGTTCCCATTGTGGTAGGCAGAGACTATCGATCGCCACTTTGTACGATCCTGGCAAACCTCTCTAGCTTCATTCACATCCATCAATCTTTTCATACATGCTCTTTTATTCTTCGGACTACGGACACCTGCCTTTTTGGGAATAAAAATAAATAGAATTTTATTTTACATGTACATTTTTTAACTAGGTATAAGGTTTGGCAAATTATAATTGTGTTTAGTGTTGTGTACGCCTTTCATTAGCATATTATATTATATGCAGAAATTTAGTTATGTAATTTTATCATTGTATTAATATGTATGCGGTTGGTGTTGCTGTGTAGTGTCGTCTTAGAATAGCAAAACCCCATTTCTTCTGGTGGGTGTACGTAAGAAGCGACTAACGGTATTGGGACTTTTAAGGGATTTTTAGGCGATGTGGTTGGAGACTCATCACCAACAATCTTTATTTTATCATCTTTTTCCCATTTAACTTTCCAAAAGTGGCTGAAGAATTTCTAATTTCTTAGTTCTGGCTACCCTTTCTAGGGATTTGTAGCCGCGAATTAAAGTATGTTGGTGTACCTCAAACAAATAAATAAATAAGAATATACATACCAATAACATCAATATGGTTCGTTGATGTGACTGCTGAAAACGGTGTTGTATCCGTTGTCACTTCACAGCTGAAGTTTCCAGATAGACCAAGATCCATTTTACGTAACTTCACCACCGTGTCGTTTGATGTGTTCATCTGAAATGTTTTGGGTACCCTTTTAGTTAAACATCAAATATCTAATATTAGCGCAGTATTAAGGAGGTGTGTATGTTTTACATAAGTACATATATAAGTGATAGCTTAATGGGTAAAACACCGGTTATCGTGCAAACGACTAGTGTTCAAATTCCGGGTTGGGCCTACACCAATTTGTCTTTTCTAACGACATATGTGTGGCTAATTTATCATGGTTGTTAACGGTGAGGGAAAACATCGTGAGGAAACCCACATGGCTGAGTTGTACTTAGTCATGTGACAGTGTATTCGTACAAAACGACGATAGGCCTGCCCCCTATCACGTGAGTACGCTGTCCATGCAAAACGTGGGTACTCTGAACACCAGGTGACCAAGTAACGTGATGTTCAGAAGTATTAGTACCTCTGCCAACCCCTTCGAGGATATTCGGCGTTTATGTTATGTTGTATGTGTATATGTATGTAAGTATATATAATTACGGCAATAAATCCTAAAAAGGCGTAGTCAGAGCTTTAGAGCTAGAAACTCTTCAGCCACATTTGGAAGTTGATAGGGGACAAGATGGTGGAAATAAAGTTTCGTTGGTGATGGGTCTCCAATCACATCGCCCAAAAGCCACTTGAAAAGTTTATATTTCACTAAAGTCATATCTGTCTGATTCATTAATACTAATGATATAGAATTGCAAAATCTTTTTGTGTAAATGGTTTAAGCAACCTATTTCTTTCCGCGGTTGTCATTAAATGCATCTTAATGTTTTGGTGATTTTAAGTGATACTAGAGACTCATGAACAACCATTCCTTATTTTTGAATCTCTTCCGCTCATCTTCCAAAAGATGCTAAAATTTTCTGATTCAAGAGCTCTGGCTACCCTTTTTGGGCATTATAGCCGTGAGTATATTTAGGTATGTATCTTTATAAACCTTAAAATATTGTTTAGGCTAACTAAAAATGAAACCTTATTTTGTAGTCTTAATTATTGCTTTTGCCTAACGTTTATGCCACAGCAATTGGCTCAAGTCTGAGAATGTTCTAAACAAATAAAAATAATTAATCTAAGTTTGAAAATGAAATTGTAACGAGTTAGTGACGATGACAAATTAATTCCAATTCCACAAATATTAGAAGTGAATATTTTAATTCAATTATTCCAGTCGGTTTGATTTTCTTTTTGTTCTCAAAAAGGTTTATTATTCGAGATTAATGGAGCACGCAAAATTGTCAAAGGCTTCATTTCCAAATCTTAGCTTTCAATGAATTTTTATCGATGCTGAATTCAATTCGATCAGGATTATTTCAATCGAGTTAATTTCATAGCACAAGTCAAAGTTTCGCTTGCTGCTGAACGGAGTGTCATTTATTTTGGGATTAAAAATGATAAATTATTAATAACTTAGTTTTTTTGCGTCGTCTGAGTTTATAATTATTAATATACGTCGAAATGAAATATAAATGAAGTTATATTTAGCCTTTGTCTCTTATTTTTGTCATCATCGGTAACGACGTGATAGCTCAATGGGTAGAACACCGGTTAACGTGCAAGCGACTAGTATTCAAATCCCGGGTCGGGCCTACACCAAGTTGTCTTTTCTAAAGATAAATGTGTGGTTAATTTATTACGGTTGTTAACGGAAAACATCTTGAGGAAACCCACATGACTGAGTTGTACTTAGTCATATGACAGTGTATTCGTACAAAACGGCGATAGGCCTGCCCCCAATCACGTGAGTACATTGTCTAAGCAAAACGTGGGTAACTTCTCTGGACACTAGATGGCGCTGCCATGTGAGTTCAGAAGTATTGGTACCTCTGCCAACCCCTTCGGGGATAACCGGCGTGAACGTTTATGTTATGTTATGTTATATTTAACTTTTGTCTCTTATTTTTGTCATCATTTTGACAAATATAATAAGAACATTTGCATCCCATTTTATTTCGCGCGATATTGTTATTTAACTAAGCGGAACTCAAGGTTTCAAATATTATTATATTTGAAAATGGGTTGGTGAGCATCACTCGCGCGATACCATTTTTTCGACTTTGTTTAGACCAAAATTTCAACAAAATGGGCACGCTTTGAATCAATTTTGGTACTTTTTTGGGTTTCGTACCAAAAGGTAAAACGGGTTCCTATTACTCTACGGGTTCCTAAGACTGCGTTGTCTGTCTGTCTCCAGGCTATATTTCAAAAACCGTGATAGCTAGCACGCTGAAATTGATTTTATTTAAATGAGTAGGTAATAGTTCTATACGTTGTTAATGTAAGTAGTTCTTAGTAGCTCAAAGATATGATAGGTAATTATATTTAGAACATAGTTAGAAAAATTGTGAATATATGTGTAAATGTCATGTTAATTTCCCGTGCAAAGCCAGGACGGGCCGCTAGTAATAAATTAAATATAGAGTGTTGTCTCCAGTACAGTTTTATTATAGAAGATAGATAGATTTTGAAATACTTACATCAACAATAATACCAGGTAACCCAAACACCTTTGAATTGGGTATCTCGTTCGGAGTATATCTGTAGAACTCATGGATACCACGGTACCACTTCACCGAGTAAAGTGGGGATCCTTCCATATCTCTGGAGCAAATGAGCGCCACTGTTCCGCCGCGTAACACTAAGGGTGGTTCTGTTATGAGTTTTACGTCGCGAAGGCTGGATACTTCTGAAATTTTCAAAAGGTAAATTTAAATACGTTATGTTCATATTGGATTGTAATGTAAGCAAAAGTGATAAGTAGTTAAACAACACGGAAAAAAATAATAAATTAAAAGTGTATTCCGTGATTATCACCAAAATTCATTATGTAAATGCTTACAATTATCATTTAAAGCTACTTTTACCAAACACTTTCTTATCATACTATTTACTGGTTGTAATGTATAGTTCAAGAATATTCAACATTCAATATTCTAGAACAAAAGTAGTAATCTTTGTTAGTTGTAATGATTTGGAGGTAACCCTACAAATTAATACATACAGACATATACTCACAGCTATATTTCCCTAGAAGGGGTAACCAGAGCTAAGGAATTATAAATTCTTCAGCCACTTTTGGAAGTTGAGTGGGGAAAAGATGGTAAAAATAAAGGTTTTTAGTGATGGGTCTCCAACCGCAAAATCGCTAAAAGCCCCAATACCGTTAGTCGCCTCTTACGTACACCCACCGGAAGAAATGGGGTAGTGCTATTCTAAACCGGCACTACACAGCAAATTAAGTTTGTGAAATCTTTGTAACTAAAATCGTGTAGTAGGATAATGCAAACTTAAATCTCCTGATTTTTCCTAAGGATACGCTAAGCTTTTCGTCGTGGCTAATATCACGGTAGAAGTCGTTATTCTGCAAACCCCCATTATGCGATCGTATGGGATTATGACCAAACCGAATATTAAGGGTAGGTTCGAGCCGACTTTAGAACATAAATTAAATCGGGTAAATGTATGTCAAAAGTAAGCGAGTCTTTTTGGCCTTTAGAAGAAATAAGATTAACGATGGAATCTTTCCATTTATTTTTTTAAATTATCAGTCATAACAATAAACGCAAAAAATGTTAGATTCTAAGACAACTCAGAAATTTATTCATATTTCATATTTTCCCTCTCTACTTCCACAAGTTCCTGAGAAGTGTTTTTTTCTTTAACTTTGGCTACCTTTTTGATTATACTGATTATATTATGATATATTATATTATGTTATATTATATTATATTATGCTGATGCTGGCGTAGATTATTTTTTATTTAATATGAAAATATATATATATATATATATATATATATATATTATTTGTCTGCTTACGGTTTATGGATGATAACTCTACGTGGTAACGTAATTAAAATAAGAAAACAATGACAAAAACCGTATACATATATTAAATGCGTATTATTATGACTGAATTATACTAGTTTTAGTGAAACTTAAGATTTGTAAAAATTTTTAATCTATCATTACAAGATTACACCTAAGTTGTTATAAAAAAAAAATTAACAATAAAGTCAAGGTAACTTGTTTAAAAAAAGTACATTACAAAACTAAACTATACACTATATTAACCGTATCTGTCTATAGCTCCCGTGCACGCGACACTTGTCATTTTTTACATCCTGGCCCCTATTTCAACAACATGACAATTGTCAGTGACATATGTCGGTTGAAATATGTCACTGACAGGTAACAACTGATAAGTTTGAAAAATATTTCGTATAGAAATACTTCTTAACATGACAGGCATTATGTTACAATTATCGATAACTTAATCTAATGACAATTATGTTGTGAAACAACGATAATTTTGCCAACTCGACATATTGTAGATTTGTTGAATATTATTGACATGAGATCGAGGCTGTGTCAGGCTAGCGTTACAAGTGTCGCATTTTTTAGTTAGAAAATGGCGCTCAAAGTAGTGGCAGTGATAGTGATTTAGATGTATTTGCATACAGAAGAATGTATAGACAACGAATAAATATCTCCTTCGACATAACTAAATTTGCAAGTATCGAATATTTAATTAATGAAATCGGTGCAAATAAATAAAGGAAAGAAATAATTTTAAACAGGCGCCTGTGTCGAAATTTTTTTTTCCTTTATTTATTCTTTATTTATTAGTAATAATCCCCACATGAGGTTTTCATGAACAAAAAGATTTAAATTATGAAATCGGTGCAGTTAAATTTTTTCTTGACAATTGTCTGAGTTGTCAGAGTGATGAAATAGGGACCAGAAACTATATTGCGTATTCACCCGATGCTTATCGACTCAATCTAAATATATCCGTTTTTCATATTGCAATAATAGCCTTATTGATATTACATAAGGTACAATCTAAAAGCATACACAGGTTGTTTCAAAAGGTATACCTGTATTCAGCCAGCTCTCATGGGTTCTATAAAGTAAATTCGATTTGGGAATAATAGCACAGAACTGAACTAATTTCAGAACGACCCGCAGAGAGCGGTATTGGTATCTAAATAAGGTTGAATTATCTCACACATCATCATATAAAGCGGCCAGTACACAATGGTGGACGATGGCCCACTGCTCGCCATCGCCACTGTGTACAGGGGGCAATCAATGGTGCATGATGGCGGACAACTGCCGATCGTGGCGCGCAATGGCGAAGTTGTCGGTTTTTCGGGCACACTTCAAAGGAATCGTGGCGTAGCATGGCCGGTGGTGTTTCCACAGTGGGCCATTGTTTAGTTCGTCACCGGTCGCTCATAGATACTTATACTTTTTTGGAATATTTTATTGCAAAATGTATTTTTAATCACTATATGACGTAAAAATAATATAAATAGCGCCATAAATAAAATAAATTACATACATAATAATGAATAAATAGCTGCAGCCATAATTACTTCGACGTCCGTCGCAAGTGGATTGCCAGGCAGTAATGAGCAATGGCAATGGGCCATTGTGTGAACACCAATTGATCGTGGCCTACAATTGCCAATTGCGAAGCGTGGCCCATCGTGGGCCATTGTGTACTGGGTGCTTAACGTTTGATCGATGAAAGAAAATGAGACAGACATATAAAAATTCATGCTAATGCATAAAACATATGGCTTGGCTTACAACTTTTCGATAAAAAACATCCTTCAGCCATTTTTACAATTCAATACCGTAAATTTGTTAATTTTTGCCGTGTAGTGTTGGCTTAGAATGGCACAACCCCATTTCTACCCGTAGATTATCATAGAGACGATTTAAGGTAATCAAATCTACGTATATATAGAGCCAATGTGGAAGGTAATGTTAGTAGAGGACGACCTCGGAGGACACATTTGGATCAAATAGAAAATGTGCTCAAAAAGGCAGGTGTCCGCAGTATGAAGAATAAAAGAGCATGTATGAAAAGATTGATGGATGTAAACGAAGCCAGAGAGGTTTGCCAGGATCGTACAAAGTGGCGATCGATAGTCTCTGCCTACCCCAATGGGAACTAACGGCGTGAGAATATGTATGTATATGTATGTATGTAAATCTACGTGATTGTTGCGCGATATTTTTGAAGATCCGGCAAGAACAACCTTTTATTTTAGTCAACTTCTAATATAGTATATTAAATTCATTTTCAGGGTGTCATGGGTGCTTTTGTAAGTGAGTCTATTAGTAGATAACTAATTTATTAAAGTTTATTGTTTTGGACTTGTAGTTACTATTTAAAGGTTTGACGTAATATATCAAAAAAAAGTAATTTTAATATTTAAGTATTTAAATAGCCATATGATTCTGTGCTCAGTACGCTATTATTTATTATATGGGATGGGAACAATGGGCGTGAGTGTAAGTAATAAAAGGTTCAATAAATATGTATTAATCGTTGTTTTTATGCCGTAAAATGTGGCTACTTTGATCTAAGTTTTGGGTGTCAGCAAGTGCAACAAATATGATCACCTGTTCAGTGAAAATACCTACCGAAGTATCACACTTTACCACGGTACGTGTTATTGCATGCATAGACATAACCATAAAATTTAAAAGGGATAGCTCTATCTTTAGATTCAACATCACTTGAAGAAAGACAAAGAGGTAGTAATAGAAAGACATATCATAAAGAAATCTTTGCTGGTCACTTTCTACTAGTATTGTGTTTTTAGGATACACAGACGTTAGACTAAGGAGTCCATCTACGATATCCATGACTAGATTAAGATATGTTATTTCTCGCAAACACAATAAAGCTTTACTTAAAATATACATTTAAAACGTAACACAGTCCTGAACATAAAACACTTGGAGCGAAAGAGCACGGCCACAGAAACTTGTAAACTTAAAAAACAAACGGAAAACAGGCGTCCACCAAACTTTATAAGCCAAAATAAATATCGGAGAGAAAACAGCATTGTGACGTCATCTCAACTTCTCACTTTGAGTTTGGAGCGCAAACATCCGTTGTTTTCAAACTGCTTTTATACGATGCGATTATTTGGAAGTCAACCATAAATATATTATTCTGGAACGTATATTTATTTAGTTAATAGGGGACTCTAACCTTATAATAAATGTACTTGATGACTTAAATGGAACTTAACAATTATTAAGTAATTGTATAGTATTTCATTAATTTATTATACATCAAGTTTTTGTAAATCAAATCAAATCAAATAATTTATTTCAAATAATAAAATCCATAGTTTACAATTTACAATTTCAATAAATTAAATATAAATGTCAAATAAAAATACATGAATAAAATATCTAATATTAATTAAACACAACGTCAGATAAAAAAAAACAAATGGCATTAAATTTAAATAAAGAAAAAAATCAAATAACTAAAAATTAAAAAAGAGATACATTTATGTTCAAATATAGGAGGAACCGCTAGCATGCAGTCGCATCCACCTCTCAAACATCTGCGAATCCCAACGCTCGGTCAATACGCTCAGGATACCATTAGAGCTGTCACGCATTCGCTGCATCAGTGAAGCTCATATTTTCCTCATGATTGCATGGAAATCATCTACATGCGCCTGTGCAAACATTGTGGAAGCGCTGCAAAAACGTGGCAACCCTAGCAACATCCTGAACAATAGAACGAAAAGAAGCAAATAATTTTATCGAAACCCAGAACGAACTAGCCAAGATGTAGAATTAGAAATTACTTAACCTGTTTTGAAAGTTAAATTGGAAAAATATTGTAAAACAAAGGATATATGGAAGTGGTTCTTCAGTCAGACCACCCAAAAATATCTTGGAAGCCACAAAAATCCTAAGATGCCTCTTACAACACCTGCAGTAAGAAATGGGTTAGCTTTATTCAAAACCGAAACTCCAAAACTAAATATTAACAAGTAACATTTGTTCTGCCAACTACAATCTATCCTCTACAATTAATATGTCTACTCAAGGGCTAGAGTGAGCCTACTCTGAATAGGGTGGTTTAGCTATAGCCCCCCACGCTGGCCTAGTGGGGTTAGCAGACTCAAGACAACTACCATATTAGTAGCCTCCAAAACATGAAATTATCTCAATTTTAAAAGGTCCAACGCCCTTGTTCGGTGCTATTCCTAACTGACACTAATAAGTATACCTACATACTATTGTAGTAATCTATTGTTGAAAAATTATACAGTTTAAAATGTATTATTTATACTCTATTCGCGATTTCTGAAAATTTGGTAAGGAAATATAAGGTAACTACCTAGGATAGGATATATATGATTGCCAACTACATCGTCAACGAATAACTTAAAATCGCCTCTTATTATATCTATGGGAAGTAATCATAAGTGCTTATTTAAGTCGAGAGAACACACGACAGAACATATTGTGGCTATATAACTTTCCTGTGTAGTGTCGGCTTAGAAAAACACTACCCCATTTCTACCCGTGGGTGATCGTAAGAAGCGACTAACGGTATAGGGGCTTTTCAAATGATTTTTGGGCGATGTGGTTGGAGACCCGTCACCAAAAACCTTTATTGTTACCATCTTTTCCCCACTCAACTTCCAAAATGAGATATGGAATTTCTCAATCCAAAGCTCTGGCTACCCCGTTTAGGGAATTAAAGCCGTGAGTATATGTTTGTATAACTTTTATATATACACAAATTTTTACACATTATTTTTTGAAACATAACATACATAACATAACATAAACGTTCACGCCATATATCCCCGAAGGGGTTGGCAGAGGTACTAATACTTCTGAACATCACGTGACTTTGTCACCTGGTGTTCAGAGTACCCACGTTTTGCACGGACAGTGTACTCACGTCATAGGGGGCAGGCCTATCGCCGTTTTGTACGAATACACTGTCACATGACTAAGTACAACTCAGCCATGTGGGTTTCCTCACGATGTTTTCCCTCACCGTTAACAACCATGATAAATTAACCACACATATGTCTTTAGAAAAGACAAATTGGTGTAGGCCCGACCCAGGATTTGAACACTAGTCGTTTGCACGATAACCGAGTGTTCTACCCACTGGGCTATCACGGTTGGTTTTTGAAACGTTATCCGTATATTTAAAATAAAAACCTATAGGTTAGGTAAAGTCATAAAAAATGACGCATCGTGTATTGTAAAAACCCTCAAAATTAACAACTGGCTTAGTGCTCAAAATGAACATTTCTTGGTTTGATAAAGATATTAAAACATGATTTGATTATAACCGACTCATGTTTCCAGCTTTCTAATCTTATGCAATTTATTATAGGACACAAAATTTCGGGTTTTAGGCAATTAAATATACAAACATATATATACTCACGGCTATAAATCCCTAGATGGGGTAGCCATGGCTAAGGAATTAGAAATTCCCCAGTCACTTTTGGAAAGTAAAGTGGGGAAAAGATGGTAAAATAAAGGTCGTTAGTGATGGGTCTTCCTTCAACCTCATCGCCCAAAAATCCCTTAAAAGCCCCAACACCGTTAGTCGCCTACACCCAACGGAAGAAATGGGGTAGATAGCTATTTTAGTGTCGGTTTAAAATCGTTAATCCCCGAAGGGATTGCCGGATGTATTAGTATTTCTGAACATCACAAGACATTATCATCTGTTGTTCAGAGTACCTACGTTTTGCTTACTAACGCGATAGGAGGCGGGCCTACCGCGGTACGAATACACTTTCAAATTACTAAGTACAACTCAGCCATGTGGGTTTACCCATGATGTTTTAGGTCATCGTTATCAACCATGATGAATAAACCAAATGTATTTCTTTGGAAAAGACAAATCAGCGTAGGCCCGACCCAGGATTCGAACCCTCATTGTCTGCACGATAGGCGGTGTACTACCCACTGAGCTATCACGGTTGCCTATATACTGTTATTGTTATAAATCGGCTCCCAATAGTCCATAAATATAAAATTCACTTCTTTTCTTAATCATTATATTCATGCATGCGTATATTTAAGTGGGTAACTAAGATCCTCATATTTGAGTACCAACCAACTCTATTACTAATAATCTTATCAAGTCCAGTCTAGTTGAGGTTTAATGATATTAGACTAAGTTAGGATCTCGCGACTAATATGGTTGCCTAATGGATCAGACAACCATACTAGTCACAGATCTGAGTACGTCTTAATTGTATAAAGTTAAAATACTTTTGTATTGGCTCTATTAGAAGTTTAATGCTGTTATGAATTAAAACCTGGTTTAAGGAATAAATGTTCTTTTCAACGTTGAAGGTTACTTAAAAGTTTAAGAAAAAATGGAATTGTTCAGAATGGCCACAAACACATTTTCACAGTCATAACAAAGAATGGTTGAAGCATATTTAATTCCACATTTTGCTCGGTGTTGAACTTTCTAAAGAACTTCTGTATCCACTTGTTTTACGATTTGTTAGAAGTACTTATAAATTATTACCGAAAAATTATTGAAATCTGTTTCGATTGCAATTCCATTCATACTGTCT
Source organism: Bedellia somnulentella (assembly GCA_963576735.1). NCBI lineage: Eukaryota > Metazoa > Arthropoda > Insecta > Lepidoptera > Bedelliidae > Bedellia > Bedellia somnulentella. The sequence goes on along the minus strand of OY755181.1, from coordinate 3,720,904 downwards.
TATATTGTAACTAGAAGACGACCAAAGCTTTGTAAGGTAATTGATATTTTCGTCTTATAAAAATTTGCATGATAATTTTAGCCTATAAGTCCTTTTGAAGGTTGAGAGCTTCTGGAACATGTCAGAACAAACAAACAAACAAACAAAATAATCTCTCGTCCTTATAAAGTGATCAATTGTGAAATAACTAAATAGGCTTAAAGATACCTTAAGCGCTGCTTGGTAAGCTCATCAAAGGGTTGAGAATTTAGTCTTTTGTATTCTACCTTAGTTCGTAATTCAATATGAACACAAACAATGACAGAGTTATATTATAAAAATGCTTTTAACTAAATTCGGTGTCATAATATCTCCAAATGGTTTATAAAAAAAATAAATTTTTCACACGATAAAGGTACCTTGAAAAAGTTCTTTCAATCTTTAATGCCATGCTTTTAAATTACGACGGGGTTGGCAAAAATACCAATACTTCTAAAAATCACATGACATTGACAGAGTCGTTAACACCATATATCCCCGAAGGGTTTGGCAGAGGTACGGATACTTCTGAATATCAAGTCGCATTGTCACCTGGTGTTCAGAGTACCTGCGTTCTGCTTGGACAGTGTACTCACGTGATAGGGTGCAGGCCTATCGCCGTTTTGTATGAATACACTGTCACATGACTAAGTACAACTTAGCCATGTGGGTTTCCTCACGATGTTTTTCCTCACCGCTAACAACCATGTTAATTAACCACACATATGACTTTAAAAAAGACAAATTGGATAAGGCCCAACCCGGGATTTGAACCCTCATTGTCTGTTCTACCCACCGCGGTATCACAGATGGTTTTATGATTTTATAGTAATTTAAGTTTACTTCACTTTATTAAAATATAAAAATAAATAGGTGAGATCCCATTTAAGTTCTCGGAATAAATTTTCCTTATTCCTTTGACACCTTAGTAAGCTCGAAGCCAACCAAGATTGTGTAATAGTTTTTCATCAACAGATTTCAATTTAATTTAAATTGTGTATATATAACAACTGATAGTTAAATATTATTACTAAAAATGTTATTGCACGGAGGGGAAATCAACAATTAAAATACATACATACATATACTCATGGCTATAAATCCCAAAAAGTGGTAGCCAGAACTTCAGAGCTGGAAACTTCTCAGTCATATTTGGAAGTAGATAGGGGATAAGATGGTAGAATAAAGTATCACAAGGCTTTGTTTTGCATGAAAACCTTATGCGGAGAGTACTACGGTATTCGGTTTCCAACCGAATCGCCCAAAAACCACTTAAAAAGCCCCTTACCCTTAGTCAATTCTTACAACACCCGTGGGTAGAAAAGAGTAGTGACATTGTAAGCCGGCACTACACTTAAAATATTTGGTGTAAAATAATCAGTACATTAATTGCTTAACAATTTGATCCTGATTTACATTGGTACGACTTGATATAAAAAATAAGAGATTAGATATATATACGCCATTATTTCTCTTTGGGGTTGGCATAGGTCACCACTTTGAACTTCAAATCTATAGTTTAATCTATTTTCAAGGATATGGTAAAAAAGCACTACCTCACTGAAACGCTGTAATACTGTTGCAAATTAAAATATATATACATATATTAAGTATATAAATAAAAAGTATATGTTTTAATATTGATATGTATCATTAGTAGATATTAATTTACTGTATCATATGTATTTATATGTTTGTTAATAGTTTATTATTTTTAATTTAATAACTAGAAAATTATTATGAATTTATTGTGTAGATTAACGCATAGTTATCAGTTACACCATGTTGTTGGACATCTATCTCACATGACTTTAATTTATTGACCTCTCCATTCAAAGGTTGTCTGGAAGAGATCGCTTTTAGTGATAAGACCGCCAATTGTATTTTTTTTAAATTTAATTCTGTTTATTTGTAAATATTTCTCCTTTTTGATGTGCAATAAAGAGTTTTCTGTTCTATTCTATTCTAAAAGTTACCTATGTTACAATCAAAATAAGAGATTAGATTTCCAAAAGTATCTCCTACATTAAAGAGGGTTAGAATATCAAGGTACTTAGCACAACAACTATCACAAAGAGATAACTACTTAATTTTGGTAGAAAAATTATCAAGTATTCTAGGAAACCGTTGATGTTCTTTCGTCTGAATACTTTTTTAATAAAAGCCTAGAGTCCAATAATGGAAATAACAGCCCATTATTATCATTTTGCGATAACACAGCTACTGATTAGTTTACGAGCTCTTCAAATATGAAAATATATTTTATTCGATGTAAACCACCGGTTTTTTTTATATATATTCGGAGAATTATTTGCCCGAATATCAACTAAAGAAACCTTATTCGACCTCGCACCGTTGTTTGATTTTTTACGTTGAAATTTAAATGTTATAATAGAAGTCTAGAAAATTATTTTACTAAATTGGTAAGTATGTGGAACAGGTGAACTAGTTTGTATATCTGGGAAGTTTGTTTACTAGGGATGGAAAATGTGGTGAAGACATAGAGGAAGTGTGAAAAAGGGTAATGCGGTAAATGGAGCAATGAACAGCCTAATGACTAGTCACTCGGTGTCCGAATAGGCCCGAATGGCTGTGCATGATGCTGTTTTTAACCGACTTCAAAAAAGGAGTATTCGCAGTTCGACCGTATTTTTTTTTATATTTTTTTATGTTTGTTCGCCGATTACTTCGCCATTCATGAACCATTTTAATTATTATTATTTTTTTCGAAAGAAGATACTCCCGGATTGGTACCATGGTGAGGATATCAGGGTCTGATGAGGGGATCCTGGAGAAATCGAGGGGAACCCTCAAATTTTACAGGCAAATGTACTGCGTTTTACATATTTTCTGAACTTATATTGGCATTTGCTTCTCAAAATCATATTGTTATGCTGCTGAGATCATTATGGAAGGTGCAGGTCCTCAATCACTAGGAGTTAGGAAACAGTTCTTTCAACATTCTATATCGATTTATACTCCTCTTCGTAGCTTTTCTAAAGAAAACTACAGGTTCACTAAACATTTCTTTTGTTATATTATTGTTACCGAGAAAGTACCATTAGACCAGGATCTGATGATAGCATCTCAGGAAATCGAGGGGACTGTCGAAGCTCACAATCAAGTGACAGTGTATTTGTTCAAAACGCCGATAGGCCTGCCCTGTAAAACGTGAGAACTAGCAAATGAGAACGAGCCTAAGCAAATCGTGGGTACTCTAAAAAACAGGTGACAATGTAACGTGATATTCAGAAGTATTACAACCTCTGCTAACCCTTTCGGGGATATTCGGCGTGAACGTTTGAGTCTTTCTTGAGATGTAGAATTGTAGACCATAGCTTTTCGAGGGATTTTAAGAACAATGTAAAGTTACATATGGTTCAGCCAATTTAATATCGTACCATAATAGAAATACCGGAAATACGAAGAATAATACAGTAACCGTCGCTTCGTCATCCGAGAGGCATCTTTGCCAGGTGTAGACCATCTCCATCTCCAAAACTCGTCAAATAAAATATTTTTTAACAAAAAGAAAACCGATACCCATCTCTAAAACTCGTTAAATAAAATATTTTTTAACAAAAAAAAACCGACTTCATAGTTTGTAAAACAACCGAAAATAAACAATCTAGTACTAAAAAGTACGAAATAAGTTTTATATTTGAATATGGGTACTGTGATTAATACCTTAGAAATTTCTTTATTCTGCACGCGTCAGTTCTACTTACCTAAATATTGAAATTCTCTGAAATTAATTTCTGAGTCTGTGCCAGTCAGACAAAAGTAAATTCACCCTAATATCTATCTCTGATGATCACAATCTAAACAATATATATCTATCGCCTAACGTTTTAAATGGTAATACGTACAAAAATCAATTAACCTACAACTACAAGGTGTCCTACATTGTACATGTATAGGAAGTGCGAAATACACACGTCATACGTACATACATCAATCATCACGCAGGCTGGACCGGCTCACAAATCAATTTCAGAGAATTTTAAGATTTAGGTAGGTTGAACTGACGCGTGTAGAATAAAGAAATTGCTAAGGTAATAATCACAGTGCTCATATTGAATTAAAAAACTTATTTCGCACTTGTTAGTACTAGATTGTTTATTTTTGGTTGTTTTTCCGACTATGAAGTCTGTTTTCTTTTTGTTAATTGTTCCTACGCTTATGTATGGAAGCGAATGTTGGGTGTGACAGAAGAAGCATGAGAACACAGTGAATGCAGTAGAGATGAGGTCCCTCAGAAAAAAATGAAATGTTAGATTATGTGATCAAGTGAGAAATAGTATTATTCGTGAAAAGTGTGGTGTGAAAGATGATATCGTCAAAGATAGAAAAAGGAATGTTGAGATAGTTTGGGCACATAGAGAGGATGGATGATAGACAATTGGTAAAAGGGATCTATAGAGCTAATTTGGATGGTAATGTTAGTAGAGGACGACCACGGAGAACACACTTGGACCAAATTGAGAGTGTGCTCAAAAAGGCTGACGTCCGAAGTATGAAGAACAGAAGAGCATAATGAAAAGATTGATGGATTTAAACGAAGCTAGAGAGGTTTGTCAAGATCGTACAAAGTTGCGATCCATAGCCTCTGCCTATCCCAATACGAACTAATGCCGTGAGTATATGTATGTATGTATGTATTAATTACTTTATAATTTAATACATACATACATATACTCACTGCTATAAATCTCTAGATGGGGTAGCCAGCGCTAATGAATTAGAAATTCCTCAGCCACTTTTGGAAAGTTAAGGAGTTGATATTTTCTGCCTACCCCAATAAGAACTAATAGCATATGTATTTTGCATGCATATATGAACTAATGGCATGTGTTTTTTAAATATTCATGATATAAATGTACTGGTAAGTAGGAAAAGTTTCATCAACTAGGTACGTGTGATGGTGCTTCGAGCGCGCACTGCACTCGCATATAGCAGCGTCTCACTCAAAATCCTACATCGCGGTATGTAAATATTTCTGAAACTAAGCATAAATAAAAATTAAAGTTGGTACATAAGAGGTAGGTGTACTGGTTAGTATATCTTTGCTGTTCCCACATACGTTTTTGCATTTCTGCTAATTTGATATAGAAAATGATTCGTGAATCTTTTTCTTATTTGGCTTCTTTATGGCCAAAGGTTTAATAAAACCTTGACGTAGGTCACCCTTTACAAATACTCGAACGGGCAAACGTTGAATATGAATTACTCTCATCGGATTTCAATTCGAATTCTATTACACTACTTATTACGATCTTGTCTACTGCAGAAAATATTTTAAAACATGAAAATGAATGAATTTTTCAATCTAGTTCTTCGAAATATATATTTGGCAAACTATTAAGATATCATCTTTATCGAACATTTGTTCACACTCGTAACCTTTATTAAGAAGATCTTTGTAAAAAAAGCGTCCGAGGTGGAATTAAATATTTTTTGGTCTTTGAATTAACGTTTACCATTTATTATCTCTTCTGTTTGTCTATATTATAAACTTCACTACTTTATTATAAAAGGTAAGTATAAATCAAAAATATTATTCCCTTAAAGCTGAAAAAATCCTGAAAACTATAATTGAATCACAAAACTTGAAGCAAAAGACTTAAGGGTATAGTTTGATCTCTACAGAAGGAGAAGAAAAAGAAAAAGAAAAAAGACTTTTATTTGCTGCATAAAAGGCACAAAAACTAACAATGTGTAGACAGTAAGAAATCTATACTAATATTATAAAGAGGAAAGGTTTGATTTTTTGTTTGTTTGTTTGTTTGAATTGAATAGGCTCCAAAACTACTGGACGGATTTGAAAAATTCTTTCACTGTTTTAATGCTACACTATTCCTGAGTGACATAGGCTATATTTCATTTTAAAAAAAATTAGGGATCCTTACGTAAACTTCAAAAATGTAACCCAAGGTGTTAAAGAAATACCAAAAAAAATCCTTACATCGCGTGCGCTGCGAAAACTACTGACAATAGAATAAAATTATGTACTACAATTTTATAGAACACATCATTATCTAAAAAAAATGCCCCGACAGCATGTCTCTAACTATTATAGTTATCTCACAACAAGCGTCATTATATAAAATTATTTAAAAATTAAATTAAAATCCTGCTTTAGAAAAGGCTCTTTATTTGTACCTATCTAATCCTTATAAAAAACGTATATATTATTTCAGACTACTTCAATACCCTTATATTACTTTTTTAATTATTCAATTCGAACATTCCATTCGAAAGTTATCTCGAATTAAAAAAATAGATAAAACTCCGCTCGATTAGCTATGCATAGTAAGTTGTTGTAGGCGTCACGAAGGGGTACGGCTGGGTATACGTAAGAGGCGACTAACGGTATTGGGGCTTTTAAGGGATTTTGGGCGATGCGGTTGGAGACCCATCACCAACAACCTTTATTTTACCATCTTTTCCCCACACAACTTCCAAAAGTGGCTGAGGAATTTCTAATTCCTTAGCTCTGGCTACCCCTTTTAGGGATTTATAGCCGTGAGTATATGTATGTATGTACTTTTGGAAGTTATGTGGGGAAAAGACGGTGAAATAAAGGTTGTTGGTGATGGGTCACCAACCGCATCGCCCAAAAATCCCTCAAAAGCCCCAAAACCGTTACTCTTACGTACACCCACCGGAAGAAATGGGGTAGTGCTTAAAACTTAAAAAAATATATTAAAATAATAATACATGTAATAAAATAAAAAACAAAATGTTAATGATAATTCATGCCCGAGCGAAGCCGGGACGGGCTGCTATAAAATATAAAATAAGTTAAAGAATACAGAAAAAAACAATATAACACTAATAATAATATAATAATAAAATATTAAAAAGGTATTAAAAACAAAAGATAAAAAAAACAAAAAAACGCTTTAAAAAATAAATAACAAGTACACATCAAAAAAAGAAATTATGTGTGCTTTGTGCCCTCCAACGGCAAAAAGACACTAACTCTGCAAACGTTGTGAGTTTTACCCCACAACACTGATTTTCGGTCAGCGCCAACAGTACGAACAACACAAGCGTCACACCAGCAGCAGCGTGATATATTATTATATATACTTATAGTATAGGTACTTACATGTAAACAGTATTTAGAGATATAAATACATAGTTTATAAAATATATAAAAAATGTGACTACAAACAGAAAGAAAACAAATATATAGTACATATAGTACACTCCTATAATAAACATATGTTTATACTTCAATATACTCGTATATATGTGTATAAATATAATTGATATTTAATATTCAAGAATTCTACATTAACTAGAGTTTAATACTGGGAAAAAGGATTGGGTGGAACGAACGAGAGGAATCAGATCTAAGGGAACTTATTTAACGGGTTCTGCTGGAATAGAAGGTACTCTTTAAGCTTGCGCTTAAAGGTGGTTCTACTAGTAACAGCGCGGATGGGTGAAGAAATGTCATTCCAGCACTTAGACGCAGCAAATCATAAACTACCTCGAAACGGCACTGATCGTTGTTACGGCAAGTTCGCCCTGACTTTGAACTGATAATCACTTGAAGACCATTGCAGTTTTGAAGCAAATAAACCGGTGATTCTAGCTTTACCACACCTAACCTGCAATTCTTCATGTTTAATAGATATGCCTCGTTCAAATACGGGGTGACATGGGCACGGCAAAAAACACGAAAACAAAAACGTGCGCAAGCGTTTTGCACATGTTGTATAAGCCTCTGTGTACGACCCAGTATACAACCACTATAGAACACGTTACAGTAGTTTAATCTCGACAATATCAACGATTCACAAAGGTGAACACGCAAATCCACACTTAGGTAATCGCGAATATTGTAAAGAACTTTGAGTCGATAGAAGCAGTTACTAACTACTGACAGAACATGGTTTTCGAACCACAATTCCCCGTCCAACAGTATGGCAAGGTTTCGTGCTTCTTCGACTCTTTCCAACGGTTGACCCATAATAGCTACATCACAAGTCTTCAGGGTCTCCAACGTATTACAGATCTGAGTTCTGGTACCAAGAACTTTGAATTTAGATTTCTGGGTTTAGAACAAGACAGTTTTTCTCTGACCAAGTAACGATTTGATGAAGACCATCATTCAGTTTATTTACTGCATCAACGGTGTTTTTGGGATGACTAGAAATATATAATTGGAGATCATCAGCATATAAATGAAATTTGCAGTTTTTTTTATAATTTTAGTCAAATCTGCGGTGTATAGAACAAATATGAGTGGGCCTAATATTGATCCTTGGGGGACTCCCCGATCCAGTGCTCTTACGGAAGAGGAATTGGTAACACCGTTCCTCTTACGCAACTCAACTAATTGTTTTCAGTCGGATAAATAACTGTCAAACCAGCGCATTGTACCAATATCAAATCCATAATACGACATTTCGGATAGAGCCAGGGGTGTAAATATACAATCAAAAGCCTTAGAGTAGTCTAATAATGCCAGTAATGTGCTTAATCCACCATCACGATCTTTTAACATATTATCAACAACATCCAACAGTGCTGTGGATGTTGAATGGCTCTTGCGGAAACCTGATTGAAGCTCTGGCAAAATATTATTCTCCTCCAGACATTGAGATATTGTATATTATTGTATAAGTTATTGTTTTTGTTATGTCTGATACTTATTATTTTATTTTTTTTTTATTATGTACTCTTAATGATTATAAATGTTTTTTCTTTCTTTCTTTTCCTTCTTTAAAAGCATTTTAGTTTTTAAGAAAAATTACGCGGATTTTCATCCTTCAGTTGTGTTCAGAGCTAACCTAACCGACGCTCCTGACTGTCAGCGCGTATAATACTTACGTACTGATTTGCGTATGCTTTTTAAAATTTACATTGAAAATTAGATTTTAGTTACGAACGACTGACGGTCAGGACCGACGGTCAGGTTAGCTTTTAACACTGCCTTATAGTTTTTGTAGAGAAGAAGCCCATTATTTTATATTTTTAACATACATAATGCTCACAGCTATATTCCAAAAAAGGGTAACCATGCCTCAGAATATGAAATTACTCAGCCACTTTTGGTAGTTAAGCGGGGAAAAGATGGTAAAACAAACGTTCTTGGAGATGGGATTCCAACCGCATCGCCCAAAAATCAATAGAAAAGCCCCAATAGCCCTAGTCGCCTCTTACAAACACCCACGGACAGTAATAGTGTAGTTCTATTTTAAGCCGACATTACACAGCCCTGAAATAGTATTAATAGTTATACAATAGAAATACCTGACAGTTAGCACTTTTGAGAGAGTTACGAATGGTTAATTATGTGTGATTCTTGTCATATTATAAGCCATATTTTTAATTTTCTTTGCAGTTTGCAATAATGTTAATTAAATAAATACAACCCTATTGCCTTTTTTGTAACATACAAAATAATGTTCTCCTTATTATTTCTTCCGGTATATAAAAACACAAAAAATATATTCGTAAATAATCCGTCTCTGAAATTAGATCCATAGATAAATAAAATGTAATTTTCACAGCATGTGGTGGGTAAGTACCTAACGATGCGATTGAAAAAATACTTCAGTATATCTATATAAACCTTTTATATGACGTAATAACATTCCAGGTACGTCGAATTACTATATCAATAATATTAATAAGTATTTGACAAATATAAATTTTTTGCTCGTAACAAGGAGTTTAAATAATGTCTTTAAAACAACATAACATAAAATTAAAACAACATAACATTCAAACATAAAATTTGTTAAATTATTAATAAAACTCCAAGTGATTCCATCTAAAATAATTAATTATAAGGTGACCAACAGGATTTGAAAGTATAAGGAAAATTTTGAAATAAAACCCAAGGAAAGTTGTTCTCAAGACCATTGTAGACTGACCGGAACGTATAATCGTGGCCCCGGAAGTGAATGGTTCAAACCTTGAACCAGTTAAAATAATATACTGTTGTTTAAAATAACGTTATTCGTGAAATAAATGCAAACGTAAGTTATAAATAAAAGTTGGCGAACAGTGAGAACTTTACTTTCCTCTCATAACACTTACAATTCTTACAAGTCACTTTTCTAAGGTGGGCAGTTACAATATAAGTAGATATCGATATAAGGAGTGTCAAAATTACTATACTGCATCAGTATTATACTTGTTGGGTACAGTCTTACAAGTCACTTACATAAGGTGGGCAGTTACAATATAAGTAGATATCGATATTGGGAGTGTGAAAATTACTATATACTGCATCAGTATTATACTTGTTGGGAACAGTCTTACAAGTCACTTTTATAAGGTGGGCAGTTACAATATAAGTAGAGATCGATATTGGGAGTGTGAAAATTACTATATACTGCATCAGTATTATACTTGTTGGAAACAGTCTTACAAGTCACTTTTATAAGGGGGGCAGTTACAATATAAGTAGATATCGATATTGGGAGTGTGAAAATTACTATAATAATATACTGCATCAGTATTATACTTGTTGGGAACAGTCTCACAAGTCACTTTGATAAGGTGGGCAGTTACAATATAAGTAGAGATCGATATTGGGAGTGTGAAAATTACTATATACTGCAACAGTACAAGGCTGGCTTGACGGGCCGACATACATATACTAGCCCTTATCTTGCCTGTAAAGTCACAAGGCATTTATAAGTTTCTCTTCTACGAATGTGCATCTAGTCACGGCTATAAATACCTAAAAAGGGTAGCCAGAGCTTTAGAATTATAATTCTCCAGTAAATATTGGGCAACCAAGATAGCTATAAAGCTCTTAAGGGGTAGAACATGCAGGGGTAGGCTGGGTGGAGTTAACACCAATGTGTATTTTTAAAGTGTGGTTAATTTTACTTTGTTGTTAACGGTGAGGGTAAACATCCTGAGGAAACATGTCAACAATAATTTTATTGATACACTAAGCTGTGTACAAAAGTAGACAATGACATACATACATACATACATAGATACCAACCGTAATAGCCCAGTGGGTAGAACACTCGGTTATCGTGAAAACGACTAGTGTTCAAATCCCGGGCCGGGCCTACACCAATTTCTCTTTTCTAAAGACATAGGTGTGGTTAATTTATCAAGGTTGTTAACGGTGAGGGAAAACATCGTGAGGAAACCCACATGGCTGAGTTGTACTTAGTCATGTGACAGTGTATTCGTACCAAACGGCTATTAAAAATAAATTTTTCATTTTTTGTTTTTTTTTTTTTGATAATTATTACCTCTGCCAACCCCTTCGGGGATATTCGGCGTGAACGTTTATGTTATGTTTATGTTTACATGCATAGATATACTCACGGCTATAATTCCCTGGAAGGGGTAGCCAGACCTAAGGAATTAGAAATTCTTCAGCTACTTTTGGAAAATTGAGTGTGGAAAAGATGATGTTATAAGGTTGATGGTGATGGGTCTCTAACCGCAACGCCCAATGTTCTCTTAAAAGCCCCAATACCGTTAGTCGCCTCTTACATACACCCGCCTGTAGAAATGGGGATATATACATATTATTAAGTTATATGAGTTATACTTAGTCATGTGACAATGTATTCATAGAAAAATACGATAGGCCTGCCCCCTTTTAAGTGAGTACACTGTCCAACCAAAACGTGGGTGCTCTGACAAAGTCACGCAAAGTTCATTAGTATAAGTCCTTCTGCCAACCCCTTCGGGGATGTACGGCGTGAATGTTTGAGTTAGAAAACTTTGAAATTCTAAAAAAAATAATGTAAAATAATGGGAATGGGTCTCTCGCTCTCTATCCACATGGCTCGATAAACATTTAAAAGCCTTAAACTCCTAAATTGCGGCAAGAAATGGGTTAATGATATTCTAACTGATCCAGAGCTACCGAAGGATAATACAGATACGTCACAGTGCAAGTCCGATGCATTCATGCTAACTAGGCCCTTCAATTTGAATATTGAATAAGATATGTGCTGTACACTTGTGTCCTCGGCGGATATAACTGATAAATCTATGACCGTTTTGTCAGGATACAGAGCACATGTATTCCTCACGATGTTGTTCCTCATTGTGGACAGTCTTGATTTTTAATCCAAACATATAATTTTAGACAACATACAAAGGTGAGATATGATTCTAAACCCCTTTTGGAAATTTAGTTGCGAGAATGTAGCGTGAGAATGAATTGTAGAATAAAACATGGTCAGTCCAGCCACATTCTCCCTTCTCTTTAGACTCTAAAGAAATTGAAGTTATTGTTATAACAATATAGACACAGTTAAATGATTGACAATTCCTTGCTGAAGACAGTAATATTCATAACAAATAATTATTTTCAATTCAATTCAACGTCAATTTGAACACAAATTTTTACACTAAATAAAACTGAATGCGTGTGTTTCGGGTTAACACCTTGCTTGTATGCAATGCATTTTAAATATTTGTAACGCATGAAAAATGCAATACTCACTCCCTTTGGATTATTTTTAAATGTGCCTTGTATCATACTCCTTTTGCCACGCAATTGCCATAATAAATGTTCCAAAGTTTTTGCTTTACGTATAATATAAAAATAATATACACATTTTAAAGACTTGAAAGACTGTGAGAAAAATAAAAGAGTAGGTATTGTCGTATAGGGAGCAGAGGAGATACAGTGAAACGGCCTGTGTACTCAAAGCAAATGATTTATTTAACAAGTACATACATACATATATATACTCACTGCTATAAATCCCTAAAAGAGGTAGCCAGAGCTGAGAAATTAGAAATTCCTCAGCCACTTTTGGAAGACAAATCGGGAAAAGATGGTAGAATAAAGGTTGTTGGTGATGGGTCTCCAACCGCATCGACCAAAAACCACTTTTAAAAAATGCCCATACTTTTGGTCGCCTCTTACGACAACCATAGCAAGAAAAGGTTAGTGACATTCTAAGCCAATACACGACAAAAACAAATACCTGCACAGCAAGCACGAGCGCTATTTTATCGACACGATAACGGTTAGAATGAGATGGCAGTATACGATACTAATTAAGTGCGTAAGAGATGGCTGCTTTATCCCACGCGATAACTAGTTTAAACACGGCTCGTGCTTGCCCTTCTGTTGTATATATAATCGTTGTAGCTATTACTTAAAGATCGTTGTAATCGACAGCAAATTTGATGAAAGTTCCTGATTTTATAGTGCTTCATGCCAAAGACTTAAGTATAATCAATATCAAAAAGCCCTTCTTACTGCTTCAGAAAGCTCTGATATAACACTGAAATTATGTTTTCGAGTATCATCGTAATAGCTATTTTGTACATCGCTGGTATTAAAATTCGATACCGTGATAGCTCAGAGAATAGAATACCGCATATCGTGCACACAATGAGGGTACAAATCCCGGGTCGTACCTACACCGTTTCATTTATCATGGAAGTTAGCGGTGAGAGAAAACATCGTGAGGAAACCAACATGGCTGAGTTGTGCTTAGTCATGTGACAGTGTATTCGTGCAAAACGGCGATAGGCCTGCCCCCTATCACGTGATTACACTGTCTAATCAAAATGTGGGTACTCTTAAATATCAGGTGACAATGTCACGTATTATTCAGAAGTATTGTTACCTCCACCAACCCCTTCAGTATATATCAAGAGCTGTAAGTACTGTAACCTGAGATACGGGCGATGAGCCTAGTTCGGGTGCAGTCGACACCAAATAAAGTAAACTCTTTTTATGAATAAATTACTATTACTATTACTATATGGTGTGAAGTTTTCAGTTTGAGTTATTCGTATTTAATAAAAATGCTACTATAAACACCATTGAAGGCAAGGTTTACAGCTATGTATCGGTGCTAGTTTACAGAAAAACAAAAGAACCTCAGAGGTAGGAGGAAGATCATCAACCTGCTGGTAATGTCTTTTACATTAAACCTTAATATGACCAAATTAATAATTTTATTACTGAACTACCACATATTTTTACAATAAATAATATGGTGGAGAATCGGAATTCCATCAGGCCCATATAGAAATCTTTTTGTTAGATCTTAGCTCTGATAATATTTCATGTCGCAAAACTAAGACCTTTTTGATTGAATATTAAGTATGAATAATTAGTAAAGTGATATTGAAAATCACTCCATATTCACAGCATTAACCTAACATTAATATTTGGAAGGAAAAAATTGTTACAATTTATCTAAAAATTACGAATATTTCTATAAAATTAATAATTAATAGAGCATCCTCACGGTAAATATCAAACTGTATTGAAACACTGTACTGAAAACAAGTAGTCGTTTAAATAATATGTCTTGCGATATAATAAAAAGAACAATAAAAATACAAAATATCCTTACCCTTGTCATAAAGGGTTGTGAAAAGTAATTTACATCATATACTCAGACTTCCTTTTATCATTTTTTACCCAGTTACGCGACATTTGCTGTTTATATTTACTTAAGATCGACTACGATTACATAATTATATTTTTTAAATAGATAATGGCCGCATGTAAGACCCAATTGATTGGTTTGGCAAAATACGCACCAGCCCTCGGATCCCTAAACTTCTCTTCTAAATTGCTTTGAAAAACCGAAGAGCATTTAAACCCCCTGGACTGATACTCTATATCTTATACTGTCGCGTTTCTGTGTTGTACATGTGTATTTTTTGTTGTATTTTTTTGTAAAATAACTGTTTTTCTTGTGCCTACAACGGCGAATAAATGTATTTTTTTTCTTCTTTCTTTCTTTCAATAAATTTAACAGTTAAAGCTATGAAAATATCGCTTCTTGAGTAGAGACTTTCAATATCAGTAGCCGATAATCAGCCCTCGACGTAGACCCAGATAAATGTGAGGGGGCCAATGTGTCGGCAGTAGTTAGTAGTAGAATAAAAAATACATACATACATATACTCACGGCTATAAATCCCTTAACGGGGTAGCCAGAGCTTTGGAATGAAAAATTCCTCAGCCACTTTTGGAAGTTGATTGGGGAAAAGATGGTAATAATAAATGATTTTAGTGACGGGTCTCCAACCTCATCGCCCAAAAATCACTTAAAAAGCCCCTATACCCTTGGTCGCCTCTTACGATCACCCACGGGTAGAAATGGGGTAGTGTTATTCTAAGCCGACACTACACGGCAAAAAATAAAAATAAATAAATTTGCTTTATTTACGAAAACAAGAGTTTTAATAAGTTATTATTTAAAATTATGTCCTGCGCTTGTTCTGCCATTAAGCGTGTAAATATTCAAGTCCTCATAGTCCTATCTAGTCAACCCAAAATATCATACTATATTACAATATCAATGTTATTTAAAATGTCAAAAAAGAAAAAATAATAATTACAATACAATTAAAATAAAAACACATAAAATAAGAAATTAAAATTAAGGAAATAATTACACATTAAAAATATATCATGTCAATAGGTCATGTCAAAAATCATTCACATTATAAAAGCAATTTACTACATGATAATTGAACGGGATACCATCTGGCGTATTATCATCACAATGCAGCATACCTAACGGTTTCAGGATCACTAGTATGTTGACGGTGGAAAGAACATGTCTGATGATGTCTGTATAGAAAACCCTTACACTGCTATGGTTGGACAATAACATAAACATAAACGTTCACGCCGAATATCCCCGAAGGGGTTGGCAGAGGTACAAATACTTCTGAACATCACGTGACATTGTCACCTGGTGTTCAGAGTACCCACGTTTTGCATTGAAAGTGTACTCACGTGATAGGGGGCAGGCCTATCGCCGTTTTTGTACAAATACACTGTCACATGACTAAGTACAACTCAGCCATGTGGGTTTCCTCACGATGTTTTCCCTCACCGTTAACAACCGTAATAAATTAACCACACATATGTCTTTAGAAAAGACAAATTGGTGTAGGCCCGACCCGGGATTTGAACACTTGTCGCTTGCACGTCAACCGGTGTTCTACCCACTGAGCTATCATGTCGTCAATGCCAATACAACATGCATAATGTTTTATTAAGGTTTTGCCCCAACTGATCTACCATATTATGTTTAGTTTATTAATTTCCTGAATTGTTAATTACAGCTCTACAATTAATAACCGTATAATTAATATTAGATTTTTAAGCGGAATTTGATGTTCGTTTTAATACTAATGAAAAAGGCTACCAGGAATTACTTTGCGCAAATAATCTTGATCTAATCCGGGGCTTCAGAGGGGCAAAAACAATAGAATTCAAAAGTAAAAATATTTCTGTTATAAAATATAACCTTTAAAATTGTTCTCAGTATGAATTTGATATGTTATTTTATTATTGTTTTCGAAATCAATTGATAGACGAATATGATCAATGCTTTAACTAATTTTAATTATTTGTTGGAGCTCTCAATCACCCTTTTTCTGTTTTTATCCAACTTCAACTAAAGAATTCATATCAAACGCATTAAAATTTTCAGGATGATGTTGTACAAAATCTCAGAAGCAATTCATGATAGGGATTGACCGAGGTAATTTAGCAGAAAATTGTTTTCCAATTTCACCCCAAGAGTGCTTGGTAAAACACTAAAAGAGAACCATATATCTTAGAGCAATAAATATTGAAGAGGGCGGTTGGCTGGGCGTATATTTTATGTCATAAGATATTTAAACGCGTGACTGATTTTAGTTACTGATTACTATTTAAAACCCAAGACAAGAGTGATCGAAAAAATATTTACGGTTAAAAGTTCTATTTAAGGCTAGATAAAGCTTCAGAAATATGCACTCATCAGCCAATTTTAATATTTGAGTGTAAAGAAATTGCAAAATATCGGTCATTGCTTTCCATAAAACTTGTTCTTTTCACACAAATCGTTATAAAACTATTAAATTCAAAATGCAAGACTCTTTACGCTTGCTCTTATATAAAAAAATCATCTTATTGAATATTATTATAGAAGTATTATAGTATGCCGTGTAGTGCCGGCTTAGAATGTCGCTACCCCTTTCTACCCACGGGTGTCGTAAGAGGCGACTAAGGGTATTGGGGCTTTATATTGGATTTTTGGGCGATGCGGTTGGAGACCCATCACCAAAGCCTTTATTATACGATCTTTTCCCCATTCAACTTCCAAAAGTGGCTGAGGAATTTCTAATTCCTTAGCTCTGGCTACCCCTTCTAGGGAATTATAGCCGTGAGTATATGTATGTATGTATGTATGTATTATAGTAGCTAAAACCCCCAAAAGTAAAGCAAAATATCTCCGCATAATAATATAAGGAAATAAAACCATACTGAATAGTATGACATGTCTCAAAACAATTCCGGAGTTCCAACATCCTTTTACATGGCTAAAACGAAATAATTTCAAGAACTTGTATTGCTAAGTTTTATTCCTTTTCTCTTTTCAAGACTTTTTGCTGATTCACTCGGAGAGACCCTTTTTAGGGTTCCGTAGCCAAATGGCAAAAACGGGACCCTTATAGATTCGTCATGTCTGTCTGTCCGTCCGTCCGTCCGTATGTCACAGCCAGTTTATTCCGAAACTATAAGAACTACATTATTGGAAATTGGTGCGTAGATGTATTCTGGAAACCGCATTAAGATTTTAAAATAAAATCTGAAAAAAAAACCAAAATTTTTAGGGTTCCCCATACATAGAACTGAAACTCAAAATTTTTTTTTTCATCAAACCTATACGTGTGGGGTATCTATCAAAAGGTATTTGAAAATGATGTTGAGGTTTCTTATATCATTTTTTTCAAAACTGAATAGTTTGCGCGAGAGACTTTTTCAAAGTGCTAAAATGTGTGTCCCCCCCCCCGTAACTTCTAAAATATGGGCATGATAATACTGAAAAAAATATATGATGTGTATTACTATACAAACTACTAACGAAAATTGGTTTGAATGAGATCTAGCCCGTAGTTCTATTTTTAAACGTCATAAATCAAAATACTTACCTAATTTGGCTCCCATGATTTTCACACAAACGGGATTTTCTATATATATGATAGTACGGAACCCTTAGTGCGCGATCCGACTCGCACTTGGCCGGTTTTTTGCTTACTGTTCTACTTTGTTTTAATGAAAAATTTCCAGCAGATGTTTTGTATATTTACCCAACTAGTTACTTTATTTCTGCTGTTCTTTGTCTCACGTTCATCGTATATTTCGTTGGTTAATTCAATGTATCTATTGTAAAATTAAAAGATTAATTTTGTTGTTGGCATAAAATATAGTGAGTTTTATTCACGTGTATCGGACTGAGTAAATAGTATCGAATGACCCTAAAACTACCCTTTTTGGGGCTTGTAGACGTAAGCATGTGTGTATTCTTGCATTGACAAACACTTATTTTATATTCTAAATTTAATTATAATTAGCAATAAAAATATTAATTTTAAATATGTCAATGGCGTTGTTTTGTTTGTTTGTTTGCTCAAACAAAGTATAGCCAATATTATTTTAACCCACACATCCTTAATTTTGATTTCACTGACAGCAATATAAAACAGTCGATACATAAGCATAAGTAAATGGTGTATACTTGTTGACTAATATTTGGATTTGATTGTGACATATTTATAATTTATTATAAATGCATGGTTGTGTATGTTATGCATTTAAGATTGATTTAATGTTAGTTGATTCCGCTTTATTTTGTGCAATAAGTGTGCAAAATTATATGGACCTCGAACATCTTATAAATTCTTTTTACTAACGAGTAGAAAGAAAATGATTTTTTTTCCTTATACTATTATCTTCATAGCTTTTATTTAAAAAATGTGTAACCAAGGTTTTTGATCTAATTATCTTTCATTGATTTTAAAAGAGGAGATTGTCTAACACCACACAATTGATGCTTGATTTACCGGCAAGCTGTTTATTACCGTCCGTAAAGTAACGATTTTTTTTTTTAAATATAAGTCATTTTGCCGGGATTTACGTCCGATTTCTGAAATGAGTATTCAAGCTGAGAACGACTTAAGTATCGTTTTGTCACATTCAGTTGATAAGCTTTCAATGTGACAGAATGATACTTAAATTGTTCTCAGCTGGAATACTCAATTCAGAAATCGGGCGTTAGCAAGCTGACGTGTAGCCGCCATACCCGGCTTCTATCGTAAGTTTGCCAACCCGCACTAGGCCAGCGTAACGACAAACGGCCAACTTACCCTATTCGGCATAAGCCGAAACGCTTCGGGACACATATATGGACTGAGGTGTTATATAATGCCAACTTAATTTATGTTTATTATTTAATGAAACTCTAAAACTGTATACAAACAGATTAATCTATACATGTGATTGTTTTTTATTAAACTTAGCTGCTCATTAAATAGAGAATATAGAAAAAGAACAAATCTTTCCTTTTAACTCAAAAAAGGAGCAGAAAAGCTACGTCAGGGTGATGTTTAATTTAAAAATACAGCAACAGGGTGAAATATTGCCGAGCATTTAAAAAGCTTCTCTTGATGGATTTATTTTATGCAAGATTCGTTGTTTCGTTCATAATTACGAGTGTATCTTGTTAAATTGGAGCTAGAAAGGTTTTCATAACACATTTTTCTCTAGAGATTTTTTTTATTAAACTGTATACTTTTTTTCCTTATATTCCAGAAGTAAGCACAATATAAAATATTAATAAATAAAGAATAAATAAAGGAAAGAAAAATTTCGACACAGGCGGGAATCGAACCCGCGACCTCGGGTATACGCCCCGACGCTCGACGCGGGAATCGAACCCGCGACGAGGTCGCGGGTTCGATTCCCGCCTGTGTCGAAATTTTTCTTTCCTTTATTTATTCTTTATTTATTAGTAATAATCCCCACATGAGGTTTTCATGAACAAAAAAAAAAAGATTTGAATTATATAAAATATTGTTATTATAAATTAGTTTCATTAGCAGTTGACAGTCTATGTCACTTCTTTATTGTTGCACCTATTCAAAATACGAACCGACTGCCTTAACGTGTAGTTTGCTAGTGAATTTGTGTGATACGATGGTACATACATATATACATATAATCGCTGCTGTAAATCCCAGAAAAGGGTAGCCAGAGCTTCAGAGCTACAAACTTTTATTTAAAATATTTATTATTTAAAATTCTTTAATTATTTAATTCTAAGCCGGCACTGCACGGCAATACAATATAATACAATAATAAATTTCACAAACAACAAGCCAAGCAAATTGAATCAATTTTATCCTTTGAATTGAAACTGCAACAATGTTCTTCTAATTACACATCATCTAAACATATCTCACAAACGAAAACCCCTGTCTTTTCCAGCTTAATGTTAATACGAAATGGCTCACAAAGGAAACTACCCTGCCATAACACTCCATTTGATCGTAATGCCGCCCGGACAGTACAATAGGTAATAATACTTTGTACCGGAATACTTGCCGATAAATTTACTATCGTGTTCGAAGGAGGAAAATATTTGAATTAACAGAATTTTTGTTCGATCAAAAATGAATATAGTCACGGCTATAAATCCTAAGAAGTGGTAGCCAGAAGTTTTAAATCAGAAAATGTCAGTCACTTTTCGAATTGCAGTGCGAAAGTTGAACTGGATGGAACGCTTGAACCGAAGCATCCTGGCGACGCGCATATAATGCTCATGTATGAAACATAGCAGAAAAAAACTCATACAACATTATCGCTGTCAAAATTGACAAAATACATAAATATATTTTACCATGGTTTTTAGCGGTGAGGCAAAGCATCGCGAGGAAACTCACATTGCTGAGTTTTACTTAGTCGTGTGACAGTATGTTCGTACAAAACTGTGATAGGCCTGCCAGCTACGTGAATACACTGTCCAAGCAAAACATGGGTACTCTGAACACAAGGTGACAATGTCACGTGATGTTCAAAAGTATTAGCACCTCTGCCAAACTCTTCGGGAATATACGGCGTTAACGTTTGAATTTCAGTTGTATTTTGTGAAACATTGTCGCAAACAATACTTAGAGCAGTAGCCGTTCCTACCAGTATTTTAAATATAACATGTTTATTGAAATATCACATAATTTTTGAATTATTAAAGCTAAAATATAAATTAATAGGAGACAAGTAGAGATTCAAATTACAGAGCATAATTTTCAGTGGAACGATATTTAATCTGGTAGACGAGTACAATACAGTTTATAATCATATTTATCATCCACATATTTTAATATAAAATTGGGTCATTTTTTTAATTTTTGTACTGAACAAAATAGACGATCATTAAGTAATTAAGTAATTAGAGTTAGTATTAAGGGAAAGGACATACTTAAAGTAGCTTATAGTACTACCCTTTTCAAAATTCAAATGTTCGATCTTGTATATTTAAGAGAAATAAACTGTTTAACTAGTTTGCTAAAATCAGTATGTAATCTTACAACTCTTCTTAAACCTATGAAAAAAAAGGAAGATTCTAATGCTCTTTGATTATTAAACTAAGATTCCTAGAATACTCGTTAGTTTACGAATATTACGATATTCCTCCGATAAAAATACTTGCAAATAAGTAAAGAAAACAAGGCAATACTGATATGGTACTCAACACGTTCAAAAAAGTAGATTTTTATTCAAAGAGCTTATACAAAATGTGTGTGAGTGTGTATTTTTTTTAAAGATATAACTGTAAGTAAGAAAGACTAGAGGTGAAAAGTGGCGAGCCATGGTCTCTGTCTACCCCAATAGTAACAATGGACGTGAGTAAAAGAAAGTAAGAAAAAAGAGTAATTCTTTTTCACAGAATGAGAAATAAACCTTCTTTGTTCAGTATCATTCTTGAATACAATATACTCACAGTAAATTCGTGTGAAACTAATAACACAAAATGCCACAAGTAAAGTGTACGTGCCCACGTGACCACAAGTAAAGGCTGCTCTATATGTGACATCGTGTGAAGGACAAAAGGATCAATTTCAACCTGTTTTGGGTTCGACAGCCCGTTGTGGAAACAATATAGTTTTAAGGAGAAGCGTTAATTTATCTGAAATCAAATGGAATTTTGTATTTCAATTGATTGTATGAAATCCTACTTTCGGTCGTATATTGCTTAATTTTAGAGCATTTACATATATGTGTTACAATTGTAAATATTATCGTACAACTTAGTAAAATTAAACAATATACCTTGAGTAACTCAGTGGGAACACCATCACTTCTCATACAGGAAACGTTAGTTCATTACCAAAATCAGACCTCAACAAAGAAAGATAGATATGTGTCTATTCGCCTAAAAGATATCTGATGTAATATGAAATTATAAGGTAAATTGAAATAGAAAAGTATTAGTATCATACAATAGTATTCATTGAAGGATCACAATATAAATGGTTTGTAAACATAAACACTCAACGCACAGTTTATTAATATAATTGTCTGTTTTCAAAAATGGCATAGTAATGTTTGATTCTGATATTTCGTTTAAATACCGTTTAAACGTCTTAACCAAACAGGTTCGAAGAGTACATCGATTGTATAAAGCTGGTGCTGTGCAGTGTCGGCTTAGAATAGCACTACCCCATTTTTTCCGGTGGGTGTACGTAAGAGGCGACTAACGGTATTGGGGCTATTAAGGGATTTTTGAGCGATGCGGTTGGAGACCCATCACCAACAACCTTTATTTTACCATCTTTTCCTTGCTCATTTTTCCAAAAGTGGCTGAGGAATTTCTAATTCCTTAGCTCTGGCTACCCCTTCTAGGGAATTATAGCCGTGAGTATACGTATTTAGGTATGTATGTATGTTCGAAGAGTATATAGATTGTATAAAGCCAATATATTGTTCGTGCACTAATGTACTTTACTAGCAAACAACTTCCCTTTAACCGGTTGACTTTGTAGTGAGTGATATTTGCCGTAGTGTGCCGGGAGATAGGTGCCTGATTGAGTCGAGGTCAAAGGATTACTTAATTGAGTTCAATATACCGTGAAGCATCATTTCGCATATTGAAATATATTGATGAACCTTCTAGTTTTCATATTATAGTAGCTTGATAATTAAAAGTAAGAAGAAAATATATTTTCACTTGGTTTAAACGTGACAAACTTGTCGCGCTTCTTTGGGAGTCAATTAAACTTAGAATTTCACAACCCCATTTCTACACGTGGGTGTTCGCAACCTTCAAACAATAAAACACTGACTTGAAATATAACAAAACACTGTTACGGGATGAGAAAAAAATAATAATGAGAGATGTCATTTATTAAAAAGTAAATGAGCAACACCAAGCATAAATTTTCTTAAAGTAACAGTAAATAAAAAAGCCGGATACTTAAATATAAAGCTTCTGCCTCGTAATCAACAGAGCATGAAAATCTATAAGGGTTCTTCGTAACTAACATTGTAATAGAAAGCAGGCATATTCCCTCTTTCAATAACCTTTTAAACATTATATTATATCCTTTTTCCTTTTTGGAAGTGGCTTTGTATTGTTTCTTTGATATTTTAGTAACAAACGGTTATAATATAGCGAGTTCTTTATTCCTATAGTTTCAAAAAGAAAATGAGAGAGACACAACTGGAAATCATCTACTTCTCAGAAGTTATGGAAGTCAAAACGTAAGAAAATTGTATTAAATATTGCATATTACGTCACACACATATTTATTTATCAAGTGGTAAGTCATATAGAGCTAGTGTGGATGGTAATGTTAGTAGAGGACGACCACGGAGAACACACTTGGACCAAATTGAGAGTGTGCTCAAAAAGGCTGGCGTCCGAAGTATGAAGAATAAAAGAGCATGTATGAAAAGATAGATGGATGTAAACGAAGCTAGAGAGGTTTGTCAGGATCGTGCGAAGTGGCGATCAATAGTCTCTGGCCTACCCCAATGGGAACTAATGGCGTGAGTATATGTATGTATGTATGTATGTATGGTAAGTCATCTATCGAAAAACACTGTAAGTACATCAAACAAGTACCTCAAGTCAAAAAAGGGTATTGCTCTTAAAAGCTTATAGCGCAAAGGCTTCATTATATTGCTTTTGTATCAATAATCAGAAAACAAGTACTTAGTACGTCTCTATACAAGTTCATTAGCCAAGTGTTCCGGTCATGGCACAATAATAGACACAATTCAACCTGTTTCTGGAACAATAGGGATATGGTTACAGGATTCTCATTGTTAGGTTGTACCTGGTTTAACTTTTGTTTTTTTAATTTTGTAGATTGAAGCATTAGACTAAGTACAAGACCAACCGTGTCGAACACAGCATTTTCAACTTTGGCCTATACTTATATTTTAAAACATAAACTAATTTCCGTGTTGTGCCGGCTTAGAATGTCACTACCCCTTTCTACCCACAGGTGTTGTAAGTTATAATACGGCGACGTGATAGCTCAATGGGTAGAACACCGGTTAACGTGCAAGCGACTAGTGTTCAAATCCCGCGTCGGGCCTACACCAATTTGACTTTTCTAAGGACTTATATGTGGTTTATTTATCATGGTTGTTAACGGTAAGGGAAAACATCTTGAGGAAACCCACATGACTGAATTTACCTTAGTCATGTGACAGTGTATTCGTACAAAACGGCGACAGGCCTGCCCCCTATCACGTGAGTACACTGTCCATGCAAAACGTGGGTACTCTGAACACCAGGTGACAAACTCACGTGATGTTCAGAAGTATTAGTACCTCTGCCAACCCCTTCGGGGATATTCGGCGTGAATGTTTATGTTATGTTATGTGTTGTAAGTGGCTACTAAGGGTAAGGGTAAGGGCTATTTAAGTGGTTTTTGGCGATGCGGTTGGAGACTTATCACCAACAATACTCTAATTCTACTATCTTGTCCCCTATCAACTTCGAAATGTGGCTGAGGAGTTTCTAGCTCTGAAGCTCTGGCTACCCCTATTTAGGATTTATGGCCGTGAGTATATATATATATGTATGTATAAACTCATGTCACTAAAATGCATCTTTGGTTTATTGAAAAAATCTGTTAAATGCGTTAAATATTTAGTGGCAGCTTTGGACACATACAAAAAATGTTTCATTTTCTAATTGGCGTCATGTCGTTGTTCCATTACTGCTATGGAGATTTTACTTAAGCTAATATTGAAAAGGGTTCTTTAAAAAAAGAGTAAAAATGAGCGGTTTGTTGACTTGAATTTTTTCTTTGCTGAGTTTCAATTGTGTTTATAGTATTCCTGGAAATGGTCTTCAAATTTTTGGAATGAAAAATATCTCGGAGTTATTAGAATTTATGTTTTAAAGAGGAAAAGATTTTGGAGTAATGGATGTTTAGCAATTATCTACCAATCATTAACAATACAGAAGCTAGCAAGTTATTTAATTGCGATATTTTGTTAAAATGTTTAATTAAAATCTTTGTTCATGGTAAAATTATTGTCGTTCTGATAATTCAAATTCTTTATTTATTGCATTCTATAGCTGTCGGGTGCGGGACAGCCCCAACACAATACTAGGTATGATCGGGGCGAGGTTAGATTGTCCCTATATGCGACACTGTTGTGCCCTCCATGCTCCCTGTGTTAAAAAGGATAGGGCTTTGTAAATATATTATGTGTATATTAAGTTATGTTTTTCCTAACATAGTATGTAAGACTTTACTAACACTAATGTGAGTCTTAGTTACTTGAATATTCATTTTTATTATTATTATAAGGTTACAAATAGTCACAACAATACAACATTACTATATGGACCTTGTTCAGGGACAGCAATAATATTAACATTTATAAGAATTCTAATTTGAATATATTTTTTATTTATCTTTGTGTCTTTTACTTCTTTTGTTATTTTAAAACAAATTGCGTTATGCTTTTTACGTACAACCGACAGATATAACTATAAATCTTTAATTAAGAAGCAATTACCCTAATTTAATATACACTAAAAAAATGTGCTTCCAAAAGTGGCTGAAGAATTTATAATTCCTTGACTCTGGCTACCCCTTCTAGGGAATTATAGCCGTGAGTATATGTATGTATGTACTAAAAAAATGTTAACAACATCAATTTTAAGAGATATACTCATAATTTAATGTTTTTTGACATGAATTCCTCATGTGGGGATTATAACTCATAAATAAAAGATGTTATTAAAGGAAAGAAAAATGGAGGTAGGAAACGCAAACACTACTTGAACGTGTAAAAAAGAAACAAAGGATAGAGAAATTTCGCGCTGGATGCCAACTGACACTGTAGCTCAGTTGGCAGAGCGACGGGGGCGTATACCCGAAGGTCGCGGGTTCGAACCCCGCCAGTGTCGAAATTTTTCTTTCCTTTAATAACATCTTTTATTTATGAGATATACTCATGCCATTAAGTTACTGTCGATCGCCATTTTTTAAATTAATTTAAATTTGTCCTTTGTAAATTATTATTTTTTATTGTTATTAAATAAGTAATAACAAATTTAAGTGTGTAATGTATGACTATTTTGATCCACAATGATTATGAGATGGATTTTCGCATTTGTGGAAAAAAAACAATAAAAAATAGCATACATATAATAAGGACATCATAATAATTACAAGCTCTGGCTACCCCTTTTAGAGATTTATAGCTGTGGTTATATGAATGTGTGTATCTAAATAATAACCTTATTATATAGGTACAGGTGACTAGGTCATATGATTTTCAGAGATATTACTACCTCTGCCAACCTATTCAGTGATAACCGTTGGTCAAGTAGCTTTTAATCGTAACTTTACCAAAAAAAATTCAACCTGATACTTTCTATTGACCACGTCATCAATAACAATTTAAGTGGCAGAATCTTTCACAAAGCTCAACTATAGTTTGACAAGTTCGAGGAAACACACCTGTCTTCAGAGAAACGGACAGGGTAATCGAGAATGACGACGTGCGATTATGGGTATGTAACTTCGCTGTGGCTTCTTAGTGTTTAACGTATACAGAATAAGGCAAAGTTGTCAATCGCATACTAATAAATAAATGAACGAAATATTTCGAAACCAGCGGGAATAGAACCCACGACCTCCGGGTACACACCCCCGCTGCTCTGCAAATTGAGCTATAGTGTGAAGTGGCTACCAGCGCGAAATTTAAAATGAGGTTTTCATGAACAAAACATTCTAATTAAGTCCATTGCATAACTTTAACACACTTTAGAAGGCTTTTGGCTCTATATCTGATGGCTTTACGATACTGTCAAGTTTCTCGCTGTTTTAGAGTCAAGACTCAAATATTCACGCCGTATTTATGCAAAGGGGTGGCAGAAGTTAGAACTCTGAAAATAAGGGTACAATTTCACCTGGTGTTCAGAGTTTGTTTTTTTTGTCAGTGTACGCACGTGATAGGGGGCAGGACTATCACCGTTATGCACGAAAACACTGTCACATGACTAAGTACAACTTAGCCATATGAGGTTTCTTACGATGTTTTTCCTCACCGTGAACAACCATCAGAAATTAAACACGTATGACTTAAGACAAATTGGTTCAGGACTGACCCGGGAGCTGAACCCAAGCCTGTCTGCGTGATAGGTGGCTGCTTTACCCACTGAGATAGCTAGTTTTTTTAGACGGTTTTGTGCAGTTTTAGATCCACGTATATTTTCTATAAATCATTTTTAGTCTTCATTGGTAATAATATCGCCCATTTTCCTCCACGAATATATTATCAAAAGTCCCTTTTTTTCCTTCATTAAGACAGATTCTGTAATGTATTTTTAAGTATTTTGCATATAAACATTTTAATGCAAGCTATAAGTTTAACCCTAACGGAGCAAAATCTTTAATCTGTGAAATTAAATTGAATAAAATTTCTGCGTTTATACTCGTAGTAGCAAGCATATTTAAACAACAAAGTGGCTAAAACCGATGAAATATAATAATTGTTGTACTGAATAAATACGTTTTTAGATTGCTTGTAAATTACAAACCGCTCTGGGTTACTCCAATATTTAAACAATAAATGAAATAGGCCCGGTAACATGAAATACATGAAAATAATTGTGCTGGTTTTTTTTTGTGGAATGGACTAAGCTTCAAACACAGCATATATCATTACGCGGAATAATATCAAAAAGGTGACAGAGATACTATTTTTTTCTGAAATAACTAGTACATAAATATACGGCTGGAAATCTCAAAATGAGGTATCGAAAATTTAAAAGCTGTGTAGTGTCAGCTTAAAATAGCACTACCCCATGTCTTCCGGTGGGTGTACGTAAGAGGCGACTAACGGTATTTGGTCATTTTAAGGGATTTTTGAGCGATGTGGTAGGAGACCCATCACCAACAACCTTTATTTTTACCACCTTTTCCCCACGCAACTTTCAAAAGTGGCTGAGGGATTTCTAATTCCTTATCTCTGGCTACACCTTCTAGGGATTTATAGCCGTGAGTATATGTATGATAATTTAAAAATTAGAAAATTCACAGCTTGTGTTCGGGTTTCAGTTGTAAATCAAAAAATGGCAGGTAATTTGTTTTCAACAGTATCATATAACAAATATTTCAAAAGTCACATCACCCTAGACCACCTCGTACGACACCCAGGAAAAAATGAGTACGTTCCATTCCAAGCCAAGACAAACAATATATACATACTAAATTAACAACTACAGGGCAAGCACGAGCCGTGTTTAAACTAGTTATCGCGTGGTGGGATAAAGCAGCCATCTCTTACGCACTTACTTAGTATCGTATACTGCCATCTCATTCTATTGTGTCGATAAAATAGCGCTCGTGCTTGCCCTTCTGGTTTCTTTTTCTGTGTTCTCGGGTAGCATGAGGCTTGTGACAGTGCGTATGTCACAAGAGAACTGAGAAACTGACAGATTGCTCTTACAAAATCTGTCAGTTTCTCACTTCTCACATGACATACTCGCTCTCACACGCCTCATGCTACGAGGGATGATAGCCTAGTAAATTCATGTAAATTGTTAGAAAATAAACTAACCTTAAGGCTCGGTATATATTAAATCTCACAGATTGTTCAATCTTCAATTGAACGACCAAAAAAAATTGTTTTATGGATAGTTTAGATTAAATACATACATGAATATGAAAAGGGTAGGCAGAGACTATCAATTGCCACTTTGTGACATCCAGGCAAATCACTCGAGTTCCATTGGTATTGATCAATCGTTTCATTCATTCCCTTTCATTCTTCAGTCTTCGAACGCCTTTACCTTTTCAAGCAGATTCTCTATTTAATCTAAATGTGTTTTCCGTTGCCTTCTTCTACTGACATTACTATCCACACTGCATGATTATACTGTATTTTGAACAATAATTTTAATGTTTATATGTGGCAGTCATAGAGATCAGTTGTATGGTTGATGAGCTAATACTGTGCGATGTGCGAATTAATTCGAAACCAGCGTTTTGCCTATGGGCAATAACAAACGCTATATTGGAACCTAGTTTGTGGTACCACAGAACAAATGTAATACTTTAAATCTTTTTGTTCATAAAAACCTCACGGTGGGATTATTACTAATAAATAAATAATAAATAAAGGAAAGAAAAATTTCGAATCGAACCCGCGATTCCCGCCTGTGTCGAAATTTTTCTTTCCTTTTTTTATTCTTTATTTCTTAGTAAATGTAATACTTTTCCTGTTAGTACCTATGATAATTGTTTTTTTTTGTGTTGTGTTATTATAAAACATTAATAATCGAAATACCAATATTACTGTTACATTTATTACACAATGTCAGAAATAAGGGTAATAGGGTCACGCCAGGTAGCAAAAAACTACCGTGGTATTAGCCTACTTAGTGTTGTCGGTAAATTGTATGCTAAGGTATTGATTGAAAGAGTGATGAAAGAAACTGATGAGAAAATCTGGGATGTGCAAGCAGGGTTTAGAAAGGGAATGGGATGTATGGATCAAATCTTCTCCTTAAGGTGCATCACAGAAAAATTCTTAGCAAAGAACCAAAAAGTGTATTGCACCTTCATTGATCTGGAGAAGGCGTATGATAGGGTAGTAAGAAAGAATTTGTGGGAGGTGTTGTCTAAGTTCGGTTTGGGGAGCCAACTTATACGTGCATTGGAGTCACTCTATGAGGGTTCCAGTGCATGTGTAAGAATAAACGGAGAAAACACGGACTGGTTTGAAATCTCTAGGGGTGTACGTCAGGGTTGTGTAGCTTCTCCGTGGCTTTTCAATCTGTTCATGGATGACTGTTTGAAAGAACTACGCGAAAGTGATTATGGTCTGAGAATGGAAGGATTCATCATTAAATGCCTCTTATACGCTGACGATCAAGTATTACTTGCATCAACGGTAAATGAGTTGCAAGAGATGGTGAATATTGCGTGTAAGTCTTTTGAAAGAAAGGGCATGCGAGTGAATGTGGACAAAACCAAGACAATGGTTTTCCAGAGAGAGGAAAGTATGACAGAATGTGAGATTACAATAGGTGGCAAGAAAGTGGAACAAGTGAAAGAGTTTGTATATCTGGGAAGTTTGTTTACAAGGGACGGAAAATGCGAGGAAGATATTGAAAGGAGAGTAAAAAAGGGAAATGCGGTAAATGGAGCCATAAACAGTCTAATGTCGAGCCAGTTCCTGTCTGAAAAGGCGCGAATGGCAGTTCACAATGCTGTACTGGTTCCTACGCTGATGTATGGTAGTGAATGTTGGGCATGGCAAAAGAGGCATGAAAGTAGAGTGAATGCAGTGGAAATGAGATCCCTCAGAAGTATATGTAATGTAAGGTTGTGCGACAGAGTGAGAAATAGTGTAATTCGTGAACGTTTAGGTGTGAAAGATGACGTAGTGTGCAAGATAGAGAAAGGAATGTTAAGGTGGTTTGGGCACATAGAGAGGATGAATGACAGTAAATTGGTGAAAGAGATCTATAGAGCCAACGTGGAAGGTAATGTGAGTAGAGGACGACCACGGAGAACACACTTGGACCAAATTGAGAGTGTGCTCAAAAAGGCTGGCGTCCGAAGTATGAAGAATAAAAGAGCATGTATGAAAAGATTGATGGATGTAAACGAAGCTAGAGAGGTTTGTCAGGATCGTACAAAGTGGCGATCGATAGTCTCTGCCTACCCCAATGGGAACAATGGGCGTGAGTATAAGTAAGTAAGTAAGTAAGTAAGTGTCAGAAATAATAATACGGTTTCATATTAACTTAACCTACTAATAGAAAGATACATCTTCTATACTTATAATAAATCTGTAGAGAGGTCAATTCTGTACATGAAATATATTTTCAAAATAACAATCAGGTGGTGATTAGGGATCGATACTGATGCCAAAAATGCAATCAGTAAAATTTTTGTCTGTCTGTCTGTCTGTCGGTTTGTATGTTCCTTATGGGAACAAAAACTACTCGACGGATTTTAACGAAACTTGGTACAATTATTCTTCATATACCTGCACAGGTTTTTGTATACTTTCCAGCAGAGTAGTAAAGGGGAATTTTGGGTAATTTTGGGAAAAAGGGAGAAGTTACTCCATTTTTTAAGCTTCCGTCGCGTGTGCAGCCTCAATGGTTAAACTTACATAGAAATCATGTGTGACGGAAATATTCTTCATAAAATTATCTAAAAAAAATCTTCAGCAGTTTATGTCTATCTTTTACGGTTGGCTCACAATAACACGTGTAATTCCTGATAGCTTAGCAGTTCGGATCATTCTGATTATATTTGTTTACTCTTACGTTTGTAAACGTCTCACTCATCCCAAATTTAAAAAAGGTAACATTATCACCTATTCAATAAAAAAAGAATCATAGAAATCGGTAGACAAACACCGAAATTATACATAAAATAAGCCATCGCGCCCGTGATCAAAACCAAATCTTTACTAATTTACATATAACATACTAGATGGCGCGAGTAGTTGCATCCTAAATAACGTAATGATTTATTTTTTAGATTGTTATAAATACTTCATAGCGTTTTATTTAAAAATTTGCTATTAAACGGAAATACTGAACCGTTCATCAAAGCGCATATAAAATCACCAAACTACACTGTTTAGGGAGTGCTATAAATTTAATAAATTGAAAACATTGCGCTGAATTTCACAATGCTTGAGCAGTGACTGAAGAAAGAAACCCCAGATATTTAAAAAAACAACGCTACCCGTGCGAAGCTGGGACGATCCACTAGTTATATAATAAAATAGTCCCTTAAATCCAATCTTAACTAATATAACAAAATAAGATTTAAGATAAGAGATTTTTTTAAGAGAGAGAAGATAAGAGCTGCGTAGTGTTTGCTTAGAATATCACCCCATTTCTTCCGGTGGATTTACTTAAGAGGCGACTAATGGTATTGGGGCTTTTAAGGGAATTTGAGCAATGCGGTTGAAGACTCATCACCAACCACCTTTATTTTACCATTTTTTTCCTACCTTTCAAAAGTGACTTAAGAATTTATAATTCTTTAGTTCTGGCTATCGTTTCTAGGAATTTAGAGCCATATGTATGTAATAAGTTAAGCTTAAAATAATTTATTGATCAACGTCAAAACTCAATATTAAAAAATCATACAATAAAATAACGCTTTTATTGATCTAATAATTATTAACTAAGCCGACTGAATATAAGTAATTTTGCATATCTACCACCATAACAAAAGAAAAAAAATTACAAAAACAATCACGGCAACGCCAAATTGGACGTAACTGAAATAAAAACTCTGAGTGAAATTAAACAAGTAATCTTTCTATTAAATTGCGGCAAAGAACACGAGTATACCTTATACCTCTGCTAAATTCCCATTTAATGAATATTTACTTTGCCTTTGTACGCAGTCGAATAATCTTTTCACAGTATCTCGTTCTCCGTCATTCGGTTTATACGTATAACTATAGATTTGTTAATCTTTTTGAATTTGTTTGAGAACATTACTGTTACTAATTTGCTCGAATGATTTAGATCAGTTTTCTTACAATGTCTGATCAATCTGTCAGACGGACAAACTGTCAAAATTGTAAGTAAAGATATTGGTTCATGTAACTTATACGCATTTGCTCCCTACAATATTTTCCTGTAGTAAACAATTCATGTATAATAATTACTACTCCAACTGATAAGCTAAAAAAATAGGTGTTAGTAAGTTTTATACATTATTTTATTATTTTATATATTTTTAATCATTGGGAAAAAGATTAAAATATAAAGTCATTATTAACACAAGCGAAATATTACACTTTCATCGCAAGATTCCGAATGGATTTACTTAGCTAAATATGGTTTGATTAATGGGTTTCGTATAATGTTTGACGTTTAGATTAAAATATATAATAGAAATCAATTTAATTAAGGCATTTTTACGTTCATCGACGCATAAAAGTGGTTATAATAGAACTAAATCTCAACTTGTGTTAGTAGAGGACGACTTCACAGGACACATTTTGACCAAATAGCGAGTGTGCTCAAAAAGGCAGGCGTCCGAAGTATGTAGAATAAAAGAGCATGCATGGGAAGATTGATGGAGATGGATATAAACGAAGCTAGAGAGGTTTGTCAGGATCTTACAAAGTGGATATCTTTGCCTACCCCAATGAAAACTAATGGCGTGAGTATACGAGTATGTATGTATGTTTGTCATACTCAACGTATAAGCCAACATCCCCAAAAGAGTGACAAAGCTTCAGAATTTAAAATCCTCAGCCTCATTTGGAAGAAACAAGTTAGTGCTATTCTAAGCCGACAGCAGTTCAGAATTGTAATAATGGTGTTTAAATAGTTATCTGGGGGCACGGTAGTGCCCCCGCCAAGACGAACCAAGCGAAGCGCACGGGCACTACCTATCTTTTCTCGAAGCGCTTCGTCGTTTCTTTAGACATTCATAACTTGGGTTTGGATTATGCTAGATCAACAAAATTTTCGGGATATATTGTTAATAGCGGACTTATTGAACCTATAAAGTTTTAATTACTTTAGCTCTTATACTTCAGATTTTATTTATATCTAAAAAACGCTGATTTCGTCACTGACTCACTGATGATCATCAAAATTCTTAGGGTATTTCCTAATGTCCTAGAAAGCTGAAATTTTGTATGTAAGCTAGTATTAGCACACAAACAACAAACAAATTATAAAACTTGTAACTTTCATCCTCCAACCCCTTAAACTAGGGGATGGGAGTTTGTATGAGACCTGTAACTTTCAATTTTGACGCTAGAGGTCTAATCTGATCTAAAACTTGATAGGTATATATAGGTATAGGTACTCCTGGTTTAAAAAAAAGTATGTTACAAACAAATTACAAAAACAAATGAAATCCCACCAAAAACATTTTTATGTAAAATGTTGCCAAGACGAGCCCATATGACTCTTACTGTCAAAAAGTTATCAGATCTCATCTAGAGCCAAGCTCCTAACACTACACGCCCTAAGTCTACAAGGCCTAACTTTACAAACTCAAAACCTTAGTCAAAATATGTGGATTGGCCGTTCGTTACTACAAGAACCATTGTATAAAACAAAATTAATGAACAGTGAATTATTTTTTCACCTTACGCCGATGTGAATGTAGCGAAATGGCCAAGCCACATATTTTGACTAAGGTGTAGAGTTTGTGAAGTTAGGCCTTGTAGAGTTAGGGCGTGTAGTATTAGGAGCTTGGCTCTACATGAGATCTGATAACTTTTTGACAGTAAGAGTCATATGGGCTCGTCTTGGCAACATTTTACATAAAAATGTTTTTGGTGGGATTTAATTAACCTTAAAACTAAATTGACAACTACAATAGTTGACTAAACCTACAGCCAATCTTTTTTCAGAAGAAACATTATATAAAAACCTAATTTATAGAATATAAAGTGAAATAATAAAAATGGAAAAAAGTATGCTTTTCAAAATGATTACGATAAATTTTACAATAAATCTAAACTTAAATGTTTTTTTTTTTAATGACTTTTTTCCAATTTAATTGACTGATTTGACTTATTTGAGCAGCTATAAAAAACTATGTGGACGCAATAAAACTGCTATTTGATAAAAATCACAAACAAGTTCTTAGCTTAATGTTGAAAGACTGAATTGTTTTAACAATTTTTGCATCAAATGAAAAATAGAATATGCATTATCCCACAAGATGTCATGAGGGGTGACTAGTGATTGAGAAAATCTTACATATTTGAAAAATAAAACTTTAAAATTGTGAAGCTGGAGTGGTCTACCAGCAAAAATATACAAAATCTTAGTAACACAGTAAACACGCGAGTCCTGGGCAAATTAATAATTAAATATCTAAAGTATATCATCATATTACTAATGATTTTCAGTATATATGGCAATAAACTATGCCTTAATAATCCTTTAATTCTCAGAAACAAAAACATTTCGTTTCTGTGAACTAAAAAAGGGCTAAAAATATTTGCTTCTTAATAAGCTAGTCCATTTTGAGATGGCAACGATAAATCTCAATACATGTCTGTTAATCACTTATGTCGCAAAGAAATACAACCTTTACGCAAATTTTCGGGTCACTAGTTACAAATTTATTAGCTTCTCTAACATGCTCTGGGATTCAGTCCATATAATATTGGTTTGAAAACATCCCATTATATAATCTTTGTTAACGTTAATAAGTCTACTCTGAAAGGTTTCAGTTCGTAGTATCAGTTCAAAAAGAAGGTTTCTGGAACGGATTCCATAAATATGGATGTATCAGAAAAATATTTTGTAATGTATATTTTCTTTCCTTGAAATTATATACTTTGTAAAAAAAGGTACACTGAAAAATAGTCACTAAATTTATTGTGCCGGTCTCTACATATTCCATTATAAAGAGAAAAACGATTCTGTTATCTAGAAACGTAGTAGTATAGAACATACATACATACATACATACATATACTCACGGCTATAAATACCTAGAAGGGGTAACCAGAGCTAAGGAATGAGAAATTCCTCAGCCACCTTTGGAAAGTTGAGTGGGGAAAAGATGGTAAAATAAAGGTTGTTGGTGATGGGTCTCCAACCGCATCGCCCAATAATCCCTTTAAAGCCCCAATACCGTTAGTCGCCTCTTACGTACACCCACCGGAAGAAATGGGGTAGTGCTATTCTAAGCCGACACTACACAGCACACTAGTATAGAAACATAAGATAAATGAAGTAGTATAGTAACATTTCCCAACTCAACTACCTAACTTCCTATCTTCCAAAAGTATCTGAGTATATATAATAAAAGCCTAATGACTAGTCGATAGGTGTCAGAAAAGCCCGAATGCTTTTATGGTAGAAACAAGTCCTACGCTTATGTATGCCATCGAATCTTGTGTGCGTCAGAAGAAGCATGAGAGCAGAATGAACGCAGTAGAGACGAGGTCCCTCAGAAAAAAGGGTTTAGGTAGGGTATTAGGTTATGTGATAATATAAAATTGCGTGATTCGTGAAAAGTGCGATGTGCAAGATGATTTTGTACAAAATACAGAAAAAGGATTGTTGATATGGTTTAGGCACAAAATAGAGAATTTACTCAAAAAGTTAGGTGTCCAAAGTATGAAGAATAAAAGAAGATATATAATAAAAATGATGGATGTAAACGCTAGAGAGGTTTGCTTAGATCTTCGTAAAAAGTGACGATTGATAGTATCTGCCTACTGAATCAAATGACTTAACATCGTGAGTATATCTGTGTATGTATCTGAATAATTTCTAATCCGAAGGATTTATATTCGTTTGTATTTTGTACTTATACAATTCATATCAATAGTAACCTCTATAAATCGGATATGATAACTATGAAGTCTGAGGACTGACGCCCGATTTCTGAATTGAGTATTCAAGCTGAGAACGACTTAAGTATCGTTTTGTCTCATTCAGTTGTTAAGATTTCAATGCGACGGAACGATACTTAAGTTTTTCTTAGTTGGAATACTCAATTCAGAAATCGGGCGTGAGTGTCGCAAAACGTTCACGTTTGTTATTCTAAGCCTAGTGGAAATAATATTTTATATTTTTATCAAAATAAAATGTTTGTTTAAGTTATTCAATATGATTAGCAATGAACATATAACACATTTTAAGTATCACAGCTTTTTGTTTTCCTTATGTAAATAGATAAAATAAATTTATATCATGTAAGCCTCTAGGTAGGCACAATTTGGTAAGGGAGACCAAGAAGACATTATATTTAATCATAATATAAATAAAGAAACGAAGTATTTTTTAATATAATAGTGCGCTGTTTTAAATAAATAATATTCTAAATTATAATAAATGAATATTATACTTCATAAATTCTATTTTGCCGTGTAGTACCGGCTTCGAATGTCGCTACCCCTTTCTACCCACGGGTATCGTAAGAGGCGACTAAGGGTATTTGGGCTTTTTATTGGATTTTTGGGCGATGCAGTTGGAGACCCATCACCAAAAACCTTTATTTTACCGCCTTTTTTCCACTCAACTTCC
The DNA here is from genome assembly GCA_963576735.1 of Bedellia somnulentella. Classification (NCBI taxonomy): domain Eukaryota; kingdom Metazoa; phylum Arthropoda; class Insecta; order Lepidoptera; family Bedelliidae; genus Bedellia; species Bedellia somnulentella. The sequence continues at coordinate 3,683,579 of OY755181.1, read as the reverse complement.
AAAAGTGGTTGAGGAATTTATAATTCCTTGGCTCTGGCTACCCCTTCTAGGGAATTATCTTCTACGCGTAATTTATAAAACAATCGCTTATAAAACATTTAATTAATTCTTTCATGGATTCTCGGACTCCAGCAGATAACAATATCCTTTGTGGGAAGATTAATAACATGCCTTAGTTCCTGAGAATTTTATTTAAACTTCAGGCGATTTTCATTGTATTAAGAAACCTATCACTATGAAATTTAATCATTTTACTTTAAATATTTTTGATAACAAATAGATACAATTAAATAAGCGAATTTTAATGATAAAATAAAAGCTATTAAGTTTTATTACTACATTTTCGATGCAAAAGAGTTTCTCGTTTTTACTCATTATTTAATTTTACTACCAGATCTTCTAACTCATAGAAGCGCAAACTTAATTCATTCTTAAAATGTATTCCTCTAAATTCATAAGAACTTGTACCGATACCTTTATTTCGTTTTACAAAAATTACTAGATCTATTGGAAATCTTCAAGTTTTTTAATCATTTATATGAGTGAAATGATATATTTTTTATGTTTATTGCATATATTTAACTATTTATATAAAGCGCTTAATAGGTATAACATCCGCATTTTATTCAGATAGGCGGGAATTTAAATTCCAGGTCGGGCCCTGCACCTATGTGTCTATTCTAAAGTCATAAGTGTTGTTAATTAGAGTTTAAAAAATATATTGTGAGGAAACCCACATTGCTGAGTTGTACTTAATCTCATAATATATGAAAGTAATTTCGTTCAAAGCGGCGATAGGCCTGCAACCATCGCGTGGGGAGACAGTCCAAGTGAACATCAAGTGACAATGGCACGTGATGTTCAGAAGTATTAGTACCTTCACCAACCCCTGCTGGGATATACAGCGTGAACAATTAAATCTTTGAGCAGTTTAACAACATATCTTTGAATGGGCTACACTACAACTAAATATTTATCTTTTTTGCTCTCTCTTTCTGAATATTTGTACATATATATTTGATAAATATCATAAAAAATGATTCAAACAAAAAGTCTTATATGTTTTCTATTCATAAATATTCGTAGGTTATTGAATTGAGGAGTTCAACGTGTCATTTAAGACTTTCATCATATATATTTGGCCCCACTGAATAAAAGTCAATGACATTTAATGGATCAAGAAACTAACCCGTAAAGAAAAAATACGTACCTATCAGTATATTCAATAACTTAATTCAATAAGAGGTTAATAACCATTTCAAAATAATAAATTACAAAAATTTTCATTCACATCTTAAAGCTAATCTGAAATTCATAATAAAGTGGAATTAATCCTGTTATCTAATTACAATCAGGAGGATAGAACATTAAGAAAAATGGTCGGTTTTTTCCTCTTCTGTTTAAGTAGAACTTTGAGATCGTTATTTATGAAAGAAAGTTTTTGATTTTAGTATTTTTAAATGAGAATACAAGAAAAAAATTATTAACATTAAATCATTCAATATTAATTATAAAAACCTTTTTTTCAGCATAATTCACCGTTCCATTTTTGGTTCATTGATAAGTACCATTAACCAATTTTACCCACAAAGGATACAAAGACTAGTGCCTTATGTAATAGGGATATTTGTCAAATCAATAAGTGCTTTTTGTTTGTGACAAAGGAACCCCGAAACTATATGAATCCGTACTTGAAATATCCAATGCATTGTAGGATTTCATTAATATATGGATGTAAGTAATTCAAGTCGTGACTGAAGTTTCAAAATTTATATTTATTCCTATTGAGAAACCACGTACATACATACATATACTCACGGCGATAAATCCCAAAAAGGTGTAGTCAGAGCTTTAGAGCTAGAAACTCTTCAGCCACATTTGGAAGTTAATAAAGAAAAAATTGGTAGAAATAATTTATCATTGGTGATGGGTTTCCAACCGCATCACCCAAAAACCACTTAAAAAAGCCCCATACCCTTAGTCGCCTCTTACGTCACCCGAAGGTAGGAAAGGGTAGTGACATTCTAAGCCGGCACTACACGGCAACCACAACCATTATAATTAGGTATTAATTAAAAACTCTATCGACCTCAGACATTTTATATATTTGCCTGACACATAACCTCTCTACGTTAAAAGAAAACATATTTTGAGAACATAAAAAAATAAGTATGTATGATTTACTTTAAAAAGTTTAATCTTAATATGATCTCATAAATTAAAAAAAAAAACACTGTAATCAACGTTCACGCCGTATATTATCGGATTAGCAGAGGCACTAATATTTTGACCTAGTGTTCAGAGTGCCCCGATAATTCCTACCACAGGTCTTAAGAACACACAACTAACTAAAGTGTTATTTCTGTAAATTGCTTCACTTTATTTCAAACTTTAACTCTGTATTTATAATATTACTTGTTAGTTTTCCCCTTTTGTAACTTTTCATATTAATATTTTTTTACTATTTTCTTCATTTTTTTAGTTTTAATATTTCACTTATTTAATTTTTAATAAGTTGTGTACACATGTTTTAGGATTTCCGTCTAGAACAATTTTGTATGTATAATATGTTTTTTTAAATTGATTGGAATCTGTTTTGTGTACCTATTTTAATAAAATAAAATAAATATAAATAAAACTCATCCTTGTCTTTCCTCACCGTTATCCTCTTTGATAAATAACTTCACATCTAACTTTAGCATAGACACATTGGTGGCCAGGGCCAGGATTTGATCTAAAGTCTCCTGCTTGAGTAGTGTAGTGTAGTGTCGGCTTAGAATAGCACTACCCCATTTCTTCCGGTGGGTGTACGTAAGAGACGACTAAAGGTGTTGGGGCTTTTAAGGGATTTTCGGGCGATGCAGTTGGAGACCCATCACCAACAACCTTTATTTTACCATCTTTACCCGACTCAACTTTCCAAACGTGGCTGAGGAATTTCGAATTCCTTAGTTCTGGCTACACCTTCTAGGGATTTATAGCCGTGAGTATATGTATGTATGTATGTCTCCTGGTTGAGAAGCGTTGGCTTGTCTACTTAGCTATTTAAAACAAATATTTTTACACATTTGCCGTGTAGTGCCGGCTTAGAATGTCACTACCCCTTTCTACCCACGGGTGTCGTAAGACGCGACTAAGGGTATGGGGCTATTTTAAGTGGTTTTTGGGCGATGCAGTTGGAGACCCGTCACAAAGGATACTTACTTTCTACCATCTTGTCCCCTATCAACTTCCAAATGTGGCTGAGGAGTTTCTAGCTCTGAAGTTCTGGCTACACCTTTTTGGGATTTATTGCCGTGAGTATACGTATGTGTGTATGTATTTTTACACAAGCAGAGTATTTTTCTTTTGCTAGTGCCTAGTAATCCAAGTATATTAATGACATTTTATTCAATCCGCGTTGATGTTAATGATTTTTTTTTCAGTACTGGTTCTTATAAATTACCTTGGTAATTAAACATTGAAATAACAATTTATCTCTTTGTGATTATGATTGATGAATCAAACTCAGTTTTGACAGTTATCTGTATTATATATTCATAAACTTGTTGTGGTCATAAACCATCCTCTTTATAACATAACTTTTGGTTTTCCGTTTAATAAAGTAGTTGTAGTCAACATGAGACAAAATTTATACAGAAACAGACCATCGAAAAAAACTGTTAAAAGAGATACCACAGAATAACCAAAAAACAGACCTTAATCTCGTTGCACAAAGAACAAAGTGCTGTCAAATACTATTTCAGACTTATTTCAGATAATGACAAAAGTGCGAAGAAATAAAGCATGTCTTTGTTTACAAAAAATCCGAAGGAAAAAAAATGTGTCATAATTCTTACTTTATTTGATGTTATTTTAAATCTTTTTGTACATGAAAACCTCATGTGGGGATTATTACTAATAAATAAAGCAAAGAAAAATAAAGGAAAGAAAAATCCCGCCTGTGTCGAGATTTTTCTTTCCTTTATTTATTAGTAATTTATTTGATGTTGTAAGTTTGTTTCAATTCAATCATTTTATTTACTTTACTTTTAGAATTTTAGAATTATTGGCATAACAATAAGAGTATAATTACAAACAAAGTGATTATCTCGTTATTACATCTTTGCATCAAATCCCTGTCAAATAATAGAAAGTATTTTCGATTTATTTAATGTATTATTTTCAAACATTCAAATATTATTTTAAAATTTCATATAAAGAGATTTTTATTTATTAAGTAGTATTTAAAAAGAACTCACCATTTAAAACTACTAAGAATAAAGCAATGACTCCAAAACAATTTGCCAAAATCATTTCGAAAATTCACAAATCACTTGTTTTACAAATCGTCACTAAAAACTTGATTATATTTCAAACTACGTTCAGTATTATGAAGCGGCTCTGAAGCATGAAAATGTTTTAAAACTAGTTATTTCTGAGACCCTTCGAAAATAATTCTATTCGCTTTTCGTACACATTGGTTGGTTCGAAAGCGTGGGGCATGACCGCTCCGCTCTACCGTCTATGGCTGACTGAGACGTATCGTATATTTGAGCTACCTGAAAAACTGCCTTGAAATCGTAGTCCATGAAATATTGGTACCTAAAGCTTAGATTATAAGCCGAAAATAATTAAAGGTGCAAAACAAACACAATAAATTCATTGATTAAATGTAATTTTGAAGTGAAGTTATACAGGATTAGTTTGCTATGAAAAATATCCTTAAATATTTTATGTTTATCGGCAACTTTGTGTTGGTATTAAAAAAAGAAGTGCCTACTAAGTAAAAAAACTTCGTTATATATTAGACTTTACTTGCCCATTAGTCTTGAAATCCAATGTTCGAATCCTGGGAGGAGTCACTGCGAACATTTTTTTGTCAGTTGAGCTCAGTTTAGATTGAATTTATAGGCTAAATTCACCATAATATTTTAATAAATATAGGAGACCGCGCTTATAAAAGCACATTTATCAGTAAGTTACGATAGTGACGCTAAAGTCTGCTAAACCGAGTTAGGTCCCCATGATGGACTAGGGCATAAACACCCTATCTAGGGTCAGTTTTTAGCTCCTTCAGTTGATACTTATTTGTTCTCTGATAGTGAAAGCCTAGGTTTTTGACCACAATCATAGAGTTATTAATTCAAAATAAAATATTAAGTACATTTCAGCTATTGGATCATAAAAATAAATTTAACTTTAACTTCGACTATAATGGACAGTACTCACTTAGTTGGTTTACACTCCACCCACATGAAAATTGAGGGAAGTGTTGTTTAATTCTATTTGATGCTTGCCGTCTATGTTTGCTTAGGGACTGTCCACCATTGTGCCATAAAAAGAAAAAGAAACAAATGTGAAATACATGAAATAAAATGTTTCTTAGAGATAAATTTGATACAATTGTGCTTCGATTCTTATCAAGGAGGCTTTTGTTTACTTTAAATTTGTTTTACTAAGAGGTATTCGAACAAAGAGATTGCTTCTTTTTGCTCAAAATAATGCGAACAAAATATTTAAGTTTGAATGATTTATGATTTTTTGACAAAATATGCGGACGTTTTTTAATTTACTCAAGTGATTTGAACATCTATTATTGAATGGGTATTATAGTAAGATTTGTATAAAAATGAAAAGAAAATGAAGAAAATGTACTCAAAAAGACAGGTGTCCGTAGTACAAAGAATAAAAGAGCATGTATGAAAAGATTGATGGATGTGAATGAAGCTAGAGAGGTTTGCCAGGATCGTACAAAGTGGCGATCGATAGTCTCTGCCTACCCCAATGGGAACTAACGGCGTGAGAATATGTATGTATGTATGTATGTTGTATAAAAAATAACAAATACGTATGAAAGAAGGCATTACATTTACATACATACATATACTCATGGTCATAAATCTCAAAAAGGGGTAGACACAGCTTTATTGTAAGAATTGAAACTCCTAAAACACATTTAGATGTTAGTAGAAGGGACATGATGGTAGAAATAAAGTATTGTTGGTGATGGGTCTCCAACCGGATCGCCCAAAAACCACTTAAAGCAGCCCCATACCCTTAGTCGCCTCTTATGCGACGCCCGTGGGTAGAAAAGGGCATATATATTCTAACCTGGCACTTGACGGCTTTAATAGCGGCACGGACAGAGGCATTAATACACCGCAAAACCCATGCGAGATTTTGAGTTTCACCTGGAGTGCCGTTTTACATAGACAGTGCAAATACAATATAGGGGGCAATCCTATCACATTGCTACTTATACACTAGCCATGTGTTTCCTCAAAATGATTTTACTCACCTTTAAACCTCTTCATAAATAACAACATGTTTTTTTAAATACATAACATAACATAACATAAACGTTCACGCCGTTTATCCCCGAAGGGGTTGGCAGAGGTACCAATACTCCTGAACTCACATGGCAAGCGCCATCTAGTTTCCAGAGATGGTACCCACGTTTTGCTTAGACAGTGTACTCACGTGATAGGGGGCAGGCCTATCGCCGTTTTGTACGAATACACTGTCACATGACTAAGTACAAATCAGCCATGTGGGTTTCCTCACGATGTTTTCCCTCACCGTTAGCAACCATGATGAATTAACCACACATATGACTTTAGAAAAGACAAATTGGTGTAGGCCCGTCCCAGGATTGGAACTCACGCCCTTCTGTTTTTCGGGCGGGTGTTCTACCCACTGGACTATCATGGCGCTACTAAATACATGTTGTACATATGTACAATACAATACATGGCAATAACTCATAACATTATATGTGAATCAGTGCGTGGCTAAAATTATAATTCTTTTGCCCACGCAAATTCCAAAAGTGGCTGAGGAATTAGAAATTCCTCAGCCACTTTTGGAATTTGCGTGGGCAAAAGATGGTGAAATAAAGGTTGTTGGTGATGGGTCTCCAACCGCATCGCCCAAAAATCCCTTAAAAGCCCCAATACCGTTAGTCACCTCTTACGTACACCTACCGGAAAAAATGGGGTAGTGCTATTCTAAGCCGACACTACACAGCTAGTGCCTATATACCTTATACCTTTTTCTCTATGTAGATACAGTATATAACTTAATATATTTTCATTAAAATATAACTCTAAACGAAATTAATGTATTGTACGTTAATTTAGTTTAACCCTAGATAGCTGACCTTCATCGAATAGACGTTCAGCGGAGGAAAATGTCTGTCATAAAATTGATTTCCAAACGTTTTGTCCCAGATAACTAACTGAGCTGTTAATATACCCTATACAGTGGTAGAGGCAGTGATCAGTCAAAGGGCACAGTATTGGAGTTATTTGACTTTTGCCCATCTTCACGAGTGGATGGACTTTTGGTAGGTTTTTTTTTAAATTTACAAATAAAACATATATTTTACCAAGGTTTTATAATTTACCAACCAAATTACCGGCAGCCGTATTTTTAAGAGGTGAGTTTGATGAACTTTGTTTTTTTTTTGTGGGATTGAAAAGCTTATGATTTTATCGTTGTTTATATAACATATAGATCAACAGACCATGCATCTTAAACAACGCCGTAAAGTTAACTTAACCCCAAATCAGAACTAAAACCCTTGCCTTGCTGCATCCGGGGCTCTTCCAACTGAGTTTACATGTCTTACATTATCCATATTTATACGGTAATATTTATTTCTTATAATATTAAATAAATATTACCGTATAAATATGGATACCAATTTTAATAACGTCTCTCGATATCGAGTGTGGGGAGGATGAAAAAAAAAAACATTTGAAATTATATATATTTCGACATCAGAAATACGCCTAAGGCTTATTATAATCAAAGCCTCGTACAGCTCGCGGCATATGTAGAAAATAAAGTAATTAGACAATACTGTTATTATAACTTGAAAATACTTTTCCAATGGCTGTTGATTTAGAATTGATAGAAGCAAATTAGGATTTCGCACGTTATGCTTTTTTTGACGAAACTGCGTCAGTTCAATTTAAAAGCCAACAAAGCCACTACAATAGTTTTTTCCTCCAAAAAACTAGGTGCTAGTGGTGTTTGTAATTTTGACTAGCGTTTTCAATTTAACGGGTTTACACAAGAAAAAAAACGATTTTGATGCTCGTAGAGAATAGACATGTAAACTCAGTTGGAAGAGCCGCGGATGCAGCAAGGCAAGGGTTTGAGTTCTGATTTGGGGTTAAGTTAACTTTACGGCGTTTTTTAAGATGCATGGTCTGTTGATCTATAATTCATATAAACAACGATATAATCATAAGTTTTTTAATCCTACAAAATAAATTCAAAGTTCATTAAACGCACCTCTTAAAAATACGACTACCGGTTATTTGGTTGGTAAATTATAAAACCTTGGTAAATTATATTGCTATGTTTTAATTATAAATTAAAAAAAACCTACCGAAAGTCGATCCGCTCGTGAAGATGGGCAAAAGTCAAATAACTCCAATACTGTGCCCTTTGACTGATCACTGCCTCTACCACTGTATAGGGTATATTAACAGCTCAGTTAGTTATCTGGGACAAAACGTTTGGAAATCAATTTTATGACAGATATTTTCCTCCGCTGAACTTCTATTCGACGAAGGTCAGTTATCTAGGGTTAAACTCAATTAACGTACAATACATTAATTTCGTTTGGAGTTATATTTTAATGAAAATATATTAAGTTATATACTGTATCTACAGGGTGCTTTCGGGGTCGTGATCCCAACCATTTTTTTCTGACTCAGTAAATGATTGCGATGCTACCTGTATTTATTTTAATTGAAACAAAGATCATTCGTTATTTACTTATTTTTATTTACTGACTCTAAATGCGTGGTCACCCTACTTTTTATATTAAACCTTTTTGATAATAAACTCTTTGTTAGAATACTAAATAATTTATGAGTAATAATGTGCCGACACGTCAAAAGTCAATAAACGATAACAATAAATAATGACGAAACAAAGCTTAAAAATAAAATAAATAATTAAATTTCTATCCGTCTTTTCCTTCTAAATACGACAAAGTAATCGACGTAATCGCAGTAGGCATCAAAGAAATTTCTTATCTGTCTATCAATATCGTCATATCAATTGCAACTACTGCAACGATTGTTAAGTCCATACACTTGACAAAAAAAAACTTGGGAAATAGTAGGGTGACCATGATCTCGAATAGTTGCAGTCTTTTTTTTTGTAAACTAAAATAAGTCGCTGGTGTACTGTTAGTCCTAACCTATCGTGATGCTTAGGAGAAAGTAAGCATCACGATAGGTTAGGACTAACAGTACACCAACAATCAATTAGTCCACAAATGTTTTATTCTGTAACTGAAGCTGTATAGCAAGCACGAGCGCTATTTTATCGACACGATAACGGTTAGAATAAGCATAAGCATAAAGCATAAACATAAGCATAAACGTTCACGCCGAATATCCCCGAAGGGGTTGGCAGAGGTACTAATACTTCTGAACATCACGTGACTTTGTCACCTGGTGTTCAGAGTACCCACGTTTTGCACGGACAGTGTACTCGCGTGATAGGGGGCAGGCCTATCGCCGTTTTGTACGAATACACTGTCACATGACTAAGTACAACTCAGCCATGTGGGTTTCCTCACGATGTTTTCCCTCACCGTTAACAACCATGATAAATTAACCACACATATGGCTTTAGAAAAGACAAATTGGTGTAGGCCCGACCCAGGATTTGAATACTAGTCGTTTGTACGATAACCGAGTGTTCTACCTACTGGGCTATCACGGTTAGAATAAGATGGCAGTATACGATATTAAGTAAGTGCGTAAGAGATGGCTGCTTTATCCCACGCGATAACTAGTTTAAACACGGCTCGTGCTTGCCTGCTGGTAGACGGAGTTATCAATTTCTTACATAACACTTTCATGACATATAAATTTCTTCTGATCCTTTATATTATTTGAATGTATCTATGCTAGCAACTCGTGCAAAGCCGGTAAGAAACGTTATATTGAAGTAAAATGCAACAAATAAAAACCCTGCAGCGTAACTTATAAATATTTTATATAAAATATTTTCTTAACTCGCCACCGTAGAAAGTACTAGATAAAATTTGTTTAAAGAGACTCCACGTGCAGACAAACTGTAAAAACAGTTTTGCAGGGCTTAGTAATAAGTTTGCTGTGTAGTGTCGGCTTAGAATAGCACTACCCCATTTCTTCCGGTGGGTGTACGTAAGAGGCGACTGACGGTATTGGGGCTTTTAAGGGATTTTTGGGCGATGCGGTTGGAGACCCATCACCAACGAACTTTAATTTCACCATCTTTTCCCCAATCAACTTCCAAAAGTGGCTGAGGAATTTCTCATTCCAAAGCTCTGGCTACCCCGTTAAGGGATTTATAGCCGTGAGTATATGTATTAATGTGTGTATGTAGTAATAAATAAAGTGTAACCTATTTATGCTATAACCGTGATAGCTCCATGGATAGAACAACTGTGGTCTTGCAGGCGACTATGGTTCAAATCTTTGGTCGGGCCTACACCAATTTATCTTTTCTAAAGACATGTGTATGGTTAATTTTCATGGTTGTTAACGGTGAGGGCAAACTTCGTGAGGAAACCCACATGGCTGAGTTTTACTTTGTCATGTGACAATGTATTCGTAAAAATTGCGATAGGTCGGCCCTCTATCACGTGAGTACACTGTCCAAGCAGAACGTGGGTCTCTCAACTCCAGGTGACAAAGTCACGTGATGTTCCGAAGTATTAGTACCAATCCCTTCGGGGATGTTCGGCGTGAACGTTTGAGTCTTTGAGTCTATTTATGCTTGTAAAGATTTATAAATAATAATAATTAATGCGTTAATTTTCTCAACTTGGAGATAAATATTTATTTTCTTAACAAAATTATCGTTTTTGAAGTGTTGTTGTGTTGTCGGTATAGATGACTTATTTAGACAGACATACATTTACCAAGTTTTATTAAATAAAATAATAGCGTATTCATACAAAGCGGCTATAGTCCTAGACCTATGTCTAAACAAAACACGATTATGAGAAGTACTAGTACCTCTGCCTGACCTTCAGGGCTACAGCCCTACAGCGTCAACTTTGAGTATATAATATAATCAATACATATTTATCCCGTGCGATGCCAACAAAGAACGCTAAGTATTAGATAAATACGACAAACAATAGAGCATTATTACAAAAAAATATATAAGGAGATACAATATTTTATTATACATACATACTCATACGGCTATAAATCCCTTGAAGGGGTAGCTAGAGCTAAGGAATTAGAATATCCTCAGCGGCTTTTGGAAGTTGCGTGGGGAAAAGATGGTGGAATAAAGGTTGTTGGTGATGGGTCTCCTACCGCATGGCCCAAAAATCTCTTAAAAGCTCCAACACCGTACGCTTACGTATACCCACCGGAAGAAATGGGGTAGTGCTATTCTAAGACAATCAAAAAGAATAGACCATTATAACAAAAAATATCCCAATCAGGAGATAAATATTATTTTTTTACTAACAAACTTATTGCTTTCGAAATGTTTGTCGGAATTGATGGCTCATTTAGACAGACGGGCGATAAATGCGGTGGAGTTTCTATTCGCTTTCCTCCCATTGAATTGGATCGGAATTGGATTATCGCGGTAATAACACTATTTTCTGTTTATCTCTCATTCTTTTACATTGTTACTAAATTAGTTTCTGAATTTAATAGCGCTCGTTCTGAATACTCAGGATAGGCAAAACTAAGGATCTGTTGTTTACTTTATCAAGTAACATACATACATACATACATATACTCACGGCTATAAATCCCTAGATGGGGTAGCCAGAGCTAAGGAATCAGAAGTTCCTCAGCCACTTTTGGAAAGTTAAGTGGGGAAAAGATGGTAAAATAAAGGTTGTTGGTGATGGGTCTCCAACCGCCTCGCCCAATGTTCCCTCAAAAGCCCCAATACCGTTAGTCGCCTCTTACGTACACCCACCGGTAGAAATGGGGTAGCGCTATTCTAAGCCGGCGCTACACAGCTAAAAAATGTATTAATATGTAATCCACAACAACTTCCAAAAGTGGCTGTTTCTAGCTCTAAAGCTCTGGCTATTCCTTTTTGGGATTAATGGCCGTGAGTATATGTATGTATGTAATATTTGTATCACATTACAAAGCAACAAGTCCATAAATAATGTATTCTTAAAGGAGATTGACCATTTTGGACCAAATGCTGCCCAGGCGTGGGAATAGTTTTTTTATTTTACCTTACATAAAAGGGTATTTACGAAAAATAATTAAAAAAAACAATATCCACGAGGTTGTGTACTACCCGATTATATACCTTATGGTTTTCGTAGCACTTTAACTTTTGATATTTCATTTTTTTATAATATTCACGTTGTTGTTTAATATTATTATCTTATTTATTCTTCCTCTAGTCAGGTCCCGACCTCGCTAGTATCGCAAAGCAAGTTTTTTGTACGTTGACAGCTTTGTATAGCACTGTTACTTTTTTCAATTCCAAGACAAGTTGATCGAAAGGTACGGTACAAAATCACAGCGAGATTTGAGAGAAATCAAAAGTCTTGCTTCCTCATATTCAGATGTGTATGTATACCTGTTACTCTGTACCTGCTTGCGCGCGTGCCCTTTTGTTTGTATTGCAGTCTATCACCACTCTTTGACGTGAATCGTACTGTGCACTTATCTCCTTATTTTCTTACTACCCGGCATTACTTTTGGACTATCGTATCTTCATCACTTATCGACCCGGCTATTCATTTTTTACTTGACGAGAACAATCATGGGCTCCGTTCAATTAATCATTATTGCTGTTCGTGTTTTACTGGGCGGCGAACGATCGGCAGTTATGCTCACGTTGTTTGCCTAGTTTGATTTTAGGGGTGAGCTAGGCACGAAGACGTTTTGAGGTGGCCTGCTTTATTTTGAGATTCAATAATCATAGATGACGATGAGGATGATTGATTAGGTATCATTAATGTTTACATCATGATCATGTAACGAATAAATGATTGATTTATGAAAGCACTATACTTAACAAGTGTTTTAATAGTAATAAATAATCCATTGTTCACAATATACCATGTTTTATTTTTAAAAAACAGCTGTTGGTTATGATTAAGTCGTCAATGTAAATCCTATGAAAAATAATTTTTTTCTCAGTACTCCTCGGATAGATTCTAAAGCGCTTTGGGTTACAGTCTGATATTAGTCTAAGGAACATTATGTACCATCATTCAATGTTGGGCAGCACTTGGTCCAACGTTCATACAAAAATGGTCAATCTCCTTTAAGTTGATAGGCGGATTCATCAATTTCTTTTGAAACTTTATAATATTATTTTTATTTCAATTGGAAAAAACTTACAGATCAGTTCTGCAAGTTTTTTTAAATCTTCTTTAAACACTTCTGAAGCTCTGTTAAACACTTTTAAGGATTTAAATCCGTCAGTACATTTGAAATGATCTATGCTAACTACTCGTTCAAAGCAGAAAAGCAAGCACGAGCACTATTTTATCGACACGATAAAACGGTTAGAATGAGATGGCAGTATACGATATTAAGTAAGTGCGTAAAAGATGGCTGCTTTATCCCACGTGATAACTAGTTTAAACACGGCTCGTACTAGCCGGGCAGGTAACGAACATTATCTTTAAGAAAAATGCGACAAATTTAAGCCCTACAATATATTTACGTTAGTTTTCTCCATTGGGGGATAAATATTGATTTTCTTAACAACAGTATTGCTTGCAAAATGTTTATCAGAATCAATGGCTTATTTAGATAGACGGGTAATAAATGCGGTTGATATTCTATTCGCTTTCCTCCGATTGAATTGGATCGGAATTAGATTATCGCGGTAATAACACTATGTTCTGTTTTTTCTTTCATTCTTTTACATTGTTACTAAATTGGTTTCTGAATTTAATATAGCTAATATTGAAAATTCTGAAAAACTAAGGATCTGTTGTTTTCTATATCAAGTAAATTTAAAAATATAATTATATCAGAATCCTATCAACTTCCAAATGTGGGTCTAAAGCTCTGGCTACCCCTTGTTGGGCTTAATGGCCGTGAGAATTTGTATAAAATTTGGATATATGTATGTAATATATAATAATACAGATATATATGTCCAGCAATAGCACACTGATCGAGTTAGACTGTGGGGTGTTTGAGAGACAATGTAGCTATAAGCCCATCGCGCTTATTTAATACATACATACATATACTCACGGCTATAAATCCCTTGAAGGGGTAGCCAGAGCTAGGGAAATAGAAATTCCTCAGCCACTTTTGGAAGTTGTGTGGGGAAAAGATGGTGAAGTAAAGGTTGTTGGTGATAGGTCTCCAACCACATCGCCCAAAAATCCCTTAAAACCCCAATACCGTTAGTCGGCTCTTACGTACACCCACCGGAAGAAATGGGGTAGCGCTATTGCAAGCCGACACTACACAGCTATTTATTTAGCTTATTTAATATTCCTTACTTAACCACCTAATCCCCCCACAAATAAAACTATGGCTTTTTCTTTTGGTACATATAGCTGTGAGAGTTAAGTAAGTAAGGTATGACACAATATTTTTTATTAATTGTTTAGTTGCATGCTTGGTCTAACGGAAGATTCTCAGTTTACGATATCGAGGTCTGGGATTTAATAACCGGGCGGATAGTTTTAGAAATATCCCAGTTTAGGTTATATTCTGCAGGCTGTATGATCTGATTACCCTTATTTGATGGGTAGAGAGTAGAAATAGTATCGGCAAGATCTTTAAAGACAAAGAAAAATATAGGAATTTATAACGGCGTGATAGCTCAGTGGGTAGAACACCGCTTATCGTGCAGACGGCTAGTGTTCTAACCCCGGGTCGGGCCTACACGAATTCGTCTTTTCTAAAGACATATGTATGGTTAATGGATCATGGTTGTTAACGGGAAGGGAAAACCTCGTGAGGAAACCCACATGGCTGAGTTGTACTTAGTCATATGACAGTGTATCCGTACAAAACGGCGATATGCCTGCTCCCTATCACGTGAGTACACTGTCCAAAGAAAACTTGGGTACTCTCAACACCAGGTGATAATGTCACATGATGTTCAGAAGTATTAGTACCTCAGCCGGGGATATTCGGCGTGAATCTTTGAGTTTGAGCTGAGTTTGGGGCAAGTAGTTTGACTAGCATTTTGCTTCTCTCAAAATTGGCAGGTACACGAACTAGTTATCTCAACAATGTGCCTCCGCAAAACATATATAAATGTCGGAAACATTTAAGCTATCTCAGTTTTAATGGGATATTTAACATTTGTCCGCATGCAATTTGAAACATTAACTGTTATATATGTTATAATTTTTGATACAACAACCTAACAAACTAGTTAAACACACGGAAACGAATCCCAAAACCGGATAACCAAAGTATTTTTTTATTGTGTGCGAAAATATAAAATTATTGTTGGTGATAGGTCGATCCTGCCGCACCGCCCAATAATAACTTAAAATGGTCCTAAAATACTAAGTCACCTGGTACTGTTTTAGTGTTAATCTGAGCCGATACTTGTACCAAAAAGCCTATCAGGTTTCCTACGATGTTTTCCCTCGCCGTGGACAACCTGATAAATGACCACACATATGTCTTTAGAAATTACAAACTGGTGTTGGCCCGACCCAGGATTTGAACTTTCATCGTCTGCACGATAAGTGGTGTTTTACCCAATGAGCTATCACATATCATCTTAACGTTTTCAACAATATTCTTGAACGAATATTACAAAAAAGCCTTCATTTAAAAAAAGTTGTAACTGTTCTACACTTACTGAAATCGAAAACCCGTTGTCTGTGAAACCATACACGCACACTTCGTTTCAAGTGATTCAAAAAGACAATTTTGTAAAGCAACACACAGTATTGAAAAAAGTATTTTAAAGCAATGAAAACCGAAATGTAGAAGTCTCATACAATACCTGGCTCTCCATTCTACACAACAAAGGAACGAAAGTAGATTTTGTGAAGCGAAAAAAAATTAAGTTTCTGTCTGTCAGATTCTGAACTTTCTGGTCTCTGCTTTAAGGTCAAAATTCATATGTAATGTTTCTGCATTTGTTTGAAAAACTATGACAATGATGTGTCGCTAGATTTTTATCGCGAGCGGTTGCAGTCATTAGTGGAAAAGTTAGTGTAGTGGAAGGCACACTCTAAAAGAATCTTCTATATACTGCATAACATTGTTGCTGCCTCACATTCTTATTTTAACAAAAATATTAAGCCCGGGTGACCCACTCCACGAGAATTTTAGTAGCGAGTTCTGTTTTGTATAATTTATATGTACTGAAACTTTTTGTTACTTTAAGTAATTTAGAATATTGTACAGACTTATGTTACTATAATGTGTTATTTGAATCTTTACTAGGAAAAGCAAAAAATACACTTCTGCGTGCGGGTGTCGTTGAATAAATTAGCGAGACTAAAGACTCATATTACACTGGCCAACAAAAAAAAACTTTTTTTTTGGTGCGGTAAAAATTTGTTTAGATATTGTTTTTGAACGTGTCTCTGATGACAAACCTACAACTGCCATTTTTGTATCAGCTCTAATTTCATAACTACCCTCAATTTTAAAATTTCGTCACTTTGACTTCAACAAAGTATCGCAATTCTTTTATTTTCATCAATTTCGTTGTTTTGGCATAATGGCAAGCTCATCAAGATGTTGTTTGACCAATCCTAATTCATTTTGTTATATTTGTGGTGAATATACGTTTGAGGAAAACAGAAAACCCATAACAGAGTTCGTGAAAAATGCATATTTCGCATACTTCAACCTATCTATTGAGCATCAAGATAAGCCTTGGGTGCCCCATTTTGTGTGTAAAACATGCAGAGAACATTTGAGACAATGGACAAATTGCAAAAGAAGATGTATGAAATTTGGGATACCGATGATTTGGAGGGAACAACAAAATCACTTCAACGACTGTTATTTCTGTTTGGTTAAGATTGTCGGCATAAATCGAAAGAATAGAAGTAAATGGACATATCCTGATATACCATCAGCGAAAAGACCTGTACCTCATTCCGAAAGTGTCCCTGTGCCTACGTACCACTCGCTGCCAGATATCGAAGTGGAACAATATAACGAAATCCAAGCAAATCCCGAGATCGACAGTGATTATGGCGAGTTGAATCGAACCTCTCGTTTTTTTTCACAAGGTGAGCTTAATGATCTGATAAGGGATCTAGATCTTTCAAAGGAGCGTGCTGAATTGTTGGCTTCTAGATTAAAAGAGAAGAATTTGCTTTCACCAAACACAAGAGTTACATTTTACCGTCAAAGAGAACGCGATTTGCTACCATATTTTTCTGAAGATAACAATCTTGTTTATTGCAATGATATTGGTGGTTTATTAACAAGAATGGGTTTACAAAAGTACGACTCAACTGAGTGGCGTCTTTTTATAGACAGTTCCAAAAGAAGTCTCAAATGTGTATTGCTTCATAATGGTAATAAACACGCTTGTGTTCCAATTGCTCATTCTACCCGAATGAAAGAAGAGTATGAAGCAATTGCACTGCTTTTAGAAAAGATTAAATATGATAACCACCAATGGTTTATATGCGTCGATCTCAAAATGGTTAATTTTCTGTTGGGACAGCAAGGTGGATATACAAAGTATCCATGTTTTATGTGTCTTTGGGATAGTAGAGATAAACCGAATCACTGGGTACGAAAAAATTGGCCGATCAGAGAAAGCCTAGCTGTTGGAAAGCAAAATGTTATAAATACACCTTTAGTCCCCCGAGAAATGATCATTTTACCTCCTCTACACATAAAACTTGGTCTCATGAAACAATTTGTAAAAGCATTAGACAAATCGGGCTCATGCTTTCAATACATTACGAGGGCATTTCCAGCTTTAAGCACAGAAAAACTCAAGGCTGGAATATTTGACGGTCCTCAGATAAGACAGTTAATTAAAGATGATAACTTCGCAACATCTATGAATGAAACGGAACTTGCTGCGTGGAACTCATTTGTGCAAGTGATCAAAAATTTCCTTGGTAATCATAAGGCAGAAGATTATGAAAGTATTGTAAACCAAATGCTTTCTTGCTTTCAAAAGTTGGGATGTAATATGAGCATCAAGGTTCATTACCTACACAGCCATTTGGACTGCTTCCCGCATAACCTGGGTGACTTAAGTGAGGAACAAGGAGAGCGGTTTCATCAGGACATCAAAGTCATGGAGGATCGATACCAGGGTAGATGGGATACTCACATGATGGCTGATTACTGCTGGGCTCTTATGAGAGACAACCCAATGCATAAACATGAAAGAAAATCTATTAAGAGGAGTTTTTTGTACACTGACTAATAAAAAATGTGTTTTTTCGTTGAAAAATTTTTTTTTTTAATATTTTCAAAACTAGAGCTGATACAGAAAAACTGATTACATATTTGAAATCAGTGAAGAAATTACTTTCATAATCAGGTCTTAAAACAACGGCACCAAAAATAGTGTTGGCCAGTGTTATTTACACACAAGACATGAAAAATTCTTACGTGTTGCATAATGGAATGTGACATATATTAAGTGTTTCTGCATTTTTTTTAAAAAATGTGTCATTGTAGACTAATAGTATGGACTATTTCGTCTATCTTAATACTTAAGTGCTTTATTTGAATAGAGATGCGATGAAGATAGATAATGTTAAATCAGTATATTTACAATGTATGTGTTCATCATTTTCAAACTCATATACATACATACACTCACGGCTTTAGTATCCCTAGAAGGGGTAGCCAGAGCCTAAGAATAAGAAATTCCTCAGCCACTATTGAAAATTGAGTGGGAAAAGGATCGTAAAATAAAGTTGTACCATAAATATTTTTAAACTTGTCTTAAAAGTTGCTGCACTAGCATTTTATAAATAGAAACACATGTTGATTGTGTTTGTGCGTTATTCGAGTGCGGGCTCTCTCTCTTGGTATTTGTGCACTATAATTTGATTTATTATAAATGCTAAAAAGTAATGTTTCTTTTGGTTATTTCTAAAAATACATTTCAGATTTTGTATTTTCATATGTCTGAATAAATCAATTATGGAGACGTAAAAGACTAAGGCAACAACCCGACAAAGCAAGATAACATAAAATTCAGTTATGAATTTGGTATGCAAAGTTTTATTAAAGTGATGCTGATTACAAAACCGTTTCGAGATATTATGGTTATAAACAATATTTTCTTGAAATTATATCAATTGAAGCTAAGATGACTGTTATTTTATCAACAAAAAATTGGTTGCCTGTCTAAGTCGGTATACGGGCGAAAGTTTTACGTGACAACGATTTTGAGTTGTAAAAAATTTTTAATGTGAATATTCATTCGTACAGTAGGAAGAAGGATGAAATTATGTCTGTCTCTCTCGCTCTTAGGCGGGCTAACCATGCCCGAGTCGAAGGGACGCGTGCCTCTCACTCGCTCTCATTGTGAGCGCATAACGTGAGCGGAGCGTAACGCAGTTTCTTGAAGTGTCACCCGGTAAAACAATTTATAAGACGTTGTCATGTCAAAACTGTAACAGTGTTTGACCTTCAATGTTGTTTCAAAGACATACGGTTTTGCAGTTGATTAATAAAATATCGAAAATCATAGGTTCGTTTAGTATAATATCGTAATAATTTCATTTGACATCACAAATTCGCGATAAGTTTTGCAATCAGCAACATTTTTATAAAACATTTCGCTTCATTTGCATGTCGCTACGTGATTTTATCAATCGATGACGTCATTAAGTACAAAAGTTGAACAATCTTTAAAAATTCACAACTTTAGAATTACCTATTTTAAGTGGAAAATATTCAAATCGTTCTTTTATTTTCGTGTTTACTATCGAATAAAAATATTTAATAATTACTAAAAAAAAATTTTGCATACCGAATGCTACAATAAAAGTCAAGCTGGAGCCGTGATGAAAACTACCGTATTACTAATATTCTACTATGAGTAGTTTTATGCCGCCAACAACCACTGCCCTTAAATAAACCTGCATAGCTAGTACGAGCGATCTTTTAACTAGATATCGCGTGGTATAGAACAGCCACCTCTTACGCACTTACTTAGTATCGTATACTGTCATCTCATTCTAACAGATTTCGTGAAAATAAAATAGCGAAGAATAAATAAAGGAAAGAAAAATTTCGACACAGGCGGGAATCGAACCCGCGACCTCGGGTATACGCCCCCGTCGCTCTGCCATTGAGCTACCGTGTCAATGGCTGCCAGTGCGAAATTCTTCTATCCTAACACTACTTAAAAAGTGTAAAACGAAATAAAGGATAGAAAAATTTCGCACTGGCAGCCATTGACAAGGTAGCTCGCTAGGTAGCTAGGTTTTACTTGTAAGTAATAATCCCTACATGAGGTTTTCATGAACAAAAACATTCAAATTTACTAAAATAGCGCTCGCGCTAGGCCTCTATAATGCATCTATATACTCGTATATTTGAATTTCCGTCAGAATTGCTTGCTTGTTTTGTCCTTTGTAAGGCCCGTTTTTACATATTCAGGTGGAAGTTTATAATCTCTATAATTGTTTTATGGAATTTATATCTTCTTATGGTATCATAAAAGCTTGGTTTATAGTATGCATTGTTAATATAAAGCCAATAAGGCCGCGCAGCAAACATGGTCGGAAATATTAGTGCATGACCTAGTTCCAATAATTTCACGTTAGGCTGACAACACAGATAAGCCTGGTGTTAATGGTAAAGAACAACTTTACATAAACATCACCCTGTGCTGAAATATTATGAAAATATACATAATGATAAAAAGTGCTTGCATTTATAAAACAAAAGTGAAAATATCCCTAATTTTTAAATAAAGTATGAGCTTAATTGTATTCATCACTTTTTTTATTTTCCTTTTTTGTCGTCATTCTTGGGAAGCCTATCTTTTTTTGCTCATTCCCTATTTGATCTTAGTGTATCCCCTGTGTTCATTCTCTACAATACACATTAATGATTTGCGATGCCAAATTGGAGAGAAGTGGCGAGTGATTTTTCAAAAATAAAAAATTCTATGAGCGCGCGCTAGTATTGTCTACAGTTGTTTCCCATAGAAATCTATTAAGAGTGAGAATTCCTAAATGTCAATATTTTTTTCAAAAATACTCATATTTACGACCTGATACTAAATATTTATGACCATCACGCAAAGTTTGGTAGAGATCGGTCCAGTCGTTTAGGAGGATTGATGTCACAAGCGAAATACAAAAGTCGGGGCAAAATAGAGGTCCGCTCCAATTATTCCCAAATATATCTTTTACCACTTAGCAGTCATCAATACTCTGTAAATTGGTGTGATATACGAACAAATACGTGACGTGAATAATAATGTTAGAAAATAAAACACACACATAGCTGTGTAGTGTCGGCTTAGAATAGCACTACCCCATTTCTTCTGGTGGGTGGACGTAAGAGACGACTAACGGCATTGGGGCTTTAAAGGGATTATTGGGCGATGCGGTTGGAGACCCATCACCAACAACCTATATTTTACCATCTTTTCCCCACTCAACTTTCCATAGGTGGCTGAGGAATTTCTCATTCCTTAGCTCTGGCTACCCCATCTAGGAGTTAATAGCCGTGAGTATATGTATGTATTATGTATAAAACACACACATTTTCATACTATTAGACATCTAAATACATACATACATTTACTTACGCCATTAGTTCCCATTAGGGTAGGCAGAGATTGTCGATCGCCACTTTGTACGATCCTGGCAAAGCTCTTTAGCTTCGTTTACATCCCTCAATCTTTTGAAAATAGTGAAATTGCATTTTGATTAACTTTAGTTTTAATGAGAAGTAAACAATGTAATTTTTTAAACGAATTATTTTGACACTTTTAAAGTTAGTAATTAAAAATGGATTTAGTGCTTTCTGAGGTGCGAGCTACTTTAGGTTTTAAGTATAGCTTTTTAGTACTTCTACTATAAAACTTTTCTTATTCTAATTATTCTTTCAAACTTCTTGCATAATGGAAAATAAAATTAAAACTAACTCACCTACTTATACTTAATGTAGTAAATCTCATAAAAGGTAGCTGGAACATGAGATTAAGAATTTTCTAAGTAAATTATAAGATCGTAATAAAGTTTCATCGGTGATAAGTTTCTAGCCACATCGCCAAATAATCATTTAAAACCCGAAAGAAAAGAGAGAGAAAAGAACAAATGAGGCAAGAAATAGATGAATGCTATTCTAAACCGACTACAGAGCGTAGAATACATAACACTCTTCTACCTCAAAGTGTAAAGGAAGTAGCTCTTATCATTTATTTATAATGTTACTTAAAAGCTACGTAAACACAAGTTGTGAAGAACTCCCTGTCAAAGGAATATGAAATTATGAGACAGTAAAGCACATAATATGACAAATTACAGTGAGACCGTTTCAGCGCTAATCCCTTAAGATTTATGTGTAGAAATCTTTGTTGGTATTATGTTTTCTATGTACTAGGAAATATAATCTGTTAAGATATTATCTTCTTCTCCTTTGGGTGACATCTCCTATCGGAGGTCGGCTATCGTTATGGCCATTTTGGCCCGTAATGTTGCGGCATGGAACAATTTGATAGAACTTAAGTTGACCCATTCTGATAGATTCTGAAGCCAGATATTATAGAAAGTGTTTAAAGTTATTGAATACGAAAATTACTTTGGTTTAGTTGAATTTTTAGAGATCTTTTGGTACCCATCAACCCTGTTTGACATGTTCCGGTCGCTATCCAACTTCTCGCCGGAAATGTAAGGCCTTGCCAGATAGACTTCGCCGATCCGTATGAAAGATCTAGTACATGTTCCTACACTATGCCGCTATTCGTTCATTTGCTGAGAAGCCGAAAAAAAAGGCTTTAGGCTTAAAAGTTCTTGATGTCATTTACTTATGATATGGAATGTATGCTTGTACTTGAAATGTTTATACTTAAAAATATGTTTATACTTGAAATTTCTCTGGGTAATTTGTTATAGTATTCGAAAATTTGCTGTGTAGTGTCGGCTTAGAATAGCACTACCCCATCTCTTCCGGTGGGTGTACGTAAAAAACGACTTACGGTATTGGGGCTTTTAAGGGATTTTTGGGCGATGAAGTTGGAGACCCATCACCAACAACCTTTATTTTACCATCTTTTGCCCACTTAACTTTCCAAAAGTGGCTGAGGATTTTTTCATTCCTTAGCTCTGGCTACCCCATCTAGGGATTTATAGCCGTGAGTATATGTATGTATGTATTCGAGTGCGTTGTATTTGCTTATATAATGATGGTTTTTATTTGTAACCTTAGCGATTAGATTTATATGTTTCTTTTGAATTTTTTTTTTATTTATCTATCAGTGTGCTGAGCCAATTTAAAATATTTATGATAGAGAGTTTTTATCGATTTGTGACAGTCAATAATAGTGCTTAATAGACATTTTAAATAATTGATTACAAAAAATAACTGATATTAATCAATATCATCATATAATAAAGACATAGAAAATTTTAAGGCTTCTCTGAGGTAGTTTTATAGCGACGGTAACATGCGAAGCCGGTCTGAGTTCTTGTAACTCAATATTGCGATGTAGATTTCGGCAAGTTTAATGACCTGAATTAATTTTGTATTCAGTTATGATTTTATCACGAGATATTAGCATCGACTTACTTTTAGTTATGCAAAACTTTTTTAAATTTTACATTCTACCACACTTAAATTAGCCTAAAACATTACTAAAACTAATTTATAATTTAGCATCTTTTTTATTCCACTCGCGTTTGACAGCCAATTTTTTTATAATTTGAATGTTTTTGTTCATGAGAACCTCATGTGGGGATTATTCCTAATAAATAAAGGATAAAAAAAGAAAAGAAAAATTTCGACACAGGCGGGAATCGAACCCACGACCTCGGGTAAACGCCCCCGTCGCTTTGATAATTGAGCTACCGTGTCAATGGCTGCCAGTGCCAAATTCTTCTATCCTTTGTTTCTTTTTACACTTTTAAGTAGTGTTTGACGGGGGCGTATACCCGAGGTCGCGGGTTCGATTCCCGCTTGTGTCGAAATTTTCCTTTTCTTTATTTATTCTTTATTTATTAGGAATAATCCCCACATGAGATTCTCATGAACAAAAACATTCAAATTATAAAAGAATGGCTGTCAAACGCGAGTGAAATAAAATAGATGCTAAATTATAAATTAGTTTTGTAATGCTTTAGTCTAATTTATTATTTCTCTAAGATGTAAGGTTAATATTAAGTATGAGTGACTAGTCGCAAAAAAGTGTATCCCACTTGTTGTGTATTTCACTTTTCGTGTGATATACTCTCTCTCACACGTCTCATACAATGGGAGTTGGTTACGTTCATACGATATCACTATTTTCATAGTATAATTTTTAGTGACGTTTTGTATGCTGCTTCTTTGCCAGCAAATATTACATAATTCATTAAGTCGTTTGCAATGTTAATGTTGAATAGTAAATTTGTTGTTGAATACAATTAGTCCTGGCCATAGTTAACAAACATGCATTTACTTATGCCTGAATAAAATCCCAAACATAGACAAGCAGAAGTTAATTATCAATTACAATTAAGCAATGGCTCTAGTTTTTTTTTTAAGTTTTGCTTAGTTTCAACTGGTAGAGATTTTGACCCATATAAACGCTATTGCATTAACTAAACTAGACCCATCACCAACAACCTTTATTTTTATTTATTTATTTACAAAAACATAAACATTACAGATATAAACCTAATTCGTTCATGTTTCACTTTAAAATACACAATTTATTAACAAAATAACAATATCTATCAATCTATTCTGCGGTCAACAAAAAAAATTAAAAACTAAACATAATATTTAAATATCATAAAGTAAAATCTTATAATCTTTTCCCACCTCAACTTTAAAAAGTAGCTGAAGAATTTCTAATTCTGCAGCTATATGGCTACCCTTTTTAGGGATTTATAGCCATGAATATATGTTTAAATGAGAAATGGCATTGAAACAACCATTTAATAGTTTTTTTGTTGTAGTGATAACGCCAAGAATATGTAAATGATAATTTAAAAAAATCTTAAAACATATCCATGAGTATCGGAGTATCAGCATTTTTGAAATAAAAACAAAATAAGATATTATTTTTTACAATCGAAATAATACTGATTTGTTTAATCCAACACATTATAAAATCAATAAATTCGACGAATCAACACAATAAGAGAGCTTACATCAATACACAAAATAAATCTAATAGAAATACCCCACATTCCCCGACAAGGCACAATCGAAAATCACATTGCTTCGACATGCAAACACCTGTCAGCGGCAGAAACTTCAAAAAGAAGCGCCAAATAGAGAAAAAATGCAATAAACTTACCCGTCACCGAAGGTTGCGTTCCAAAGGCGTTTCAACGACTGTGTCATATGTTACATTCTGACGTGCGGCGTCTGTCGTTTATAATTAAATAGGAACGCACCCAAGTCTTGGGAATTGATGCTATTAAGGGAATATAGAAAATACTGTTGGCTTGCAAATAGAGTTATTTGTCAATTATAGAATTATATTTTAGGGTTACGTCTTATTTTATACACATTTAGTATTTAATAGTAGCTGTTTTTCCTTTCAAATTCTTTGAAAGCCTCATTTATGTCCTTTTCTAGCCTGTTAAGCCCATAAGACTTTCCTACATATACATACATACATATACTCACGGCTATAAATCCCTAGAAGGAGTAGCCAGAGCTAAGGAATTAGAAATCCCTCAGCCACTTTTGGAAGTTGCGTAGGGAAAAGGTGGTAAAAATAAAGGTTGTTGGTGATGGGTCTCCAACCGCATCGCCCAATAATCCCTCAAAATGCCCCAATACCGTTAGTCGCCTCTTACGTACACCCATCGGAAGACATGGGGTAGTGCAATTCTAAGCCGACACTACACAGCAGACTTTCCTATATTTTATAAACCATGGACAGTTAACAAAAATACAATATGTTCTTTGTTAGGTTTCAGGGCTAGACCTGTGACTAATGCCAACATATACCTGAAGGGGCAGCAGAGGTACTGATACTTTGGATCACCACTTAACTTTACTTTACAAATTATATATTGTTGGTATGAGGTATGTGCTCATACCATTAGTAATATGTTAAGTCATAAAGTAACTCATTTTGACAGAACCCATTAATAAATTTTCACTTTTAACGTTCCGATCTAAATTAATTAAATTATTTACAGTTATTAAGAACGACTAGCTTTTTGCCCGCGACTACGTCCGCGTGGACGACATTTTTTGCATTCGGTTATACAAATTTAACTAATCCAGTTATGGAAATGTATGAGTTTTCGGTAAAACTTCAGATGGAGACCTTCAATTTGATATCTAAACCAATTTTCCAGCTTTTAGCACCGTAACACAGGCTGGGTCACAAAATCCACCCTCTCTCGTTTAATATATAAAGATGACTTATCAAAAGCCTTATATTTAATTCATTTCATTTTTTTGTAGTATTGTTGAGTCAAACCATGTTTTAAAAACTTAAAAAAAATTTGTATAGAAACATATATATCCGAGGCATGAAATATATCATTGAGATAGTATCCCATAATACAAGTCTTACTTACATACATACATACATATACCCACGGCTATAAATCCCTAAAAGGGGTAGCCAGAGCTAAAGAATTATAAATTCCTCAGCCACTTTTGGAAATTGAGTGCGGAGAAGATGGTGAAATAAAGGTTGTTGGTGATGGGTCTCCAACCGCATCGCCCGAAAATCCCTTAAAAGCTCCTATACCGTTAGTCGCCTCTTAAGTACACCCACCGGAAGAAATTGGGTAGTGCTATTCTAAGCCGACACTACTCAGCAAAGCCTTACTTAGTTTGGGGTTAACTTGATCTGTGTATAATGTAACCGTATATTTATTTATATGCTATACAATATGTATAACTACAATAAATAATTACTTTTATAATGCATGATAGTTCGAATCCTCAATCATACTTACCCAAATGTATCTTTAAAACTCATATGTGTAGTATTCTGTGTAGTGTCGGTTTAGAATAGCACTACCCCGTTTCTTCCGGTGGGTGTACGTAAGAGGCGACAAACGGTATTGGTGCTTTTAAGGGATTTTTGGGTGATGCGGTTGGAGACCCATCACCAACAACCTTTATTTCACTATCTTTTCCCCAATTAACTTTCCTTCTGGCTACCCTATCTAGGGATTTACAGCCGTGAGTATATGTATGTATGTATGTGTAGTTAATTTATCATGATTGTTAACAGTGAGGGAAAATGTCCTTAGAAAACCCACATGGCTGAGTTTTTATATAGAAATAAAGTATCGCATCGTTAGCATTGGCCAAAAACCACTTAAAAAAGCCCCATACCCTTAGTCGCCTCTTACGTCACCCGTGGGTAGAAATGGGTAGTGCCATTCTAATCCGGCACTCCGCGGCAAATATATGTATAGAATAATATGTTTGTCTTTTAAAAACATGTATACCTCTATAGTAATATTGCACATTTAATAACAAAGTAAACAAAAAGCTAATTTAAAAATAAACGTTCCGCGGACTTCGAAATTCTAATTGTTTTCTAAAATTAAATGTAAAACAAAGTTAGTTAACGAAGAAACACGAAAAGAAAAACAACGAAGGAACCATTGAGATTGTTTGAGATTGAAAAACTTTAAGAGTTTACAAACCCGATAAAAGATGTATTACTGATTTATTTTAATTATAATTTCCCATGAAAATGAAAAGGGTTAGTGCTATTCTTAGGCGACATTCTACAGTGTCGTCTACAATCTTTTTTACTATTCCTAATATACAGGGTAGTCGGCCCATATAGAATATTGATATAAGCTTTCTTCCCATACTTTACAATCATTTTATTTGTGCAAAGTGAAACTGACATTAACTTTAGGCAAAGTTTGCTACAATCTCACATTCCAAATCCGTATCACATGCTACGAACGACGTGACTACGGCGTAGCAGCAACGTAGCACGTTTGGTACATACAGACTACGAGCCACTTAATTCTATTCCATCTCGCTGTATCAGTGTGCTTACATTCAATTGAATTCCGTATTACATGGAATCTGTTTTATCCATAATATATTTATGCGTTTACATGAAAAACGTTTGTTACAAATACGTTTTACAAAGTTTTTCCATTGAAACTTTAATAATCACAAATTTATACTGATTCAAAAGAGAAAAGATTTTTCTTGTGTGTTCGTTTGTTTGTAATGAATAGGCTTTCAAATTACTCAATCGATTTTTATTTTTTATCATTAGAAACTTTACCTTCAGAACAATAATCTTTAGGATATCATCCTTTGAAACCTTAGATATTTTAAAACCAACACTTCCTATGCAAAGCTGCAGCGATGCACTTGTTTGATGTTATAGTAGAGGTGTTATTAAAACTCGATCATAAATTTCAGTTTACAATGTATTACCTCTTTGCGATAGAAACATAATACTAATGACAAAAAAAACAAGGTTTTGTACATTTACCTACTGTTAATCTTATATTTACTTGCCTTACCATCCAAAGGTTGTCTGGAAGAGATCGTTTTAAGTAATAAGACCACTGATTTATTTGTTTTGATTTGTTTTTTGTTAAAATTGTGTGTGTACTTTCTTCTAATTGTAATGTTTTATTGTTCTCTAAGGCAATAAATAAATGATTTATTTTCTTTTCTTTTTTTTTGATTTTACTTTTAATTAATAAACATTATCAGCATGAATACCCTGAAGGGGTAGCCAGTGCTTCAGAACTAGAAACTCCTCAGCAATATTTTGAAATTGACAGGGGACAATATGGTAGAAATAAAGTATCGTTGGTGACG
This sequence comes from Bedellia somnulentella, assembly GCA_963576735.1. Taxonomy (NCBI): domain Eukaryota; kingdom Metazoa; phylum Arthropoda; class Insecta; order Lepidoptera; family Bedelliidae; genus Bedellia; species Bedellia somnulentella. Next base: position 3,654,696 of record OY755181.1, on the reverse strand, counting down.
GGTCTCCAACCGCATCGCCCAAAAACGACTTAATAAAACCTTATACCCTTAGACGCCTCTTATGACACCCGTGGGTAGAAAAGCCGGCACTACAAGGCAAAACAATAATGTTATTTCAATAGTCATTTAAAAGAGTTTTCTATCCTATTCTGTAATTATACTATATAAACGTAAATTTCAACACATACATACATACATACATATACTTACGGCCATAAATCTCAAGAAGGGCTAGCCAGAGCCAAGGAACTAGAAGTTTGTCAGCCACTTTTGGAAAGTTGAGTGGGGAAAAGATGGCAAAATAAAGGTTGTTGGTGATGGGTCTCCAACCGCATCACCCAAAAATCACTTAAAAGCCCCAACACCGTTAGTCGCCTCTTACGTATATCCACCGGCAGAAATGGGGTAGTGTTATTCTAAGCTGACATTACAAGCAAATTTCAATACTTGCACATCAAAGAAAGATGAATATGCCTCTGTCGCAAATTAAGTTCTCGGTTGTATTTGTAATGCATTTATCACCCATAGAATGTATTTTGAAGTCATAATTTGTTAAAAAATATCCTTCATTATACAAACTTTATGTGTGCAAATATTAAATCCTTCGACCTTCCCTGGAAATATTTTATAAGTTTCCACTTTTCTTTCAATACTTACCTAATAGCATTTTTTTTTTCATTTAAAACCTTATGATTAATTGCTGAAATTATCGTTTACGCGTTACTTTTTATCACAACTCTAAAGTTTATAATTGTTTTCGGTAGTATCTTAAAAGACTCATTTGTATTATAGAGACATTTTTATAGGTAGTCTTGTTATAGGTTTTTCTTTGAATGTTATATAATTCGTGGTCTGCTCTGATCAGTAATTGAATTTCTCATACAATGAAAAACCTTTTGATTATTAGAAAATTACCACCGTTTTATGTACGATAAAACAACATCGTCTAATATATCATAATATGTTTTTAATAATAAAGAATAGAATAGATAAAACCTTTTATTGCATATCAAAAAATCAAACTAATTTACAAATTTTTTGCCCAGTGCAGTAAATGTTTATTTGAATCCTGAGTAAGGCCGAGCTTACACCAATGCGTCTGTGTAGCGTTCCGTACTATTCGATGGATGAAATGACTAAATATAACGTGTTTCAAATCTTAAATTGAAACTGCGTGTAGGTTAGTTATAAATCCTATTAATATTATTATAAATGTGAATGTTTTGATGTTTGTATGCTTGTGTGTTTGGATGAAAGGCTCATTAAGTAAACAATGTATATGAATGAAATTTGGCAGAATGCAAGATAATGACCCAAATAAAATACAAAGGACACTTTTCATACCGGAAAACAATGATTAATAAAAATATTCTCGGCTGATTGCTCTAAGACTACCGGAAAAACAAAAACGCCTGAAATTATGTCATAAGCAAATTTGACACCACGAAATCTGTCGGGTCAGCTAGTAATAAAATAAATTTAGGGAAATGAACTATTAAAATGGGGCAAAGGTGAAATGAGTAACGAGTTTTCAAATTTTGGGGCTTAGTTAAAAAATCCAATATTACATTTTTCTTTCACACAACACCTTAAACAACAGTTAAGTGTGCTAAAAATATTTTATGTTAACATACGTACCTACCGTACTACGTACTTATTTTATTTGACTATTTATTTTCTTTTTAACACGAAAATCGAGTCACCATATTTAGCCAAAGCAATCAACAAAATATGCTTCACCTTATTCACATATTCACAAGTTAAACTCAGCCACGTTTGTCGCTTTGAAATGGCAGCGACAGAATTAAATATTTACCGTCTGCAAATACTTGCAACATTCGGACTTGTATTATTTTTATTTTGAATTAATGTAATCATATATTTGTATTCATTATTTAGACTAGACAAGTTTAATTTGTTCAGTAGTAGTTGCAGTTTAATTGTTTAGTTGAATTTTAGTCGTAATAGTTTAGTAGTGTAGTATTTTGTAGCAGCGAATAAATGTATTTTTTTATAGATTTATAGTATTTGCTCACGTTTAGATTCAAATATGTGCCGGTACAGCACTTTGGTGTTGTTATATACAACACAACACTTCTTTTACAACTAATTTCTAAGCCAGCTTAAACTTTTAGGCATACATACCAAAACACAATTTATTCATAGGCCTTTTTCCCCATCTTCCCAGCAAATGGGCGAGTACCAACAAAGTGTATGGAAATGTACTAGATCTTTCCCACAGATCGCCGTAGTTTATCCCTTACATCTGGCGGGTAGTGGAATAGCGACCGGAAAATATCAAATAAGGTTGATGGGCACCAAAAGATCTCTGAAAATTGAACTACACCAAGGTAATTCTCTTTTTCAATGTCCTTTAAGGCTTTCTTTAATATCTGGCTTCAGAATCCGTATATTTATTATTTATTCATTAAGGATGCAAATCAACTATAACTATATGAAGTTAAAACATTTTTGAACGTATCGAATAACTTCATTTACTTACGCCGCAATTTGATTGGTTCCTCAAAAACGTATTAGATTAATACAAGCTCATCTGTATTTAAAATGCTCTCTCAAAGCTGAATCAAATATACAAGTTTAAAAAACGGTCGTTGTATGATCTCCACACAAATTGTTTCACCAAAATGCCTCATGTCAAAACCGCCCCAATAAACACACAAACTGCAAAATGCAATGTTTGCTTTCACCCGTTGTAAATACTCGTTACGTTATTTGTAAAGGTGTGAGCAATGTCGTTTGAAGTTGGCCTGTTTATCCCAATGTAGGCTGTGTATATACGAGAGAACAACAGATGTGAGAGCTCTGAATTGATTCCATTTGTATCAAAACGAAACCTTTCCAGTTACATATTGTCAGTTCAATAATAAAACCGCATACACTGACCACTCAGCTTGACAAACGTGTATGGTTTTTTATTTATATTTATAACTGGCTTACGGATTTGTTACCGCATCTAAATGACAGTTGTCACAGTTTGATTTTAAGCACTAATGGTTTCATACTATAAACAATCTGGTGCATCATCGATTTAAAACCTAAAAGTTTGGCTTGTTATTCTCATATTCCCATTCATTGGTTTTTTTTTTGTGTCACGTCGTAGTTTCCGTTTATTTGTATAGACGTTTGTATTTAAACACAGATATTATTTTAAATAAGTAAAAGTTATTTCGTCATAGTATACTACGTTTACCGAGTTCGGGGTGGAAAACATTAACAATTAGTAGAGACAAAGATAGATAAAGACTTTATGCATGTTATAATAACAATAACAATAAAATTGCTGTGTAGTGTCGGCTTACAATAACACTACCCCATTTCTTCCGGTGGGTGTACGTAAGAGGCGAATAACGGTATTGGGGCTTTTAAGGGATTTTTGGGCGATGTGATTGGAGACCCATCACCAACAACCTTTATTCCACCATCTTTTCCTCACTCAATTTCCAAAAGTGGCTACGGAATTTCTAATTCCCTAGCTCTGGCTACCCCTTCAAGGGATTCATAGCCGTAAGTATATGTATATGTATGTATAATAACAATCATCCGTGACATCACTTGTTACAAAGAGTACTGACTGAAAATCAGTGTTGTGGGTTATAATATAACTCACAACAAAATGCTTAGTCAGGTGCTCTTTTGTTGCTGACGTAAGCCATGACATGAAAAGGAAACCAATTTTTGTTTTATTTGTATGTTTAATTTTACTTTTATAAAATCAATTTTGTATTTTTTTTGTAATTTCTGTATATGTTTTGTGTACTTTTTTGTAAGTCAGCAACAAATAAAAATCTCTCTTTTTTTTTAAATCACATACAATTAATTTCACATTACTTCAAATGATTGCCGTGTAGTGCCAGCTTAGAATGTCACTACCCCTTTTTACCCACGGGTGTTGTAAGATGCGACTAAGGGTACGGGGCATTTTTAAATGGTTTTTAGGCGATGCTGTTGAAGATTCATCACCAACAAAACTTTATTTCTATCATCTTATTGCATATTAACTTCCAAATGTGACTGAGGAGTTTCTAGCTCCAAAGCTCTGGCTACCCCTTTTTGGGATTTATGGCCGTGAGTATGTATATATGTATGATTTTATTGGGTACATACTGGAAATCGAAGCCGAGACCTGCTAAAGGAAGTTATTTGTAAAATACGATTTGGGTAAATATTAACACTTCACTTCCAAAAGTGGCTGAAGATTTTGTGCCTCTGAAGCTTTGGAGATTTTAAGCCATGAGCATATGTTTTTATGTGTATCAGAAGGGCAAGCACTAGCTCTATTTTATCGACACGATAACAGTTAGAATGAGATGGCAGTATACGATACTAAGTAAGTGCGTAAGAGATGACTGCTTTATCCCACGCGATAACTAGTTTAAACACCGCTCGTACTTGCCGGGCAGGAACTAAAAAGTTGATACAATTGCCTTAGGGTTGAGTGGTCAATTGTAAAATTAAACGAAATATTACAGTTTGCACAAACAACCGAACACAACAAAACCTTACAAAGCTTTCAAAAATTTAAACTTTAATAAAAATAGTTATGTTTTTATGAGTAACCTTTACAATATTGGCAGTAGAGGATGAACTTCATTTTACATAGCATTCTCACTCACAGCCCATATATGTCCTCAGCAAGAGGCTCGAGGCTACCCTATATAGGGCGATTTGGCCATAATCCACCACTACCACTACCGTAATAGTAGCCGGGACCGACGGCTTAACGTGCCCTCCGAAGCACGGAATCATCTTAATTTTCGGATAATCAGGTAATTCAAGCCTGCAATATCCATCCAGACTGGGTTAAATCTTACAAATTAAATTTGTAAGGATACCACCCCCTGGGGATCGAACCCGAGACCTCCGTACTTGAAACCAAGCGCTTAACCGCAAGAACACGGAGGCAGTCTTAATATTCTATTTTTTTTAAAGTTAGACTTGAGAAAAGAAAACTATGGGTTAATTTCGAAAAGCGCAATGAAACAACACATTAAACATTAACTGAGTACTAGAAGCACAAGCAAGCCAAAAAATCTCAAAATTATGGTATTTTAGTAAAAAAATCAGAACTCAATTCCCGAAGGATAATAATTAAAGATTTAGAAAATATATTACGCCATTTAAAAAACATTTATTACTGTTCCAAGTTTCTGTTTTGCTACCATCATCGAAAAACCCGAATCGGCTTTCCGCGCAAAACGAGAATTTTTTTGTTGATGCAACACTTGTTTTTTTCTTCTTAATCTCGTAAAAAACTACACTATATCCATTATCCTGTGCAGTCAAGCCACTTCTCAGATCTGACGGAACAATCTCGTGGAATATTTGACATTTCTGGCTCCCAGCAGAAGTAATTCAATTCGAACAGACTCGCATAGTTTAGAAAGCGGATATATTTGCCACTACGCTATTGTGCTGCTACTATGCTCCCGGTCTGTTTTTAAATCTTTTCAGCTGATTTATAAGATTTTATTTGAGTGAGACGATTATTTTAGCTCGAATATGAATATTCTTGAAATCTATTATTTTTATTTAATAGAATACATACATCTAGATTAGTAAATCCTATATCATGTTTACCCGACAACAGCTGTCGAAGAGATTGGTAGAATACGAAAGGAAAGAATAAAAGGACACGATATTCCTTGGACAGGGAATCGTATTGTTGATCAAAGATTGAATGCATTCATATCTAAACAAAATACAGAAGAATAAAACCACTTGGAATAACAAAGGACTGAACAACTCACCTTCCAACGGCAGGTGAGTCCCCTTGGTTATATTAGGTTTTTATATATGGTAGCAGAGCAGAAATACAGAATCCACACATCCTTCGGTGAGTATAAATTTAATTTACGTATATAAATACATATATTCATTACCAGTGATCGGAGTAGGCAGAGCTATTTTATGTACTTGCCATATGAAAGAATAATATGGATATTCCCCGAATCCCGGGATTTCTTTTTTAAGTAGGATAATAATAAAAATCTGTTTACGTCTTAGGGAGTAATGAAAGCATACACTTCCTATAATTAAAAGGACGGGTTTAAGGATGATATAATAAATAGATAGAAACTTGATACGTTAAACCACATATATTTTTTTATGTAACAATTTCTTATATTTATACAAAAATCAACAATCATTTAACGTTTTAATTCTGAAGTTGTACACGAACATAATACAAATTATTTATTCCTCAAAAATCTAAACATGATTGAAAATAACAAACTATTTGTATTTAACAACAATATAATCTTAATTAAAATGACCAACACGATTAAACAATAATTAAGTTATTGAAACAAAAAAAAAACAATTTTCTATTTAAAGCGGCAACGTCACGCGTTTGACAAAAAAATATACCATTTTTTATACTTATTGATAAAAATAATTATAATAATCGAATCGCGGAGTATTCATCGAATCCCGGAGTATTATTCGGAATCCCGTGGAGTATCCATATTAACATTAATGTTTGCGGTCAATGAACCTAAATCGCTCTACCTAATCCGATCAGTGTTCATTACTATAAATCCCTAAAAGAGGTAGCCTGACCTTCAAAAGACCCCAAAACCCTTAGTCTCCTTTTATGATCACCCATAGCCAAAAATGGAGTAGTGCTACACTAAGGCGACACTGCAAACCAATATTTAAACGCTTTAATCATTTATTTGATTACAAGACAACACAAAAATGCTACATAGGCACCAGACACATACGTTTATTAATCTTTTATTTTCTAAGTAAAATACGTTTTTATGTTAAGCTTGTTTCTATGAAAATTTTCTATCATTACTAAATGTTAGCCTTCATAAATGATAACATACATATACGATACCCATGACTATAAATTAGAATTGAAAATGACAAAAAATTACACTATCACTGCTTTCAAATAAAATGATAACTATCTATTAGTTCCAAATTACTGATAATCTCTTCTCCTTTAGAATTACTCGCATAAATTCCAACTAACCAGTCACAGTCTAATGAAGATGTACGCTGCTAACGTGACTGGTTGTAGTTGAAATAATTAAAACATTTCCTTCCGAGAGTTTAATATGCACGACAAACATAACTTAGAATTAACCCGCTTTGATTTCACAAATACATTTTAAATTAAATTCAGAATATAAAGCGCTTATCTTTCTTTGTTCTTTGTACAAGTTGCACAATGAAATGCATTATTTTGAAAATTATTTTATTAATGTAATAGTTTTGCTTTTCGCAGTAAAATAGAAGGCAAATTTTATTAAGTTTTATTTATTACAGTTCTAAAGAATGCTTAACTTAAACAATATTTATGAAATTATATATTCTATTGGCTGTGTAGTGTCGGCTTAGAATAACACTACCCCATTTCTTCCGGTGGGTGTACGTAAGAGGCGGCTAACGATATTGGGGTTTTTAAGGGACTTTTGGGCGAGTGGTTGGAGACCCATCACCAACAACCCTTATTTTACCATCTTTTCCCAACTAAACTTTCCAAAAATGGCTGAGGAATTTCTTATTCCTTAGCTCTGGCTACCCCTTCTAAGGATTTATAGCCGTGAGTATATGTATGTATATTATATGTTTTTTCGTCTGGCAAATATGTGTAAATTCCGAGCAATAGACACTTATGAACAGTCTAATATTGTCCGTGCGAGAAGCATGGCTTTTCTAAACGCACTCCCGTTACCTGTAATGTCTGCAATCCTGTATTTTTATTGTATCAGCAAAGCTAATCTTAACAACAAACTTAACCTTTTGAATTGGAAGGTTAGAGGGAAAAATTGGGATTCAAGGTTTAAAAAAAAAACTGATATAATTGTACCAAGTATATCCTGCCTTAATTTTGTTATTCAAAGCCTTGTTCAATTACATAGCAGAGGGGCATATGGATTTCTCATAAGAAGATAATCTACTTGCGTCCTCCTTCATTTTTGGAATGTAAAAGTAGTCAAATTCTGAGATTGTTCGAAAAAACCTTTTTTTTTAATAAGTGAAAAGTTTTTAAAGTACCTTGTGATATTTTATGATGACCAGTTTAGTATTTTTTGCGCGAAAGTGTAACAATAAAACTTACATTTACATTTATAATATTAGTATCCAAGTCAAGCCAAGCGAAGCGCACGGGCACCACCTACCTTTTCTCGAAGCGCTTCGTCGTTTTTTTGAACCCTCATAACTTGGGTTTTGGATCGTGCTAAATCAAAAAAATTCTGGATATACTGTCAATAGCGGACTTATTGAAAATATAAATTTTGATAACGGTAGCTTTTATACTTCAGATTTTATTTATATCTAAAAAACGCTGATTTTGTCACTGACTCACTGATGATCATCAAAATTCTTAGGGTATTTTCTGAAATTTTGTTTGTAAGCTAGTATTAGCACACAAACAAGAAAAAAAATATAAAACTTGTAACTTTCATCCCCCAACCCCTTCAACTAGGATAGAGTTTGTATGAAACCTGTAATTTTCCATTTTGACGCTAGAGGTCTAATTTGATCTAAAACTTGATGCCCTATATATATATGCAAAGGTACTCCTTGTTAAAAATTGCTATATACAACTTACAAGAAGAGATTAAATCCCATTGAAAACATTGTCATGTAAACTCTTGCCAAGACGAGCCCATATGACTCGCACAGCCTTACTCTACACCTTAGTCAAAATATCTGGCTTAGCCGTTCGTTACTACAAAAGCTATTGTATAACACAAATCTATTTTCAAAGATATGGTACTACCTCACTGAAACGCTATAATACTGTTGCAAATTAAATTATATTTATTAAGTATATAAATAAAATTATATATCATAATATTGTGATGTTTTATTCAGGTACTCAATATATTCATAATCTTACAAACAAAGAAAGAAATTTACCATATTACACAGAAATATAATAGAAAAATATTAAAAGTAACACGACAAAATTAGGCAAACAAACCGCCCCAAGTCATACCCGGCCCAAAGGTTCCCATCACACTGGCAGCATTTCCATGCTGCACAGCGAGCGAAATCCTCTGGACCAGAAATGCCCCTGAGCGGTAGTCCATTCCCTGATCCCTCAAACGACGACCAATTTGCCTAACAAAGTTTCTACCCTGCGATCCCCACACCCCCATTGTCTCGAAGGCTAATGGTACAAACCAGTAACTCCCTATCAGCTGCGCGTACTTTATTGATTTTTGCCGCGCTGCCATTTCCGCCGCGGCCCCAGGAGTTAAACTTGTGGAGCTAATGTGGGATGCCGCCAATGTACATACACACGTAGCATCCCATAAAAGGCAACGACCTCTTTCCCACGGTATTAAAGTGAGACCGTCCGGACGTTTCCCGTCGCTGCGGCACAAACCTGATGGTTCCAAAACGGATGGAATGTCAGCAGAAACGAGAGCCCTCCGGACGATGTCATTGATTGAGTGATGGCGGGAGAGTCTCCCTGCGCTTTTGACACAATGTAGCCCATGACGCCCCAGCGAATCGACCGATGAACCACAAATACAGCGGTGTGGCTCACATATGTTGCATCCAAGACGAAGCGCCACGGCTACACGCAAGGAGTAGTTGTCTAGAAATGTACCTAAATGCGGAGATGACAAGTTGCCATTTGCAACCATTGGCAACGCATGCAACCAAGCACCCGACTCCGGCTGAGAGACTGCTCTCAGACGAGCAAGCTCCGCTCCCGAGCTCTGCGCCAACAACCCACCGAGGGAGGACTTGCATAGTTCCTCATCCCAGGAGCGCTGTACGCTGGGCTTCTCTGGGCAATCTCCTGCCGGGCAACGGGCTCGCCACAGCTGAAAAGCCTCATCGGCGAATGGGATGCTAAAACTGTCACCATCAAAACTTAGAATACGAGTGACAAGCTTCTGCACCCCATGCGAAGACGATATTGATATGTATTAAAAGTTTTAATTTATTGTATCATATGTATTTATATGTTTGTTAATAGTTTATTATTTTATAACTAGATTTAACTATGACTGGATTGTTGTATTGTTTGTGTAGATTAACGCATAGTTATCAGTTTCACCATGTTGTTGTACATTTATCTCACATGACTGTAATTTATTGACCTCTCCATTCATAGGTCGTCTGGAAGAGTTCGCTTTTAGTGATAAGACCGCCAATTATACTTTTGTTAATTCATTCTGTGTATTTGTAAATATTTGTCCATATTTGATGTGCAATAAAGAGTTTTCTATTCTATTTTATTCTAAAAGAAATGAACAGTGAATTAATTTTCACCTTACGTCGATGTGAATGTAGCGAATTGGCCAAACATGCGGTAACATTCTAAGCCGGCCGGGTAAAACAATAATTATTAAATCTGGAGTCTATTATAATATGTATGTGTAATTTTGTACAATATCATTAATGTGCTTTAACATGGAATAATCTGTAGTAAGAAGCAGTAAAATGAAATGTTCAACAATAGCAAACTAAATTTTATTCTTAAACTTTTTTTTATTTTTTGAACTTATTGTATTATAATGCAATATTAACGTAGCCAAATAACCCGGTAAAATATTCAAAGCCTAAGGTAAAAATACGATGTATTAGTATAAGATATATTAGCCGATCTATCATTAAGACACGGCAGCGTAAAGAGAGTAATTTGCATGAAATTTAGAGTTTCTTGTTTGCGCGGAGGAAGACTTAAAGTAATAAGGAAATTTCAAGTCGCTCCCGGAGTGAAATTAAAGCTACACAAACGGTGTATGGAAGTATATAATTTAAAATGTTAAATGGTAGCATTTACATTTAGAATTGTATAGAAAATACTTTATTGTAAAACTAATAATTATTATCTTAGAAGTTTTCACTCTTTTAAAATGCTCAATCATCACTTCATAAGTGTTAATCTATTCTAAAATAGTCTGAATACGTCTTTTACAGAGAAGCCGTAATAGGTTTTCAAATTTTTTAATCGCTAAACTGCCACAAATGCACCTTATTATATCTGTATCATAATAACATATCGTTATTGACTATTATATAACTATACTAGCTGATAAATAAAGAATAAATAAAGGTAAGAAAAATTTCGACGCAGGCGGGAATCGAACCTCACATGAGGTTTTCATGAACAAAAAGATTTAAATTATATACTAGCTGACCCGGCAAACGTTGTTTTGCCATATCAATTATTTGTAGTCTACAAAATAAAATAAAATATTGGGGGTGGACAACCCTTATTACTTAGAAGTAAAAAAATAGTTAGAAACCTTTTCTCAGACACTCAGACACGTCTCATCATCTCATATACTCACGGCTATTAATCCCTAGAAGGGGTAGCCAGAGCTAAGGAATTATAAATCCCTCAGCCACTTTTTGAAGTTGCGTGGGGAAAAGGTGGTAAAAATAAAGGTTGTTGGTGATGACTCAGACACGTGGATTATATATTTTAGATAACTGAATGAATATACTAATATATTCATGTTTATTTCTATTACGAAAGCACTAGCATAAAAGCTTAATTGTTATTGTATAAGGTTAAAAAATACATATACGTTAAATAATATTTATGTAGTTTTTTTTTATAACATTATTTTGTACTTCCGATTCCGCTAGAGAGGTTTGCCAGGATCGTACAAAGTGGCGATCGATAGTCTCTGCCTACCCCAATGGGAACTAACGGCGTGAGAATATGTATGTATGTAACTTATTTTGTACTTCCGATTACTTTGATAAGTACGACCGTACAATCCATTTTACCATCCTATCAAATATTCGAATTTTTTTATTCAGGCTTAGTTAGGCTTAGCATATGTCCAATTATCACTCGTTAGATTGAAAGAAAAGAACTAAAAGAGGTTTTTTGAAATCAAACAAATTCAAACATCAATTAAAATAACTGAGAGTAAAAGAACACAAACAATATCTCGTATTGCTTAACACAATGCAATATAATAAAATAGTTGAACCACATAAGTATTGAGAGCTCAAACTAGGATATTTCTAAGCGTATCCGTTCTATTGTAGGTACGAACACTATGAATAATACTCCAACATTACTCTGCTCCTTTGCATTCTTTGTTATTATACTTGTGACTAATAGCGCAGCTTAGCATTTCACAGCGGTCTCGAGTCATAAGTGCAGTTGGCGATTTAGAAACATACGAAGAATATTATTAAAATATGCCACATTCTTACTTGGTTTTATGCTTTTTCTCGCGCTCGTTATTCCTGTTGAAGAAGGCAAGGACTATTGCACGTGCTTGAAATTATACTTTAAAATTGCACACATTCATCAAACTTTTATATAAATATACACAAAAATAATTACGGTATTTATCCCGGAAAGGAGTGACTGTGACACGCCTTTTTGCATGAACGGTAGTTCCCCCACTAAAAAGAAATGAAGTGCTATTCTAAGCCGATCCAACGCAGCTCTTCAAATATAATATCATTATCATCAATATCGTCAGATTCTTCTGATATTTAATTCTAAGTGTTGTGTAGTGTCGGCTTAGAATAGCACTTCCCCATTTCTTCCGGTGGGTGTACGTAAGAGGCGACTAACGGTATTGGGGCTTTTATGAGATTCTTCGGCGATGCGGTTGGAGACCCATCACCAACAACCTTTATATCACCATCTATTCCCCACTCAACTTCCGAAAAGTGGCTGAGGTATTTCTAATTCCTTAGCTCTGACTACCCCTTCTAGGGATTTATAGCCGTTAATATATGTGTGTATGTCAATTCGGATAATGTCTTAATTAGCAATAACATCAACATTTAATCAATCCATTTCAAGATAATAATTTCATGAAAAGCTTCTAGTATTTTCAAACACAGCTTACGTACCGTCTCGGGGCGAACATACTTCTTATACTGAAATATGATGTTACATATTTGACATAGCTGTTAAGATTGTCAATTTATAACCGCATTAGAAAAGTACATTAACAAACGTGACGATTTATGATCAGTTCTTTTTTGCAATACTGCTAAAAATACTGTAAAAAAATATTAAAAAACAGCCTCAAATATATTATTTTAACGATAGTAAAGAATATCATAAAATATAAAACTTTTCTTTTATCATCTGGGCTTATTGCAAATATTTTTTTTTCAATTCTGAAAGTAAAGCAGCAGGCAAATTATGTAACTGAAATTTTCTAGTTAAATTTACATGAAAAACTATTAATAGATTTTTTTAAATTAAGGTCGAGATTGAGTTCGAGACACCAATTTTGCTTATCCCAATTGTAACTAATGGCTATATAATGACTGCCTACATAGTATCGCGTGAGACAGTTTAGACAGACAGAGCCCCTCAGTACGTATATGGGTTGTTACGATTTCAATAAGGTGAAGAGAATTTTTTTAACTTTACACTATCTTTGGGTGAAAATATTATACTATAATAATAAACAATATTTGATAGTGGTTGACCGATTGTTGGTTTCATTGCTTACTAAACCGAAAAACTTTTTCTATCCGGTACAGTACGTCAGATCATTCTAATATTTATTTGTCCAATAATTTAATGTTTGTTACAATAATACGTTTCATCTAAACGATATTTGACTCTAGCTTGAATTATGATCAAATTTGCGAATTACTGTCTTGCATTCAAAGCAAATGCATTCGTCATATTCCTATTACTTTACATGAAACCACTTACAAAATCACTTGGAAAACATTTTAAGACAATAACTTCAAATCACTTATACAACCGAAAACATTCGCCATCATTTTGCATTACTTATTCTATGAACCAGTTAAGATAGAGCTCCAAAATCACCTCGAAAACGTATTTTGTGCATAGAAAATGCGCGGGATAGGTACCATTATATAGTAGACGGTTTTGCTTAGTGAGATAGTGCGAGGTAAAGGCGGAATTAATGCAGACGTGGTTGCCTATTTTGCTCGACATATACTGTTACCCCTTGCTCCAGATAAAACAGAACTTGCAGCCAGGAAACTTAACTCTATTTCGCTGTTGCTTAAAAAGACTAAAGTTTGTTTTGTATTTTTATACACAGACATGCTTAATGAAAGCTTAATTTTACTCTTTATTATACAGATAAACGGCCATCAGTTCTGCGTGCAATGTGCCCTGCCCATTGCCAATTAAGTTTAATAACTCTTCGGGCTATGTCAGTGACCCCGGTTCTTGTACGGATCTCCTCGTTACGGATTCGATCGCGTAGTGAAACTTCTGACATTACACTCCCCATTGCCTTTTGGGTGACTCGGAGCCTTCTGATGATACCTATTGTAAAATTGATAATTACTATGATCAGGTAGAATTCAAGATCTGCAACAAAATTTGAACAGTAGCCAAGCTAAGGTTGACCTGTCCCTAGTGCTCTGACCCTAAGCAAGTAAAATAGAATAAAATTTAATGTTTTCCACGAAAACTTATAAATAGGATAAAAAGTTATAAATAACTCATTCAGTTTCGTTCCTTAAATAATTCAGAGGACCCAGATCAATTTTCATGCATGTTTTTAACACACAAACATGTAATTTTTCAATCTTTTCATACGCTCTTGTATATTTCACGATTCGGACGCCTCCTCTTCCTCTTTAAGCCTATTCTCCATTTGGTCTAATTGTGTGACAAAGCCATCCATCCTTTTTTCCTGTGACCATGATAACTGAAAAGTTTTCGAAACGTCGGGCTTTAAAAACCATGTAATAACACGCGATTAAAAAATCCGAAAATCAATAGTTGTTTTAATTATAATGTGCAATCGTGGAAGTCTTAGAAAATACTAAAGCCATCCATATTGGTTAGATACAAGAATATTTATTTTACCAATAGCATAAATATTCCCTGGCCCGACTATAAAGAAGAAAAATGATACTTTATTTCAGGAACGAGTTAATTCACAAAGATATTTTCTAATGCTCGATAGTGCTCGCTTCTGCAAAAATAAAACTTACAAAACATCCCACGTCGAGTAGAACGCAACATTTTCCACACGTACTTTTTTGTTCTTTAGCCATCGATACTTTTTTGTGCCTGTAAATTTGAACGCACGTAAAATAGTCCTTTAGAAAAAACGCTTCGTTGACTTTTAGAATAGTCTTAGAAACGGTAATATAAAAAAGGAATAGCTTAGTAGAAATATTATTATTTTTACATTATCGTATTGTGTTATACTTTTTCATTACATTTGATTGCTTAATTTTCTATTAAGAACTATGTGGTGGAATTATAGTTCCAATGATTGATTTAATTTATAAATATTGATAATTAAGAAAAAATCTTATTTTTGATTTGCTTTTCTAATATCTAGCTACCCACCCCTTATCAAGGTCATTACCGTAAGATAATTTAATGGAATACGTCACATTATTATTCTGTTACATAAAGTTCGATTTCCCAATTGAAAATATATTTCTGAATTTGTTCAACCGTCGATTTAAAAGTTGTTATTATTTCCGTAAAACATGAAAACGGGTTATCCGCAAAGCTCTGTATATCGAACTAACAATATACGGAGCCTTAATAGCCAATTTGTGTTGTAAAGGAACCGCTTAACCCATATAATACGGAACAGACAGGTATTCCGGATAGGACAAAGCGAATACTAGCTAAATTAACAGATAAACATGATTAATGCGAGCACTAATGTATCTCACCTTGAGAGCTCACATCAAGATAATAAGCATTTAAGTGGATGGATTCCGAAACATAGTAGCCTTATAAATAAAGAATAAATAAAGGAAAGAAAAATTTCGACACAGGCGGGAATCGAACCCGCGACCTTCGGGTATACGCCCCCGTCGCTCTGCCAATTGAGCTACCGAGTCAATGGCTGCCAGCGCGAAATTCTTCTATCCTTTATTTCTTTTTATGGTAGCAGTACACATTGGGCCAATCATTGGGCCAAGCATTGGGCCAAGCATTGGGCCAGCGTGTAGAGGGCTACTTGGCGCTACATTGGTGGTGTTGGTGATTGGTGGCCAACGTTGGCCAGCTATCCGGAGCGGTGTCGGTTTTTTACCACACATCAAAGGATCTTGGCGCGTCCCGCCAACAGTGTTCACACGTTGGCGGCTTATTCAGTTCGATGTCAACTGTCAGTGGATGCGGTAGTGCAGCTCGTGAACCTTTTTATTAAAGATGGCGGCTTCGATGGCGTGGACAAGCGACGAGACATTAAAATTTACATACATACATACATATACTCACGGCTATACATCCCTTGAAGGGGTAGACAGAGCTAGGGAATTAAAAATTCCTCAGCCACTTTTGGCATTTTTGTGGGGAAAAGATGGTGAAATAAAGGTTGTTGTTGATGGATCTCCAACCGCATCGCCCAACTATCGCTTAAAAGCCCCAATACCGTTAGTCGCCTCTCACGTACACCCACGTAGCTTTTACACGTTTAAGTAGTGTTTGCGTTTTCTACCTCCGAATTTTTAATAATTCGGAAGGCCACTTGTCTACCTTTTCAGATAGAATGCAAATGTTAAAAACGCCCAACTATCACATAATTTAAATCTTTTTGTTCATGAAAACCTCATGTAGAGATTATTACTAATAATTTCCTTTATTTATTCTTTATTTATTAGTAATAATCCCCACATGAGCTTTTCATGAACAAAAAGATTCAAATTATAGTAGCCTTGTTTTAATTACTGCAAGAAAGTGAAGTAGCTATAGTTTTTTTGATGTTGATGGCTCGGCGCCTATTTCACCATTGACGACAAGTGCGACCATTGTAAAAAAAACAATTATAAATCGTGTAACAGTTATTGTCAATAAGATGTGACCGATAAAATCGTACAAAGTGGCGATAAATAGTCTCTGCCTACGCCAATGGAAAATAATGGCGTGAGCATTTCTATGTATGTATGTTTGTGACCATTGTCGAGTTGTCACGACATTTTGATTTTTCACAAGATATAATAGTGGTTATACCATCGGTTGGGGGGTGGTTGATAAACCCGTATACTAATCGTTTTTACGTGATACCGTGCTATGCATCGGAGAACGTATAGCGCATGTACGCAAACAAGCGAAGGAGTAGTGATATCATTGGCAGCTCTGTGGCAACTCATAACTGACACGTGAAACTGTTTCAGTTTCATCTTTGTTGGTTTTCTAATGACGCAAAAAATTACAAGCGTACTTGGTTTCCAAAATTATTTTTATTTGTTGGATATAATTTCAAATGCCTTTGAGATCTAGCATTTGTTCAACAAAGATATCAGAGTAAGCTTAAGGCAGATGTTTGGTACTTGGTTTACGTACAAAGTAAAATATGCAAAGGGTTTTTTAGTTGAATATTTTTTAGCAATATAACTTCACACACATTCTGTGTCACTACAACATTTCGAATGAGAACAACTCTGACTCATTTCTTCTCGTGTTTGTCATAGGAGGTAACTTTCGCCTGATTTCAGAATTGAGTATTCCAGCTGAGAACAACTTAAGTATCGTTTTGTCGCATTGAAATATTAACAACTGAATGAGACAAAACGATACTTAAGTCGTTCTCAGCTTGAATACTCAATTCAGAATTCGGGCTTTAGTATATTAGGACCGTTAAAAGGATAGTTGGGCGATGGGGCTGGAAAGTATCAATCACACTTTATTTTGCAATCTTTTCTGCTCTCAAACATATATTCACGGTTATAAATCCCTTAAAGAGGTAGCCAGAGCTAGGGAATTAAAAATTCCTCAGCCACTTTTGGAAGTTGCGTGGAGAAAAGATGGTGAAATAAAGGTTATTGGTGATGGGCTCCAACCGCATCGCCCAAAAATCCCATAAAAGCCCCAAAACCGTTAGTCGCCTCTTACGTACACCCACCGGAAGAAATGGGGTAGTTCTATTCTAAGCCGACACTACACAGCTCCTTCTCTCTCATTTTCCAAAAGAAGCAAAAATAATCATAAGTATGTTTAATAAAATTAACACAAAGAGTTTTGTAGCAAATAAGATAAATTGTTACGTACACGTAACTGATAATATTAATCCGCTGTCAGATCTATCTTAATGTGATGACACACATGAATTACGTTGGACTGATGCAGGTTACGCGGCATTACACAATAAACAATTCATCGGTTGTACTTATCTCTCAATGCTACATAATATCCAATACAAATAGTTTTTTTTATTATAGCAGAAGACTTTTCTCTTTTTTAGGTCATTCAAATTTATAAAAGTGTTGCATACGTCTAGAATCAAAAATACACATTTTCCGTATTTCCAAACACACGATAAAAATAACATACACACATATACTAAGGGCCTTCAATTCCTTGAAGAGTTGGCTAGAGATACAGAGTCAGAAACTCCTCAGCCACATTTGGGAATTGATAGGGGACAAGATAGTAGTAAAAAAGAATCGTTGGGCATCACCAACCATAGCCCAAAAACCACATAAAAAAGCCCCGTACAGTGAGTCGCCTCTTAGTTGTCGATAGTTCATAATCTTTTATAGATACGTGCCGAAATTTCTTTAAATTAGTTGTGTTGTCTTATTGACCATATCAGGTTCTGATTAAAAATAAACATTTCAGATAAAAAATAATTATTTCCCCATCAATCACGCCCTGTTATGAAACGCAAATACTATAAACTCATTTCAAGTTTTACTTTGTCTGACTGGATCTTGTCACTGCAAATATCACGTTCAACGCGGACCGAGATCTTTTAGTTCTCGTTTGTGACGTTCAAGTATCGCGCAAGAGAAATCTTATGTCCATCCCGTTTTGGCAAATGATATTTCTGTATGTTTCTTTACTGATAGAGTAAGATAAATATATTTTCTGACATTAGGTACATCGGTAGTAGTATTTTTATGAATGAAAACGAACGAGATCTAATAGTTCTCGTTGCGACCAAATAGCAAAATTTTGCATTTAGTGCGAAACGAGAACCAAGGGATCCCGTTGCAATCTCGTGCGAAGCTTGATAAGAAACTAATTAGTGCCGTGTCATCTTTCGATGAGTGCATGTCAATCACGCTATAATCAGAATGACGAATCGCAAACGCAGTAGAAAAATATTAGAACTTTCTTTTAGTTCTTCTGAAGAACCGGTAAATGAAAGTAATGGATCCCCAAAATCTTCATCTCTGTTCTAGAAAGTGTTAAAACTTGTTCCTGGAGTGTGCAGTGAAAAGACAAAACAGGTTAAGGGTTTTTGTGTGAAATGTAATAAAACTTCATGTCTTCCTTGTTTTAATGAAAAACATTAAAAAAGTTAATTAAGAAGTTTGTAATGCCTTACCTGCTAGTTCTTATCTAATATAATATGATTCAGTATCGATAATTTTGTTTTTCTTATTGTTTCCCATCACTATTTTTTCATCGATACTATGCAATATTAGCGAAACGAGATCTAAGAGTACTCGCAATTTTTAGCTATCTAGTGCGGGACGAGACCCAAAAGTTCTCGTTTTTTTTATTTTGAAATTTTTCCAGTATTTTTTTAGATAACTCGAGGCGAAGAACATTTACTGAAAGGTCTGTTTATCTTCTACCTGAACATACAAAAAAATATTATTTTTTTCCAAATTTCATAGAAATATCGAGGTTTGAAGTGACCAAGTCGTACAAGATCTTTTGGATCTCGTTGCGTCATTCCTCGTGGATCACAACGAGAACTTTAGGATCTCGTTGCGCCACATTGACTAGATGCAAAAATGGGCTTCCGCGATGAGCGTGATATCTAAAGCCTTTAAGCCAGATTAATTTATTTAAATAAAATGAATTTGTTGCACGGAGAAAGCGCAACATTAAAATCTTCTTTACATAATATCAAATACAAATTCGTAGCAGTATTGCATAAAATTTTTTTTTTTGTACCAACGATAAAAATAAACACATCGAAAATGTTTCCACTTTAAGAAAAATTGGTCGACTCAAGTATATTGTGCCCATTACAATGACCTTTTGAGGCACAAATACTGCAGATATAATAGTATTAGTTCAGACTATTCAGATATCTATTGCGAAAAGTGAAATGGAACTAATTTTAAAATAATAGCTGGTATGTATGTAGCGACGTGCTATCAGTATACAATGACGCGTACTACATAGAAAAGCAGGCAATATGCGTCACATTCGTCAAGACTCGCCATACAAATCCTACATCCACCGAAAGATCTTCCCTTTTCCTCCAAATGTACACAACTTGCACTCCAACGGAATAACTAATTCATATACAGACACTAGATTTATAAATACATACATACATATATCTCTTAACGGGGTAGCCAGAGCTTTGGAATGAAAAATTCCTCAGCCACTTTTGGAAGTTGATTGGGGAAAAGATGGTAATAATAAATGTTTTTGGTGACGGGTCGATCGGTCGTTACTAACCACGGGTAGAAATGGGGTAGTGTTATTCTAAGCCGACACTACACGGCATTTATAAATACTAGCATTTTATACCAATGTACATATTTACATATACTCAAGCCATTATTTTTCAATGGGGTAGGCAGAGACTATCGATCACTAATTTGTAGTTTCTTTCGTTTCCATTTATCAATATTTTCATATATGCTCTTTTATTCTTCATACTTCGGACGCCTGCCTTTTTAAGCTCAGTCTCTATTTGGTTTTATACCGGTGTATAAAGAAATAAATGCTATTTTTATCTAAGTGCAGGTTTGCCATTACTAATTTCTCTGAGTATGTGTTTTAGATAAGTAGAAGCCACGGTGTACTTTAAAAGTGCTTCCAATCATTATTCAACAAAGTAATTTTTTGTGATTCTAAAATTTGTAGTGCCATAAATGCCGTTTAGTGCCGGCTTAGAATCCCTTCCTACCCATGGGTGTCGTAAGAGGCGACTAGGGGTATGGGGCTTTTCTAAGTGTTTTTGGGCGATGCAGTTAGAGACCCATCACGAAGAATCTTTGTTTTACAATCTTTTCCCGAATTAACTTCCATAAGCGGTTGAGGAATTTTGTATTCTGGAGCTCTAGCCGTGAGTAGAAAAAATATATGTAGTTTAAAAGTGCTTCCAATGATTATTCAACACAGTTTTCATAGTAAGTCTAAAATTTGTACTATATGAACCTAATACAAACTTCACTACAAGTTAAACCAAGCTGAATAACAAACTGTTCTCACCCCTGCCTCGTATTGTGTACCATGCACTTAGTTGCCAAGCTATTATTGTACACCGAGAGGTTCTCAAGAGAACCAGTTATGGAGCTAAATGAGAAATTGACATTCTCCGTTCATTATGTGTAAGACGGTGGCAATATGTGACTTTGTATATGTAATGAAACAGATGACATTTAAGACATGCGACAGACATCGTTTATCACGTATGCTAAGTAATGTTCCATTAACTTTGAATTTATAATATTAGCTGTAGTATTAAATAACTATAAACGAGTAGAATCAATGCGTTATATTTTACCATGTTTTGAAGAGAAGAAACCTAAATTCCGAACCGTATGAAGCATGATGTTGTGATTACTTTCAGAAAACCAAAATTTATTTAAACTTAAATAACAAATTCTGTACAATGGAGAACACAAATTGATCAAAATATCTATACCAAATACACTTGAATCTTTAGTATCTACCATGTACATTACAATAGTTTTATTTCACGCCAATACATGCAGTATTTCCGATGTAGCGACCTCGAGAATTTCAACCCCGTTTTCAAATCTTCAGATTTCGCGCGCATTTTAATTTTACGTCACAACCCGTGAGCCGGCCGGTCATTGCCACCGCGCAAAGTCGGTCTGTTGGGAATGGTGCGATTGTTTCTTGATTTATTCCTTTTATATGCTCGTTTACAATACAGTAATATAAATGATAGATACTTCTGCCAACCCTTAAGGGGATAACTGTGTAAGCGTTTGAGTTTTGAGAGTTGAATTGTTAGAAAAGCTTCCTGCCTGATAGCTGAAGTAAAAGCTAAAAACCACTTATTGAAATTGAGAAGAATTAATTTTACAAAGGATTATTGTTGTTGCTGATTGTTTTATATTTTATAGTACTATCGGCACAGAATAGCACTAAATCGTTTCTTCACAACGGTAAAAAACGTGACTTAGCAAATTGGTCGCTTTTTCTAGGAGAATATTAGACGATGCCGCTGGAGAGTTTGAGACCCATCACCAATCAACAACAACCTTTATTATTCAATCTTTTCCCAACTCATATTTCCAAAAGTGGCTGAGGAACTTCTAATTCCTTAGCTCTGGCTACCCCTTGCTAGGGATTTATAGCCGTGAGTATATGTATGTACATAAGCTCCAAAAAGTTAACAAAGCATTGGCTACCCTTATTTCAGTTTTATACCTGTGATTATAATTGTATTTCTGTGTAGTGTCAGCTTACAATAGCACTACCCCATTTTTTCCGGTGGGTGTTCGTAAAAGGCGACTAACGGTAATGGGGCCTTTATAGGATTTTTGGGCGATGTGGTTTGGTCCTATAACCGACAACCTTTATTTTACTATATTTTCCTCACTCAACTTTCCAAAAGTGGTTGAGGAATTTCTTATTCGTCAGCTCTGGCTACCCTTTCTAGGGATTTATAGCCGTGATTATATGTATGTATAATTAACTTTTATTTTTATATTTCAGCGGCTTTTGATAGTCTCCTATTATAGTTAAGAATAATAGACACATACAAAAACTTTGTTACATACATATTCTCACGGCTATAAATCCCTAGACGGGGTAGCCAGAGTTAAGGAATTAGAAATTCCTCAGCCACTTTTGGAAAAATAAGTGAGGAAAAGATATGTAAATAAAGGTTGTTGTTGATGGATCTCAAACCAAATCACTCAAAAATCCCTTAAAAGCCCCAACACCGTTAGTCGCCTCTTACGTGCACCCACCGGAAGAGGAGTAGTGCTATTCTATGCCAACACTACACAGCAAGGAAAAATATTTATCTAGTGTTTTAACAGCAGAGTTGAAACACTGAGGCACAATACTGGATTTATTTGCCATTTCGCATCACAAAACTATAAAAACTCCATGCGTGCGCAAGCGTGAGCGGCGAATGGCGGGGCTATGACGTCACATCGTCACTTTGCCCGCGCCAACCGCATTTAACTCCGTCGGCCCAAATGCGCACTTTGAACCAAAATATTTCAGTCACTTTGCAAGTTATGAAAAAAGTAAAATTACTGTTTTTCTCGTAATTGAGCAATAAGCTGATATAATTTAAATCTTTTTGTTCATGAAAACCTCATGTGGGGATTATTACAAATAAATAAAGAATAAATAAATCCTGTGTCGAAATTTTTCTTTCCTTTATTTATTCTTTATTTATTAGTAATAAGCTGATATGCTGACTAAGCCACTAGCCGCAATCACCTTCCAGAAAATGAGGGGTGGTATCGGATTGCAAAAATAGTAGATAGATGTAAATGTGTGAATATGTACAGATATATGAAGCACATAAAAATATGTAAATAGTGTAATTTTATTAAGTAAATATAATATCATTAAAACATAAGATAATTAAATGTTGAAATATCCTACATAAGAATAATTGGTATATAATTGAGTAAATATTGTGAAAATTCTTTATACAAAACTGTAAAGGATAAAATTATTTTGAATTCTGTTATTATGTAGTGTATATATATAACATAATGATTTTAAATGACCTGATAAGGTTTTTCTGGGTTTTTCCTAATCCATGCAACAAATGTTGGGTCATTATATTTGTACATATTTCTCCCAGACAAACACTTGGAGGTGATTTTTTTTTGTAAATAAGAATAAATTTTTGAGGGGGCCTGTCGGTTTATTTATGTTAAATTTCAAAAATTAATTAACCGGAAGTTGCATTTATATTTGACTAACTGTTTCAATATGAATTTAGTTATGCACATGACTCCGTCTATATAAGTAGATGTATCAGGCTACCCTGTGTTCAGTTGTTACTAGCTCTGTTGAAGTATTTCTAATATTACGCTCCTTGTGCTGATATAAAATAACTATGAAACTTTTGAAGTTTTAATTTATAAATTTATTTAGTAACCAAATAAAACTGTTAATTATGTGAGTTAATCATGCTGCTATCCTACAGAGTGCATTGAGTATGACGGCTTTTTTTTAGAATCTTATAAATAAAGTAAAAGTGAAACTTTTGATAATTTCATCTTAAAATACCTTTAAAGTAAAATGAAAGTAATACGTACAAATCGTACAGCTATTCTACAGAGAATATTGAATATGATGGTTTTTTTTCAGAATCTTATAAATAAAGTGACCATGAAACTTCAGAAAAATATCTTTAAAACTTAAATAAAGTGTTAAGTATGTGAGTAAATCATGCACTATTCTACAGGGTGTATTGAATATAAAGTGGCCAACCGTTGTACAGAATGGCCGTAGCCCAGCCAAGGTGCGGTGGCGATGTAATGTGCCCACAAATCATTGCCACTGAGAACGCTATGCTCCGCCCTGCAATGTAACACGCGAGGCGTTCAAAAATTGTCTGGGGCACAGCTATGATTTATAATGGTAATTCACTTTGATATAAATCTTCATATAATGTAACTAAACTAATAAAATCTTTGTCGTTCCATGTAAATAAAATACACGATATAATTTCGTAAATAGCTAAATAGTCCGGTCAATTTAGGCCTAAAATAAGGAGGAAGGTTACATAAATTCATAAGAAGCTGAAAATTGGCACAATTGTTCAAAACATGATTATAAATGAAACCTCAAAAGTCCCCATTGTTCCGAGGTGTGCTAAAAATTTTACACGAGGTCAAAGGTAAAAAAAATGAGTTTTTTGCGATTTTAAGCGAAACGGTGAGTTTTTTCGCAAAATCACTCAGTACAAAATTGTAGATCAAAAAATTCTCTACAAAAAAGATACGGATATTTTTTTTCCTAAAAGCCACCATTTTGAAGATATAACGCGTTGAAAAGTTCGATCATTGGTAATCTTCATACTTTGCACATGTACGCCACAAATAGTGACTCAACTCAACCAGACGTTATCAACAGCGGAATTCAATTTCTTCTCGCTATGTACGGAGCTCCTAAAAGCCACCATTTTGAAGATATAACGCGTTGAAAAGTTCGATCATTGGTAATCTTCATACTTTGCACATGTACGCCACAAATAGTGACTCAACTCAACCAGACGTTATCAACAGCGGAATTCAATTTCTTCTCGCTATGTACGGAGCTCCTAAAAAAACCACTTGCTTAGATAAGTTGCGATACGCAACTTTTGTTAAAAATACGCGTAATAAAAAGCAAGTACAACTAGCTTCTTTACCTCCAACCTCAGTAGCTGCTCACCAACATTTATTTCGGGTATATTACCAAGTTCAAGTGTGGCTTGGTAATCATCTGGACCCTAAAGACTGGGGTCGGAAGTTGGTCGACAATACATTAGAGCCAGTTCTAACTTTCTTCCACCAGCACCTGAGAAACTTCTCAACTCAATATTTTGCAACTGTAAAAAAGGTTGTAATGCTAAATGTGGATGCAGAAAAGTTGGACTGTTTTGTTCCCTGGCATGCACAAACTGCCAAGGCCGATCGTGCTCTAATGTTGAGTCAGCTAATCTAGAAGACTCATATGATACCAATGAGGAATCTCTAGTGGGACAGTTGATCTGTGAAATAGAAGAAAAAGAAGAAGTAGAAGAACAGGAAAAAGAACAAGAAGAAGACGAAGAACAAGAAACAATAATCCTGGAAAATTACGAATCAGACGAGGAATATTAATCATTTCATTTTCAATTACACCGCCATTATTTTAACCAACCGATATGTACAATAATATTTTACAATGGTTTTAAAACAAATAAAATCACTGCAGACCCGTGGAATAGGCCTACAGGGGATACCACGTTAAAATAAAACGCGCTAAGTACACTACCTCATAGGTGGCGTGGAAACTTGTGCAAAGTATGAAGATTACCAATGATCGAACTTTTCAACGCGTTATATCTTCAAAATGGTGGCTTTTAGAAAAAAAATATCGGTATCTTTTTTGTAGAGAATTTTCTGATCTACAATTTTGTACCGGGGTGATTTTGCGAAAAACCTCACCGTTTCGCTTAAAATCGCAAAAAACTCATTTTTTTGACCTTTGACCTCGTGTAAAATTTTTAGCACACCTCGGAACGATGGGGACTTTTGAGGTTTCATTTATAATCATGTTTTGAACAATTGTGCCAATTTTCAGCTTCTTATGAATTTATGTAACCTTGAATGTATAAATTGACCGGATTATAAAGTGATGTTTTAAAACATACTAACGCCCGATTTCTGAATTGAGTATTCAAGCTGAGAACGACTTAAGTATCGTTTTGTCTCATTCAGTTGTTAAGATTTAAATGCGACAGAACGATACTTAAGTTCTCAGCTGGAATACTCAATTCAGAAATTGGGCGTAAGAATATATACATAATTTCATAAGACTTGGTCACCTTTTCCTGGAGAAGTTTTGTTGCAGACACAATGATGCGATGTGTATTTTACATAGATTAAATATTATTAGAACTATAAATTTAATATAAAATAGTCTATATTTTTATTTGTTTCTAATTAAACCAGTTCAAACAATTTTGTAGAGCAATACGACATCTAATTTGACAATGATAGATCACGACCTCAGACTGTGATAGGGTTTTGGAAAATCATCTTATTTTATTAAAGACTCTTGTTACTTTGTAGAAAACTGTTAAAAAGATTCTTCCAACATACGAGAAAAATAAAGGTTTAAGTGATTAAAGTTATATAGTTTGAATTTTCATATATATAAAATTATTAAACCAACTAGATATTTCAAATAAGACTATATTCATACGCTGAAATGTATTTACGTTTCTAATGTTCGTGCTTCGATTTAATATTCGATTGTCGTTCTGCAAGCGATAGTGTTTGTTTTTTCCAAGTCGACAAGTTTTTTGCATTTCAGCAACGCTATTTTGTATTCCCTTCCTACTTTCCATTGTTTCCAGTCCAGTTGTTTTTGACTGTGTTTTCAAATACCGTTTGTAGACCTACATGGCTAATAATGTAATATTACACTTCTTTATCTATGGTGGAAGTGATAGTTTCGTGTACAAAACTTAAGCTAGTTAAAGTAGTGTTTATGTTATGGACCAAGTGATTAATGCGGACATTATTTATAATGCCCGGGCATTATTAATAATGTCTAGCTTTATCCGTCTAAGTGATTAATAACTATCTTTACTTCATTATTTATCACATTGCACGGTTATTATTATAATGCTAGCATGAAAATTGGGCAATTTGATAATAAATCTATATGTAACGCGGTGCGAGAGAGTGGTGGGAGGAGGTGGGAGTTGAATTAACAGTCAATAACCTTTACAAACTGGGAACCAAACAAGGTGTTTAAATCATACATACATACATACATATACTCACGGCTATAAATCCCTTAACGTGGTAGCCAGAACTAAGGAATCATAAATTCCTCAGTCACTTTTGGAAGTTGAGTGGGGAAAAGATGGTAAAAATAAAGGTTTTTGGTGATGGGTCTTCAACCACATCGCCCACAAATCCAAAAAAAAAGCCCCAATACCCTTAGTCGCCTCTTACGACACCCGTGGGTAGAAAGGGGTAGCGACATTCTAAGCCGGCACTACACGGCACGGCACGGTGTTTAAATCATAATAAAATATATTCTAGAAACAAATTTACCGTCTGCAAGGAAATATTTATTTGCCCTGAAGATGATCCAGAGACAGAGATTTCACTGAGAGAGTGTTGTAGAACGTTCTCTAAATGCGCAGGGCAAGGTTATAATAAGTGCTGTTGTAAAGGTGATTGCGAGTCTCATGAATGTAGCCGTCACAAAGCCAAAAAGTTTTGTACCTCAAAATGCCATCACAATGGTAGTTGTTCTAATAAAAAAACCTGTTACTTGCTACATATTTTTTCAATTCTAATTATTTCCATTTTACTTTCATGGGAGGAGGTGCTATTAATGTCTAATTGCTTGAATTTTAGTTTATTTTATACATACATATGCTCACGGCCATAAATCCCAAAAGGTGTAGCCAGAGCTTCAGAGCTGGCAACTCCTCCGCCAGATTTGGAAGTTGATAGGAATAAGGAGGTAGAAATAAATCGCCCAAAAACAACTTAAAATGCCTCATACCCTTAGTCGCCTCCTATGATACCCGTGGGTAGAAAGAGGTAATGACATTCTAAGCCGGCACTACACGGCATTTTATGTTTTATAATAACAAGTCATTTATATAAAACGAATATACGTTGTGAATTTTTTGCTTTAAATGTAATTATACTGTAGTTATATTTTTTGTAAGACTTTCCTTAAGTTAAAAAATTGCAAAAACTTGTAGATTTTTATGTTGGAAATCCTTGACAAATGATGAGTCTGATTATTCAACATACATACATATACTCACGCCATTAGTTCCCATTGGGGTAGGCAGAGACTATTGATCGCCACTTCGTACGATCCTGACAAACCTCTCTAGCTTCGTTTAAATCCATCAATCTTTTCATGCATGCTCTTTTATTCTTCATACTTCGGACGCCAGCCTTTTCGAGCACACTCTCAATTTGGTCCAAGTGTGTTCTCCGTGGTCGTCCTCTACTAACATTACCATCCACACTAGCTCTATAGATCCCTTTTACCAATTGGATTATTCAAGTGGTTTAATATTATGTTTATTTTAATTTAAATGACATGAAATATGTTTGTATTACTTTGCCCAAAAGGTGATGGGCCATATGTATAATTCCGGGTCAATTTGGTTATTTGAATAATTATTATCAAATTGCATTCTCATTATTGGCATTTTTCATAATGTTCGGGCATTATGCATACTGCCCAATTTATCACTTGGTCCATAACATTTATATACATAATGATTTAATTTAGATCAAATATAATACGCTATTTTAGTAGAAAACTGAATGATAAGTCTAAAATATATCACCGCGCCCATAGCGGACGAAAAGAAACCTTTTTTCAGCTAAAGATCTGATGTAGCAAGCATCGACCTCATGCTTAGTTTGAATATATCAAGAATATCTAATTATTTTTTTCTCTACTAATACTTAGTTGTCCTCAAAAGGAAAAGAGTCTGATACAGTATCGATCAACTGGCAAACGTGACAGGAACTAAATAACTGTTACATGGTGACTTATCCACATGTACAGTTGTTAGCTTGCATAATTACAACCTGCATATTTACTCTTCCTGCGACTTTCCTAAACGGAACCCTAAGGTAACCGGGCTTTGAAATTCTTGGCAATCGATCAGCAAATATAAACTTTCCACAGAGAAAGAAAGAAAATTATTAGCCGTAACAAAGGGAAAAAAATACTTTTAAGTTTTATTTAAAATAAAGAATAAAGAAGTTTCCTTAACTAAGCCAAAAAAAGCAAAGAGTTTAGAAAATTATTCTCCAATAATATTAAAGAAAGAATTTAAAAAAATATTTAAGCTATGAACAGACTGTGAAATAAAATTTGATACTCTGACTTCCCCTAAGTAGCAACATTAAATAAAATTTGCAAACTTATTAAAAAGGTGCGATTAATTTTTAAACTCGAACCGCAAACAACTAGTAATCACAACTGGTTAAAAATGCTAATAAATAAAGGAAAGAAAAACTTCGACACAGATGGGATACGAACCCGCAACCTCGGGTATACGCCCCCGTCGCTCTTGCCAATTGAGCTACCGTGTCAATGGCTGCCAGCGCGAAATTCTTCTATCCTTTATTTCTTTTACACGTTTTAGTAGTGTTTGCGTTTCCTACCTCCGAATTTTTTTTTACTATTTCGGAAGGCCACTTGTCTATCTTTTCAGATAGAATGCAAATATTGAAAACGCCTAACTATCACATAATTTAAATCTTTTTGTTTATGAAAACCTCATGTGGGGATTATTACTAATAAATAAACAATAAAGAAAGGAAAGAAAAATTTCGACACAGGCGGGATTATATTCTTTATTTATTAGTAATAATCCCCACATGAGGTTTTCACGAACAAAAAGATTTTAATTATGGTAAAAATGATTGATAATTATTGAAAACCACTTTAATGAGGAGTTCGGCCACTAATGTTAATAACTGGATTCGGTAATAATAAGACAATGCGTGTTGACTTTGCTTACGCACTCATTATCATTAGACGTCAACTGCAGTGCTGGACTATACCTCCCCTAAAGATTCCCAAAACTACCGGTTCTGTGCTGCTTACATCGGCTCCCAGCTAATTCCAACTAATACTTTCACTAATTCGTCGGTCATACTATGGGAAAAATGTATGTATACATGTAAAAAATATAACATATTACATGAACTAAACTGTTAGTATTTGATTTTAATTTAATATCATCAGTACATAGGTGAAGAAGAAGGGCATCGTGGCTCTCGATCATCCGGGAATGGACCAACAGACCTGGTCGAAGACGTTTTCCGCCTATCCCAAGATCAAGGGGTAGGTGAATGCCAACCTTCAGTAGTGGAGAAGCACTTGAAGAAGAATAAGTAGTTAGGTCAGATCAATACGTTACACTGTGCGCTCTTTCTGTAAAAAATACGGTTTTACTTTCATTTTATTCAATTCGAAATAACTGGCAAATATTCTGAAGCTATAGCTGCCTTTTAATATGATTGATAGCCGTGTAGTGTCGGCTTAGAATAGCACTACCTCATTTCTACCCGTGGGTGATAGTAAGAGGCGACTAAGGGTGTAGGGGCTTTTTAAGGGATTTTTGGGCGATGTGGTTAGAGATCCATCACCAAAAACGTTTGTTATTATCATCTTTTCCCCAATCAACTTCCAAAAGTGGCTGAGAAATTTATCATTCCAAAGCTCTGGCTACCGCGTTAAGGGATTTATAGCCGTGAGTATAAGTAAGTATGTATGTATGATAGCCGTGATTACGTGTTGAATTTAATTTAAAATTACTTTACAATTATAAATAATCATCTGTATCATCTTACCCGTAATTATATTAAGATTGAGTTATCTGAAGCCATTATTACTGTCACGGTCCATTAGTGACTAATTGACAAACTTATTAACAAATTAGAGGGTTGATACTAAACTGATTATTGTAACTGTGTATTCCGATATGCAGAGATTTATCATTATCAATTATATTAGTATTTGTATGTTTTACGTAAATAACAAAATCAAGAATAAAATTATTTTTACTAGATGTGTATTATAAAGAGTTTCAAAACATGTATGACACTTTGACAAAAACTACATAAGTATACTATAAAAGGAATAAAATAATTATAACATAACTTACATAAACGTTCACGCCGTTTATCCCCTAAGGGGTTTGCATAGGTACCAATACTTCTGAACTCACATGGCAGCGCCATCTAGTGTCCAGAGAAGGTACCCACGTTTTGCTTAGACAGTGTACTCACGTGATAGGGGGCAGGCCTATCGCCGTTTTGTACGAATACACTGTCACATGACTAAGTACAACTCAGCCACGTGGGTTTCCTCACGATGTTTTCCCTCACCGTTAACAACCATGATAAATTAACCACACATATGACTTTCGCAAAGACAAATTGGTGTAGGCCCGACCCAGGATTGGAACTCACGCCCTTTGTGGGTGTTCTACCCACTTGACTATCAGTCATAAAATAATTATATTTATATATAACCTTACTTATTTACTATTTATGTATTATTGTAATTCTAATGCATGTATAGTTAGTATTTTCTAAGATTTTCACGATTGCACATTATAATTGAAACAACTTTTGATTTTCGGATATTTTAATCGCGTATTATTACATTATTTTTAAAGCCCGACGTTTCGAAAACTTTTCAGTTATCATGGTCACGGGAAGACTGAGGTGTTATTTGTCATTATACAGTACTATAAAATTATTAATACTAACTACCTTCACATAATTTTAAGTTACATTTGCGTTTAATATTTGCTATGTACAAAAAGAGCTAATGTTATCTGGAGTCTTGCTAGTGTTCTTCCCTCGCTTGGTTGTGCTAATGATCGGGTTCCAAGCAGGGTTTAATAAAAAGACATAGTGATACCCTAACGTTAGACTCGAAAGCCTTATTACCATCGTGTGTGAAACCTCCAAAACTGTATGGGTTACCCAAAATTCACAAAGTTGACCACCCGCTTCGTCCAATAGTAAGCCAAATTGACACACCAACATACAAATTGGCAAAACATGTGGCAAAGATACTATCACCACTTCGAGGAAAAACTGAAGCCTTTGTGAAGAATTCCTATCAATTCATTAATGACATCAAGAACTTAAGTCTTAGTGATGAGGACATTATGGTCAGCTTTGATGTTCAGTCTCTTTACACCAGTTTACCAATACAAGACTGTGTTGAAGTTGTCACAGAAAGGTTAACAAATGCTGACATACCTTTAGAATATGCAGAATTACTTAAGCACTGCCTTACAACTGGCTACTTACTTTGGGATAAGGAATTCTACATCCAGACTGATGGTGTGGCAATGGGATCCCCAGTCTCTCCTATTGTAGCCGATATATTCATGGAACGATTGGAGGAGATTGCACTAAAATCCTTCCCTGTCACTCCAAAGGTTTATAAGAGGTATGTAGATGATACTTTTGCAATCCTACCCAAAAACATAGTCTCTGCATTCTTAGACCATCTTAATTCCATTAACCCTAAGATCCAATTTACAATGGAATTAGAGACTAATAATAGTTTAGCCTTTCTAGATGTCCTCTTGATAAGGAATTCTGATAACTCAATTAGTCACACAGTTTATAGGAAACCCACCCACACTGATAGGTACCTCAATGGTGACTCACACCACCATCCATCTCAGTTAGCTACTGTTGGTAAAACTTTGTTTCAGAGAGCCAAACATCTTTGTGACGAACACCATCTTGCTGGAGAGCTCAGTCATGTGAAACAAGTTCTTCACAACAACAAGCTGAAATTGCCCCGCCAACGTCACCGCTCCTCCGATAAACCACCTACTGTTGAAAGACTCCCTGCAACTCTACCTTTTGTAAAGGGTGTAACAGACAAAATTAGTACTGTGTTACAGCGTGCTTCCATTAAGACCTACTTCAAGCCGCACCAAAAGATAAGTCAGTTTCTAAGACCTATCAAATGTCAGATCCCTTTACAAGATGCAGGCGTTTATAAACTAGACTGTGAGTGTGGTCTTTCATACATCGGCCAAACAAAGCGTAGTGTAGCAACTCGCGTTAGAGAACATATTGCTGATATGAAGAATAGGCGTCCTGGAAGATCTGCTTTGTGTGAACACACCTTTGATAAGCCAAACCACCACATGCGTTTTGACAAACCTACAATTCTAGCAAAAGAGAATCGATTGATACCTAGAATGATACGCGAGTCTATTGAAATAAAGAAACATCCAAACTTCAATAGAGATGATGGTTGGCAATTACCACCTGCTTGGAACCCGATCATTAGCACAACCAAGCGAGGGAAGAACACTAGCAAGACTCCAGATAACATTAGCTCTTTTTGTACATAGCAAATATTAAACGCAAATGTAACTTAAAATTTTGTGAAGGTAGTTAGTATTAATAATTTTATAGTACTGTATAATGACAAATAACACCTCAGTCTTCCCGTGACCATGATAACTGAAAAGTTTTCGAAACGTCGGGCTTTAAATACGCGATTAAAATATCCGAAAATCAAAAGTTGTTTCAATTAGCATGTATAGTTACTTATTCACTTAGTTACTTATGACTCTTTTTCTTTCTTTAAATTTTCATTGTGGAAAATTCTCTTGTACAAACTACTCGAGTACTTAAAAGTGATGGTTGGTCCTAGCACAGACTCCGGTCTATTTGGACTGCCTCGGTAACACCTAATTAAGCAAGAGATAAACGTTTTATTTGGTTCTATAGGTTTGGTGTATAAAAAGTATTCTTAAATATGTATAAATAAATAAATAAATGTAGTGTATATATTTTGTTTTTATTATAGTTTTACACTGAATGTAAATACGTGCATACATATACTCCATAAATCCCAATACTGTAATCAGAGCTTCAGAGCTAGATACTCCTCATGCACGTTTGGAAGTTGATGGGGACAAGATGGTAGAAAAAAAAGTTGGTGATGGGTTCGCCGCGTCGCCCAAAAACCTTAAAACAGCCCCATACCCTTAGTCTCCTCTTACAACACCCGTGGGTAGAGAGGGGTAGTGACATTCTAAGCCGGCACTACACGGCAATGTAAATCATAGAGGTCATAAATAACATAAAGCACAGATGGGTTGGAATAATGTAGGTTGCAGTTTCTCTCCAATTTACATATATCCTTGTCAGTAGTTCCAATTTGGTTGGCGGAGACTGTCGATCATCATTATCACTTTGTGCGGTCCTGGCAAACCTTAAAAATGCTTCATTCGCATTCATCACTCTTTTCACACATGCTTTTTTAATTTTCATACTTTGGAGGTCTGTTTTTTGAAACTTTTTTGCTTATAAATAAAGGAAAGAAAAATTTCGACACAGGCGGGAATCGAACCCGCGACCTCAGAGCGTCGGGGCGTATACCCGAGGTCGCGGGTTCGATTCCCGCCTACGTCGAATTTTTCTTTCCTTTATTTAGGTTTTCATGAACAAAAAGATTTAAATTATAGTTTTGATTTACCATCCTTAGCTTTTCACTTATAACTAAAATGTATATTTTGAATATAGATTTTTATTTTGTGGCATTCGATTTTTGTTATTCGTTTGTAGTTACAGTATACTTACGGTTACCGATCCCAAAAGGAGAAGCTAGATTCGTAGAGTTAGAAATTGCTCAGTTGAATGTTTTAACTGGGTAAAGGAATGTAAAATAAAGGATAGCTTTAATATGCTTATTATTTTATGTCAAAACCATGTTTCTTTTTTTAGGCTAACTTGTCTGTGCTACTTTTGTCTCATTTTTTGAAAATATTTAATACGTTAAGGTCTTAACGTAAATGAAAATCGATAAGATCTTAGATTAAGTTGTCAACTAAGCTTGAATAACTGAATTACGATGTTGGTACTCACACAGACCACAAGTCACAAACATATAACTTACAAGAAGCTAACTTACAAGCTACAACTTAAATTGACCAAGGCCTTTTGATAGCTAATACTGTTTGCAAGTTGATCTTGCGTTTGAACAAGGAGTTTTGTTAATAAAAAGACTGTCTATTTGGATTCATACATACATACACACATATACTCACGGCTATTAATACCTCGAAGCGGTAGCCAGGTCTAAGGAATTAGAAATTCCTTAGCCACTTTTGGAAGTTAAGTGGGGAAAAGATGGGTAAATAAAGGTTGTTGGTGATGGGTCTTCAACCACATCGCCCAAGATTCACTTAAAAAACCCATAACGTTAGTCACCTCTTACGACATCCGTGTGTAGAAAAGGGCATTCTTAGCCGGCACAACACAGCGAATTTGGATTCAGTAGAGTCAAATTGTCTTT
The DNA here is from genome assembly GCA_963576735.1 of Bedellia somnulentella. Taxonomy (NCBI): domain Eukaryota; kingdom Metazoa; phylum Arthropoda; class Insecta; order Lepidoptera; family Bedelliidae; genus Bedellia; species Bedellia somnulentella. The sequence continues at coordinate 3,619,274 of OY755181.1, read as the reverse complement.
TATTTCTCATTAAAAATAGGGTTATTTCTGTTATAGTTCTGATGGCTTTGAACAAATAAATGTCCCTTGTTTCTTTTTTATTCTAAATATTTGTGGCTTACCAAACAAATCCATGTTCTACCTTAGAGACGCCTACATATACATATGGCGACTGCGATCTTGGAGAGTATAATAGTCTTAATATATCAGTAAAACTGCTTTTGTTTGCAAGCATAAAATATAGACGTTAAAAATAATTTTAATTCAGTGTGAAAAAAACATTCATGATACGCATAAATCTACTAGTAGCTTAGCTTAAATTCAGAAATGTAGTATGACTACATATGTATTTATAACTGGCGGCTTGTATTGCCAATTGACATAAGCAACTCATAAACGCCTACTTTTGATTACTTGGTATAATATATATCCACACTCAGTCATTATTTGTGAGTCTTTTCTGGTATTGGTGAGACCACTTTTGATATTACAGGAAACAATTATGGAAATATTGGTTTCAGCAACAGACTAAAATAATAAAAAAAGTTTGCTTAAAAAAAGGGTTAAAATTATAGTTTTTCCAAAAAATATATTTTCATCATCATCATCGGAAGTTCATTTCAGGACCATAACAGCAAGCCTAAAAAAAACTTTTTGCACTGAATAAGTAACACAATGATTTAATAAAAGTTACTCAGCTTTAAACTTTCGAAAGGGTGGCAGGATAGCAATATTTCTAAACGTGACATTCTCGTCACCCTCTAGAATCCACATTTTGTATAGATATTAGACAGTGTACTTATGTATTCGGAGGCAGGTTATTTCCTTAACTGTTGAAAATTGTGATAAATCAATCACACATACGACTTAAGGTAAGACACATTAGTGTATGCCAGACTCAGGATTTGATCCCACGCAAGTAGCTTTTCTTTTCACTAAGCTATCACGGCGAATTTAATAAATCTTATCCTTTATTTATTAGTAATACTTAATCCCCACATGAGGTTTTCATGAACAAAAACATTCAAATCTTATCGTGTTATTAAAAAACTACAACAGTTCCCAAATTTTCTGTGTAGTTTTTTTAGGGAAATTAATGTTCTTACTGTGTTAAGTCCTTTCAATTTTCGTCTATTAACTAACACACACACATGAGTCCTTTCTGAATTCGGATTTGTTGTTTCTTTATTATGATTATTAGCGGCAAGAAAAGTTATCTTTAGAAAACTTTAGTAACTTTAGTAAAAACTTTAGAAAACTTTAGTAATACAGTGTGTGTGTTTCGGTTTTCTTATTTTTTTAAGATAAAAGTACACTGTATTTATATTTAAATTTATAGCATGTTTAGGTTATAAGCACATTAAATGTGTGTTCTTACTCTACGGATATATTTTTTCTTTCTCGCTTTCTTTGTACAAACTCATTCAGATGACTGTCTTGTTAAAATCAGTACCAGCGGAGTAATGTCAAACATTATGAAACAATGAATAAAACATACATACATATACTCACGGCTATGAATCCCTAGAAGGGGTAGCCAGAGCTAAGGAATTAGAAATTCCTTAGCCAATTTTGGAAGTTGCGTGGGAAAAAGATGGTGAAATAAAGGTTGTTGGTGATTGGTCTCCAACTGCATCGCCCAAAAATCCCTTAAAAGCCCCAATACGCCTCTTACGTACACCCACCGGAAGAAATGGGGTAGTGCTATTCTAAGCCGACACTACACAGGAAATGTTTCAATGAAAATAATAAAACAGTAAATGTTTAAATGTATGTAAAACTTAACTGTGTGATAGTGCGTTCGTAAAGAGCAGCAGTGTCGAGCTGCCTTCTCCGTATCTGTTAAATACACGGGCCAAAAGTGGGCATTCTAAACACCAATAATGTCACGTAAGGAAAATAAAGCTGTAATCCTCTGCGACTGTTTTGGAGATAAATGGCATGGAACTTGTAAATATTGAGACAAATATATTAATATTTTCTGAACATCTTAAAAGCGTTAGAAGTAGCAAAATCTTTCCTAATTCCTAATCTTTTACAACAAGAATTAACCATCAACTTCCATAAACCAGGTGACATTTTTATTTTTAATTTAAGTTCCAGCGCTTGGGACTGGATTTCATTCTTTTTCTGCCAAGTGTTCTGCTGTTTATTAACCTCATTTCCATTTTAATTGGCCTAGACCTCGCTTTTTTAACATACCCTTTTTATATTATAAATCGATAAAGGACATCAAATTTAACAACTTTGCCTATGGAATGCCTATCTAAAATATTGTAATTTTCAAAATATAATAATAATTAAAAATTGTCGTACCTAGTTCAAACTGAGAATGTATACAATGAGATTCCTTGCTTCAGTGAAAATAAAAAATAAAAAAAAAACATTTGATCTATGGTGTAAACAAAAACATAACCTCTTTCGGTATTTTCCAGTTCAATCGCTCGCTTACCGGTTTATTTTCATGATATTATTTTTCAACGACGATCAATACAACTGGAAAATACAGAAAGAAGTTATATTTTTGTTTACAGAGCGAAAAGCATATATCAAATGTTTTTTTTTTATTTTTTATTTTCACTGAAGCAAGGAATCTCATTGTATACATTCTCAGTTTGAACTAGGTACGACAATTTTTAATTATTATTATATTTTGAAAATTACAATATTTTAGATAGGCATTCCATGGGCAAAGTTGTTTAGTTTGATGTCCTTTATCGATTTATAATATAAAAAGGGTATGTTAAAAAAGCGAGGTCTAGGCCAATTGCGAAGACACCACTTAGTACAGGGAAAACTTTTGTACGGTAGAAATATAAACTTGTGCAAGTAGAGAGACTACTTTTGTGAAGTTTAAAGCATCTTTTATTGTAACGCTACTACCGAATAAGGACTTGTCTTCACAATTTTTATGCTGTTCTAATATAACATAACATAACATAAACGTTCACGCCGAATATCCCCGAGGGGGTTGGCAGAGGTACTAATACTTCTGAACATCACGTGACTTTGTCATCTGGTGTTCAGAGGACGCACGTTTTGCATGGACAGTGTACTCACGTGATAGGGGGCAGGCCTATCGCCGTTTTGTACGAATACACTGTCACATGACTAAGTAAAACTCAGCCATGTGGGTTTCCCCACGATGTTTTCCCTCACCGTTAACAACCATGATAAATTAACCACACATATATCTTTAGAAAAGACAAATTGGTGTAGGCCCGACCCGGGATTTGAACACAAGTCGCTTGCATGTCAACCGGTGTTCTACCCACTGAGCTATCACTAATATCGTCAAAGTAATCACTTTCTAATGTCAATTCAAAGTCTTGTTTGGATTAAGATGTGTTTCGAGTTACTTAATCCATTTTTTAAATTTCATATGAATAAATTGAATTACTAATCATACTTTACAATCGACAGTCATTATTTTAGTTGGGTGCGTTGTTTTTTCACGTTATCGCCAACTCATTATCATATTCTATTTTCCTGTTTCCGTCTAGTGGTTGCGGCTCTGCGTTGTCACGTCGCGTCACGATACAAATTTAATCACGCTTATATTTGTTTCACCTGTATGTTTGTATGTAACCGAGTCCTTTTAACTCGCATTTAACCTTTATAAACAGACCGATTTAATACAAAATTTGCACACTTATTGAGAGTCAGGAACAACATAATAATTTCATAGGTTCATCCCATTATCCTGATTAAGGTTGCCGGGATTTAATAATATCAGGTGATTCAGTACTAAAAAGTTAAAAATATATATATAAATATAATATAAATAAATATCCAGTGGGTAGAACACCCGCCCGAAAAACAGAAGGGCGTGAGTTCCAATCCTGGGACGGGCCTACACCAATTTGTCTTTTCTAAAGTCATATGTGTGGTTAATTTATCATGGTTGCTAACGGTGAGGGAAAACATCGTGAGGAAACCCACATGGCTGAGTTGTACTTAGTCATGTGACAGTGTATTCGTACAAAAACGGCGATAGGCCTGCCCCCTATCACGTGAGTACACTGTCTAAGCAAAACGTGGGTACCTTCTCTGGAAACTAGATGGCGCTTGCCATGTGAGTTCAGGAGTATTGATACCTCTGCCAACCCCTTCGGGGATAAACGTTTATGTTTATGTTATATATGTTATGTATATAAATATAATAGAATAGAATAGAATAACTCTTTCTTGCACATCAAACACAAATTTACAAAAATAATAATATGATCAAACAGTTTACAGTGAGGTACAATTGGCGGTCTTATCGCTAAAAGCGATCTCTTCCAGACAACCTTTGGAAGGTGGGATCGATAAATTAATTATTTGGGTAGATGCACAAAACAAGGCCAAAAAAAACATAATAATCTATAAAGCTTACTTAAAACTAACTTATAATATATATTATTTAAGAAAACTGAAAAACACGTTACACCATATACATTGGTTAAAGACCCTTTTCTTTTGACTCTGCGGAATTTTAGAAGATAAGATATGGCGCAGCTTCCCGTACGCTGCCCATTCGGTTAGGTAGAGCCGACTATGGACAGCGTACTACTTAACCCAGGTATATATAGTATATAGATTGATCATATAGAGTTTGTATATCTGGGAAGTTTGTTTACAAGGGACGGAAAATGTGATGAAGACATTGAAAGAAGAGTGAAAAAGGGTAATGCGGTAAATGGAGCAATGAATAGCCTGATGACCTGTCAATCAGTGTCTGAAAAGGCCCGAATGGCTGTGCATGATGCTGTTCTTGTTCCTACGCTTAGGTATGTATGGAAGCAATGTTGGTTGTGGCAGAAGAAACATGAGAGCAGAGTGAATGCGGTAGAGATGAGGTCCCTCAGAAAAAATTGTAATGTTAGATTGTGTGACCGAGTGAGAAATAGTGTTATTCGTGAAAAGTGTGGTGTGAAAGATGACATTGTAAGAAAGATAGAAAAAGGAATGTTGAGATGGTTTGGGCACATAGAGAGGATGGATGATAGAAAATTGGTAAAAGGGATCTATAGAGCTAGTGTGGATGGTAATGTTAGTAGAGGACGACCACGGAGAATACACTTGGACCAAATTGAGAGTGTGCTCAAAAAGGCTGGCGTCCGAAGTATGAAGAACAAAAGAGCATGTATGAAAAGATTGATAGATGTAAACGAAGCTAGAGAGGTTTGTTAGGATCGTACGAAGTGGCGATCGATAGTCCCTGCCTACCCCAATGGGAATTAATGGCGTGAGTATATGTATGTATGTATGTATGCATGTAGATTGATCAACAACTTTAAGTGTGGAGTCTCCGAATTTGACGGGAGAGAGTACATAATAGTGGCCGTTGATGTTTATGCTGAGTCGTTTTCAGTGCCAAAGCTTAAAGACATCTTCCGATGCAGCAGTGAAAAGTCTCGAAGAAATGACATATCCATGTTAAACTCTGAGGAGTGAGCTGCAATCGGATAGGATACGTGTTTCGGTCCTGGAGGCGGTCCGACATAGTGACGCTTTCATACAAGCACTTTAACACCCCGATGTATCTGTAGTTGATATGGCCTCTCTGTGTGAATGTATCGTATATATATCTATATTTAAAAATACAATAATAATTTTTCGATATAAAAATATTACATATAATTAAAATGAATGACAAAAGTCGGGTGAATAGCGTAGGATGCGAATAGAAAGACAACTTTTGTGGAGTTTATGGCATCTTTTAATATATTTTTTATTCGCTACTACCGAATTAGGACATCTTCACAATTTGTATGCTGTACTAAGATCATCAAAGTTATCACTTTCTAATGCTACTTCAAAGTCTTGGATTGGATTTAGATTAATTTCGATTTATTAAATACTTCTTATTATATTTCACATGAATAAATGAAAAAAAATGAAAAAAGCGTTTTTTTGTGACACAAAGTAATAGTACGACATGATAGTCCAGTGGATAGAACACCCGCCCGAAAAACAGAAGGGCGTGAGTTCCAATCCTGGGTCGGGCCTACACCAATTTGTCTTTTCTAAAGTCATATGTGTGGTTAATTTATCATGGTTGTTAACGGTGAGGGAAAACATCGTGAGGAAACCCACATGGCTGAGTTGTACTTAGTCATGTGACAGTGTATTCGTACAAAACGGCGATAGGCCTGCCCCCTATCACGTGAGTACACTGTCTAAGCAAAACGTGGGTACCTTTCTCTGGACACTAGATGGCGCTGCCATGTGAGTTCAGAAGTATTGGTACCTCTGCCAACCCCTTCGGGGAAAAACGGCGTGAACGTTTATGTTATGTTTATGTTATGTAAAGAAATAATAACAATAAGCTGGAACATAGTTAAGATGAAATGAAATAATAACTATTATCTGATTTCACTCTTTGGCAACCATGTTTTGAGTTAGATATGAAAACAATTACACAGGGGTTCCTAAAAAAGCTCAGCCTGTGACTTAGGAAACCAATTAGTAAGAAATTAAAATGTAGTGAATTGAATCAATCAGAAATGTATTAGAAATACTATTAATAATAATGGAGAGAGTAATATGAAATTGAACACGATTGTTAATACAAAACTCATATCATAACTATGTTAGTAAATATGAAAAGGTTAAATAAGAATATATATAATATAAAATATTTGTAAAACATATATGAATGTATGTATGTGTTTATATATGGCATATGTATATACGGAAAAGCCGTATCAGTTTAATACAAGAAATCAACCATATATAATATTTTCAGTGGAATTGAAATCTAGTTCCCGGAGCCAATTTTAAATTTTAAATTTTACGTCCTTAATACTGTCCCTCTTATTTATTCCTGCATTTGATATTACCTTGTTGTACAAGGAGATGGAAGAAGGCAAACCTGTTCTTCTTGCAAAGTTAGATTTGGTAACAAGGGGATCAATCGGGGTTGTCTTGTTGATTGGGATCATTTTAAATTGGGACAACTATGAATGGAATTATGGAGATAAGTGCATGCTCTAAGAATGAAAAGTTGCCTGACTCGTAATACTTTGGCCTCTCCGTATAACGAATCGGTTCAGTGAGGTAACAGTTTTTTAAGCATGGCCTTAAGTAACGCGCGTTGTGCTCTTTCTAATTCTATCATGACTGATTCTGCACCTCCCCACACCTCAATTCCGTAAATAAAAAGGGACTGGCAAAAAGAAAGGCAAACGGTTGTAAGGATGGTACGGTCTGCAACATTACTCAGCAACTTCATCACACCGGTAAGTCTTCGAAGCCTCATTGATAAGGCCGAGATGTGAAGCTCGAAGGTTAAGCGCTCGTCGAGGATGAGGCCTAAGTACTTGATACTGGATGATCTCTGGACTATATTACACTGACAGGAATGCAATTGGGTTAAGTTCGGGTTACAAGTATGGATAACAAGGATGAGGAAGTGTGGACAACCGTTGGATGCAGCGGTTTTATGGAAACACAGGAACTGGGTTTTACCGGCATTCAGAGTGAGTAGTTTCTGCAAATTGACTTACTAATAGTACTTTACAATCGACAGTCATTATTTTAGTTAGGTTCGTTGTTTTTTTCATATTATTGCCAAATCATTATCATATTCCATTTTCCTGTTTCCGTCACGTAGTTTCGGCTCTGCATTGTCAGTCACGCTACTATTTTAAACACGCTTATATAAGCTTCATCTGTGTGTATGTATGTAACCGACTCCTTTAAACTCGATTTTGACCCATTTTAAACTGACCGATTTAATTCATGTTTTGTACACTTATCAAAAATCAGGGACAATCTAATAATTTCATAGGTTCATTCCATTATACTAATGTCTGATAATTCAGTACTCAAAACTTAGAAATAAATAAAATTTACAAAAACTGAAAAAGACATTACACATTGGTCAAAGACTCTATTCTTTATTCCCTGCGGAAATTTTGACGATAGGATATGGCGCAGCTTCCCAAACGTTGCCCATCCGAGCTGGATTCGACAGTTAACCTCTTTCTTGAAGTTGGCTTTACCTAACCAAGTGGTTAGTCCCAGGTATATATGATGGTCAACAATTTCGAGCGTAGGGTTTCTAAGTTCGATGATAGTGGGTACATTATGAATGTTCGACATGATTTTGGTCTTATCCGTGTTCATTTTAGGACCCACTCTCTCAAACACTCTACTAAGGTCATCAAGCATTTTGCTCAAAGCTTTTGTGGTTTAAGCCATTATAACAATACATCAGTGAATCGAAGATGCCCGATGTAGTTGCTATTAATGTTGATTCTGAGTCTTTTTCAGTCAAGAAGCTTCAAGACATCTTCCAATGCAGCAGTAAACAGTTTGGGAGAAATGTCATCTCCCTATCTTCTACCGAGGAGTGAACTTGAATTGGATAGGATTAGTGTTCTGGTCCTGGGGGTGTCGGACATAGTGCCGCTTTTATACAAGCATATTAAAACCCCGATGTATATGTAGACAATATGGCAGCTCTTGCGGATGTTTCATATATATTATGTCACATTTGTAAATATATTTTTTCTATATCACATTTTATTTATTTCTTTCAATAATAAGTTTTCTGTATAAAAAATACATCTTATTTAATTGGATGACCAAATTCGGGCGAAGCGCGTAGTTTGCGAACAAATATTATGTCACCATTGATCGAAGCTAGCGCATCACAGAGAGTTGCTCCTCAAGGTCAACTGGCCTCAACTGGCCGGTGGCGACCAGCGTTTGTGTCACCAGTCGAGATCCTACATCAGACGCGAGCTCTATGCTAATAGATACGCGATATTAATCACGTGATTAACGTTTTTTTATACAATCTACACTAATCTATCTTTCATATTTTGTGTTGTATTGTATTTTGTGTAACGTAACTGTTAGCTTCTATTAACTTTGAGATATTTTTTTCTTTCTCACCTGCACGGACTATCACTCACATATATCCATATCTGCATTTTGCATATCCATGTCTCGGGCGTGGTTCCCTTGTGAAAAAAAGTATTAAATAACTTTTGAAGGCCCTTGAGTATCGGTTTTTCCACCCGCCTACAAAAACTCTGCCGTAACTCCTTCTGTAAAGAACTCTTCAACTGTTTTGGAGCCATGTTAATCTTGTACAGGCTCAGTTCCGGTATAGTGTCGGGTTAATCTGGCTCTTGGGAGTTCTTCCCTTATGGTTTTTAAGAAGACGAATATGTATTCGCAAGAGATCTGTATATAGGACAGCATTTCGTGTAGCGAGCCGGAGGTTCTAATATAAGTGAAAAAGTTTTATGGGCAGTGGTTCACGTCAGCGCAAAGACCTGCTACTGAACTGGTTATAGACCCAAGAGCCAGAATAACCATATATGACTTTTAAAAAAGACACTTTTGTGTAATCCCGACTTGGGATTTAAACCCATGCCTCACCATGAGAGACTCGTGTTCTACCGACTGAGCTATGACGGTTGTCTCTTGTTGTTTAGTGACATTATAATTTCTGAGCGTTACAAGTTGTTTGACTGTTCCTTTTTTATGAAAGGATTACCAATGTGATATAAAATGGTATGAGATAATTTTCGCACTTCCAAAAATAAGACTTAATAGCTTTATCGTGGTTTATCAATTCCTAGAATTTCTGTATCATCAATTTCATCTTGAATAAACGACAACCTGAGACACATGAACTAAATTGTCTAGATAACATAACTAATCTGATATCTATATGCTTGATTCCATCCGCAGGTACATCTTAGTCGTGGTTGAAGACTTGAAGAAAATGGAAAAAATTACGTATTTTTTTATTCTGACGTTTATTTCAAACGTTTACTGTGAAGATTCTACAGTAAAAACTATTGAAATTACTCAAGGTTTAGTTCAAGGCCATTTAGCGAATGATGGAAGCTACTACTCATTCTATGGGATCCCTTATGCAACGACTCCGAAAGGAGCTGATAAGTTCAAGGTAAATCAATAAAACAACTATATAAACTTTAATAAATTAATTTAATGTTTTTTGACATGAATTCCTCATGTGGGGAATTTTAATAAATTAATTTAATTTCTAAGAACGCGAGAAACTTTCACTGAATTCTTTAAACTTATAATTCGACAAATAACGGCAAGTTTTAATTGGCTTTAATCATTTGCTGTCTGTCGCGTACAAAGTTTTAAATATTTGGTTCGGTGTATGTAAGTTATTAAAAAACTCTTCCCTCACCGTAACAACCATGATAAATTAACCACACATATGTCCTTAGAAAAGACAAATTGGTGTAGGCCCGACCTGAGATTTGAACACTAGTCGCTTGCACGTTAACCGGTGTTCTACCCATTGAGCTATCACGTCGTCATATTTTTATTCAATTAAGAAAGTACACATCACAAAAATATCAGTTAAGGTTCTGTTCAACCAAGCATATGAAGAATCAAGGATCTGAAAAAAGCTTGAGCAATAAAATTATGTGACTGCTGTAGGGTTTTTTAGGTAAATTATAAAAAAAAATATGATCTGGCGTAGTTAACAATATTTTTATTTCCAGGGTCCATTACCAGCACCCAACTGGACTGAACCATTTAACGCAACGTTTAGAAAAATACAATGTTTCCAAAAAACATTATTCGCACCAGAGATTTTTGATGTAAATATGACAGAAGATTGTTTAGTAGCGAATATTTTTGTACCTATAACCAATAAAACAGATTTGCCCGTACTTGTATCTATTCATGGCGGTGCTTATCAAACTGGTGATGGATATTCTATGAAACCAGGGAAATTAGTCACACAAGGGCAAATAATATTTCTTACATTCAACTATCGCTTAGGCGTGCATGGCTTTCTTTGCTTAGGAACAGAAGCTGCACCTGGAAATGCTGGTTTGAAAGACATATTAGCACTGCTTCATTGGGTTAAGACTAATATTGCAGCTTTTGGTGGTAATCCAAACGATGTTACAATTGAAGGCTGTAGTGCAGGAGCTGCAGCTGTCGAATTATTAACTTTATTACCTAAAGCAGATGGGCTTTTCAAGAAAGCTATAATGGGAAGTGGTGCCGGTATATCAAATTGGAGTATTCAACAAAATCCTATAGAAACTGCAGTAAAATTTGCAGCTCAGTTAAATTTGCATTCAAAACAAAAAGAAGAACTTGATTTCTTCTACAAAACACAAACTATCAAAACTCTGTATTCCGTTGAAGGTTTATATCACAACAATAAAGATGAAGCGTTTGGGTTCGTTCCTTGCGTTGAAAATGTTAGTGATGAATCTGTCCTTGAAGATGCTCCAATTAATATGTTGATGAAGGATAATAAAAAGGTACCAGTGTTAATGTTTTTTTCAAACAAAGAAGGTATGTTACGATTACCGAATTTTTATGAATGGATTCTTGACATGAACGAAAACTTTCATGATTATTTGCCAAGTGACCTTATATTCAAAAATATAGAAGACCGTAATGAGACAACAAAAAAGGTTAGGAAATATTACTTTGGTGAAAAAGATATATTGAATAAAGAGTCAATTAATGCATTTGTCGATTATGCGTCAGACAGATTGATTACGTATCCCCAGTTCAGATCAGCTTCAATTAGAAAAAATGCAGGAAGTGAAATTTTCTTATACGAATACAAACATATTGGCTTACTTGAGTCTTTAATAACTTTGCCTTACTTCGATACTGGTGCAAGTCACTGCGCAGTCAGCAGTGCTTTTTTAGACGACATATTGCATATTGGTGAAGATTCGATCAAATATAGCGAAGTTAGAACTATTCTGCGGCAAATGATAATAGATTTTATAAAATATGGGTAAGTGATTTTAACATTCACTCTTTATTTTTGTGATAAGTATTAGTATAAGATTTTTCATGTAATCAAGTAGAAAATCTAAAAGGTGATGGAAAATATAGTTAATTAATTTTCCATCTTTTCCCTCTCAATAGCAAAAATTGGCTGAGAAATTATTGGTTTGTAAACTTTGATGACTTCTTTGAATTAATTGTCGTGGGTGTAGGTATGTGTTAGTAATGTTTTGGCGAAGGCAACGCCCGTTGTGCATTAGACACAACATTCTAGATCCAAAGATGGCAGTTCAATCCTGGCTAGGAGATACTATATATAGAATAGATAGAACATAGTAGTATTGGATTTATTTTGTTTTATGCCGTGTTGTGCTGGCTTAGAATGTTCCGAATAAGAGACGACTAAGAATATGGGGCTTTTTAAAGTACATACATACACACATACATATACTCACGGCTATAAATCCCTAAACGGGGTAGCCAGAGCTAAGGAATTAGAAATTCCTCAGCCACTTTTGGAAAGTTGTGTGGGCAAAAGATGGTAAAATAAAGGTTGTTGGTGATGGGTCTCCGACCGCATCGCCAAAAAATTCTTTAAAAGCCCCAATACATTTAGTCGCCTCTTACGTACACCCACCGGAAATAAATGGGGTAGTGCTATTCTAAGCCGACACTACACAGCAAAAATTAAAGTAGTTTTTGGGAAATACGGTTGGAGACCCGTCACCAACGATACTTTATTTTTACCAACTTGTCCCCTATCAAGGGGTTTCTAGGTTGAAGAAATTCTAGCTCTGAAGCTCTAGCTGCACTTTTTTGAGACTTACGGCCGTGTAGATATTTATATATGTACTTGCTAACCCCAACTAACTCGTACTGTCAAATTTGTTTATGACAAAATCGTAGGAATTTTTTTCGGTACTCTTAGTTCAATCAGCCGTAAATACTATATCAGTCAATTTTCCCGGGATGAAAAGTATCTTATGTCTTAATTTGGGTCATTTGCATTTTGCCAAATTTTATTAATATACATTATGTACTTGAGGAGCCTTTTCGCCTCAAACACACAGACATACAAACATCTGAACTTTCACATTTATGATATTAATAGAATGTATTACATTATTATTTAAAATTAGTGGTTAGTATTATTGTAAAGTTTTGTGGGCTTACTTGATATGTGTGGTCAGTCCGTATTTAAGAAAACTATTTTATGTTACAATACGTATTTTTCCAGGAATCCAACAAGAGTCAATATTCCAGAAAGTGTGGCTGATGTAATACTGGACGTGAGTCCTTATAATCAAGCATTCAACGCAACTATCAAACCTCGATTGGATTTCTGGAACGAAATTTATGATAAATATTATTTACAACCTAAGTCTCCGTAATTTCCGACTTGCAGAACCGAATAATATGGCCTATTACGAAAATATGAAAGAAATAAAAGCATTGTAAAATCTTTTTATCTTTCATTCCTGATGCATGTAACACCATGATAAGTATTTAATTCTTCTTTTCTCTGAACCCAAAGAGTATTTAACTAAATAGAGAAGAAACAAACAATTTAATTTTCCGTAAGGGATTCATTGTATAGCCACTGACATAAGCAAAGCAAATGTATGACAAACAAAAGTCGGAACATTGATTGGACCAATCAGGGCGTAGGGACAATGTATTTTGACAGTTAGTGTTTAAGGGAAATATTTTAGTATTTTTTGTACTAACTGTAGGTACGTTTGGTTTCCGCTCTATTTATATAAGTTTTCTTTGTCATTATCTTATTATAAAAGAAGAAGGGTTTGTTAATGTTTTTGTATGTCTGTAATGATTCGACTCAAAATCTCATAACCGATTTTAAAGTATTTTAAACATTGCCTCTATAATTATGCCATATTTTATAAGAGGTAAGAAGTGATTGAAGAATCCTTAGTTATTTAAAAAATGATTCAAAATCAAAACGTGGGACAGATTAAAATCAAATAGAAATATTGCTCAAAAGGCCGAAATATGAAAAAAAATGATAAGGCTGATGTTTTCTATGCTTTCCAGGAACGTACAAAGAGACAATTAATAGTCCGCTCTCCCCATAGGAAAAACATGAGAATATGTTTGTATATTATGTCATATGTTTTAAATAACATAGGTACTTTACTAACACAGGCACTACAATCACTAACACAACATATTTCTTTCATTTTCCCTGATTATTGGCAAGTTTAAAATATTTCATTCCTAAAAGGTAGTGTCTGATAAACAGTAACCTATGGTAATAGTAATTAAGTGCTCTTTTAAGCCTCTGCTGTCCACCAACTAGATAAAGAGAGCCACTCACTAGTAACGTAAATAAAATAAAGTAATTACAACCTAAACTTTGACAAATAAATAATTGTGTTTCGAGCTCGAGGATACCATGTATAGGATGATTTGTCCAAAATCAACCACGCTCGCCAAAAGCAGACTAACAACTACTATCGTGTTAGTAGCCGAGACTGACGGCTTAACCTGCCGTCCGAAGGAGACTTTTCTTATTGATAATGAAATAAGTAAATGTGTTTTTGTCAGAACTACTAAATATATTTATCGCACATAAACGTCTACTGCTGGAAAATATTTCCACCTTTGGTCCATCTTGTGGGAGGCCTACCCACACTGCGTCGTCCGGTACGTGGCCGCACTCCATAACTTTCGAGCCACAACAACCGTCGGTACTGCGTGCAATGATCCCTGCTCATTGCCACTTGTATTTCGCAATTCTTCGAGCCATGTCAGTTACCTCGGTTCTCCTCGTTTTAGATTCGATCAAGTAGTGAAACATAGCCCCTCCATCACTCTTTGAAAAGCAAAGAGGAAAAAGAATATACTCACTAAATATTAAAATCAGTTAATCCGGAAATATTTATTACAATCACTGTGACACGGAATTTTATATAAGACAAGGTATCAATTTTATAAAAAAAAACTCACTTTCTGGGAATCATTATGCACACGTGCTGCCTTTGAGTTGCTATTTCCGAATATCCGATGTAATTGAATATTTTGTGTGATTCCGTGTCAATTTGTGTCTATTCTCCGCGAAACGAATTTCTCGGATGTATCTGCTTTTTTGGATTCAGGAATATGAAATGAGAACGTCAAGATCGCTGATATATTGAATATCTATTGGTTTTACGGCTAGAGATAAGATTGATAACTTCTTTAATACATTTTTTGTGAGGTTTCTCTGTTTCAATACTATGGAAGTATATATTTTATGAATAGAAATGTTTTTTGGATAATAATAACATAACATAAACGTTCACGCCGAATATCCCCGAAGGGGTTGGCAGAGGTACTAATACTTCTGAACATCACGTGACTTTGTCACCCGGTGTTCAGAGTACCCACGTTTTGCATGGACAGTGTACTCACGTGATAGGGGGCAGGCCTATCGCCGTTTTGTACGAATACACTGTCACATGACTAAGTACAACTCAGCCATGTGGGTTTCCTCACGATGTTTTCCCTCACCGTTAACAACCATGATAAATTAACCACACATATGTCTTTAGAAAAGACAAATTGGTGTAGGCCTGACCCAGGATTTGAACACTAGTCGTTTGCACGATAACCGAGTGTTCTACCCACTGGGCTACCACGGTCGTTTTTTGGATAAATACTTTGTTATTGTATATACAATGTATATACTATACTTACATAATAAACATTTATTTATGATTACTAAAGCTATAAAATAAAACCCTTAGTTGTCTGTAATGAAATTTTACTGTGTAATTTTAAGCCGACCGACACTACACAGCATAAAATTCTTTCTTTAATACATTATTTGTTAGGTTTCTCTAAGGCCAACTATGAACTGGTCTGACTTGAAGAAAAGGTAAAGGTACTATAAAGTATAAGTCAGACTATAAAAGAGCTGTGTGTGTAAGTTTTCTGTGTACTTTCGGCTTAGAATAGCCGTATTCCTACCCGTAGGTGATCGTAAGAGGTGACTAAACGTATGGGGGCTTTTTAATTGATTTTCGCGGGTGGTGTGGTTGTAGATCCGTCAACAACAATTATTTATTATTATCATCTTTTATTTTTGTTTCTCGCCTCTCTCATGGCCGAAAAAGAAAATATAAATTTTAAATGGGAGAGGCGGTACTCCCCGACAGTCTGTCGGGGTCAGGGACTCAGGTTCAAGAAACGACGGACGATCCGAGCCGTATCGAGCCGCATCGCTTTCTGCATTGGTGCTGGTTATTATTATTATTTATTTATTAAATCAGACAACAAGGGTCCATAGTAATTTAATGTTTTTTGACATGAATTCCTCATGTGGGGATTATTACTCATAAATAAAAGATGTTATTAAAGGAAAGAAAAATTTCCGCCGCTCTGCCAACTGAGCTACACTGTAGCTCAGTTGGCAGAGCGACGGGGGCGTATACCCGAAGGTCGCGGGTTCGAACCCCGCCAGTGTCGAAATTTTTCTTTCCTTTAATAACATCTTTTATTTATGAGTAATAATCCCCACATGAGGAATTCATGTCAAAAAACATTAAATTATGTGATAGTTAGGCGTTTCCAACATTTGCATTCTATCTGAAAAGGTAGACAAGTGGCCGTCCGAATTAGTTAAAATTCGGAGGTAGGAAACGCAAACACTACTTGAACGTGTAAAAAAGAAACAAAGGATAGAGAAATTTCGCGCTGGATGCCAACTGACACTGTAGCTCAGTTGGCAGAGCGACGGGGGCGTATACCCGAAGGTCGCGGGTTCGAACCCCGCCAGTGTCGAAATTTTTCTTTCCTTTAATAACATCTTTTATTTATAAGGGTCCATAGTGTAAGTAACATTATTATCTTAGCCTATGTTAGTATACAGTATTATTTAATAAGTCAATTAGCGCCCGCGCAAGGTGCTGCATTATTGGGGAGTCGTAGCGCCCTGCTATGGTCCTCAGGATAGAGTTAGGGCTGCTCCGCACTCTGCAGAGTAACGAAGTGGCTTTTTTGCGTATAATGACATAAAATGTCATCTGTACGGTTCTGTGCAAACATACCCGAAGCACTGCAGAAACGAGGCAGCTCCAAGAACATTCTGAAACCATTATTGTATTGGACTCGCAGAGCAGTGATGGCCCGCTGCGTATATCTGATCCATAGGTTGCACGTATAAAATACTTGACAGTAGGCTTTAACTAGGCTTATTTTGACCTCTTTGCTACACCGAGCAAATCTACGAATCAGGATATTACAGCGGACCGCCATCGCTCTGCGTTCCCTCTCTATATCCTCTTGGTCTTTGAGGTCGTCGCTCACAATATGCCCCAGATATTTGAATTTAGTCACGCGACGTAGTACCACTTCATTTAATTTAATAGCAGGTATAGTTTCTGCGGTTTTCTTCCGTCGATTCCAAAGACCATACATTCGCTCTTTTTAACATTGTTCATCAAACCATGTTTGGAAGCATAATCGGTACAAGTACGCAACAATTCATTCAGAGCTTTGACCGTGGGGCTCAGCAGCACCATATGCATAGCAAAGCTGATATTATTTACAGCAACATCATCTACGCGACAACCGATGCGCTTGCTGCTAAGCTCCACGAGCAAGTTATTAACGTACAGGTTAAATAGATTTGGAGAACTAAGCCCCCCCTGCCTCACTCCACATTCAAGTTTATAGGCATGTGACAACTTATTGGCCCATCTCACACAGTTTTCCTGGTTACCGTACCAATACTGCAGTATGCGTAGAAGCTACGACGGTATTTTTCTCTCGCGTAACTTGGCCCAAAGCACATTATACGACACGGTATTGAAAGCACGCGACAGGTCGAGAAAACATGCGTATACGTGCGTTAGACGCCGCGCATATCACTGTATTGTGTGCTTTAAACCAAGGACAGCGCTCTCAGTAGACAGTCCGGGTCTAAACCCGAACTGAGCGTCATGGAGATGAAGATAGTCATTAAGTCGAGAGTCTAAAAGGGAGTCTAACACTTTAGCCAGAACAGTAGCCAGTGAAAATAGCCTATAGTTATTTTTGTCCGCTACATCACCTGTCCTATTCTTTATTATAGGTACTACCACCGTACGAATTAAGATATTGAGACCAAAGACTAATAAAAAATATATTTAGTTAATTGGACAGCATAACGGCTCATACAATAATGTCTTATATTAACTAAAATGCTAGTTTATATAATAAAAATAACCCTTAGTTCAGCTAAACCTATACCTAGCAAAGTGCTGATGGTTACTTGCTGACAAATGAATAGTGGCTAGGGGCGTCAATCACAACTCTCCTCCTTAAGAGTGAAATTATCCGAAGGCTTTTCTAGGAAAGGCTTCGGAAAATTTCGCCTATTACAATAGGGTTTTATTTTATTAACTGATATAACCGTGCAACCGTAATAGCCCAGTGGGTAGAACACTCGGTTATTGTGCAAACGAGTAGTGTTCAAATCCTGGGTCGGGCCTACACCAATTTGTCTTTTCTGAAGACATATGTGTGGTTGGTGTTGCTGGCTGATGTGTGGCATCTCTACTATGGGCAGGTCTAGTATGTCGGTGGCCGCGTTGATCGAAGTCCTGATTGAGAATTCTCCAACTTGAGTTCTGCAGTTGTTGTTGGGAGTCATAATAAGTCCCCTGCACTTTCCGTTTGTAGGCTTGATCGTCGCATATTTCAGTTATAATTGTGTCTTTCTTTACGTTGATTAACCAATGACTTTGGGTTATGGTTTGGATCTTAGTATCTTCTATGTGGATCAGCTGTTGATGTCATTTTTCTGGGTCTTTCATTGCCATTATTTCTTCTATGCAGGTTTCAGATGGGTATGGGGCGAGGTTGTTATCGGAGCATAAATATTTTCCTTCTTCAATCTCCTTGCAGGGGTTGGCTACTACACTGTATTTCAAACTTTTAACTAAAAGGTAGGGATAGGAAGGTATGATAACATGGGTTTGGTAGGTTATTAAGTTTCATATAGGCACAGGGATTATTTTATAATAAACATATACATCTGGTTCTACCAACGGTACTGACAATAAAATACTACGTTTTCCTCTTCAATGTATGCCTTAATATCTATGTATCTTTCTAACTTTATTAGAGTGAGGAATTTTCTCTATTGTCCCTAACATCTCAATTTGTTCCGTAGAGTTAACTATCGACTGATGTAGTTGCTGTTTTAGTTTCCTGGATAATTTAAATCTTTCTGTTCTTGAAAACCTCATGTGGGGCTTATTACTGATAATAAAAAAATAAATAAAGAAAAGAAAAACTTCTTTTTTTTCCCGCCTGTGTCGAAATTTTTCTTTCCTTTATTTATTACAGACGAAATTAGGGATCTATTGATGAAAAAAGCACGAGCTAAGTCAAAGTTTAAGTCGCGACCATCAGATCTAAACAAGGAAAAGTATGTGTCGATTCGGAATCACTGCAATAAGGTGTGTAGGGATGGACAGCGAAACCACATCCACGAATCCGTTGAAAATGGCGATCCAGCTAAAGTCTGGAAGTTTCTTAGATCCTTAGGAGTTGGAAAATCTCGTCACGATTCTATCCCAAAAGATCTAGACATCACTTCGCTTAACAACCATTTCTCCACAACATCTATTTTTGATGGTGTTAAAAAAGCTGAAACATTACATTTTCTTTCTACACTACCAGCTCCGGATTATCCTCCCTTTAATTTTTGTCAAATCTCCGATTGTGATGTTAAGAAAAATATTATGTCCATTACGTCAAACGCAGTAGGTGGTGATTGTATAAGTCGAAAAATGAAATTGCCTATCCTAGACCTTATTCTTCCTGTTATTACTGAAATCCTTAATAATTCCATATCCTTAGAATCCTTCCCTATGGTATGGAAAGAAGCCCAGGTCACTCCTATTCCCAAAAAAGCTAATCCTAAGTCCTTCTCTGAATATCGTCCTATATCTATTCTGCCATTCCTCTCTAAAGTACTTGAACGACTGGTACATAAACAGTTAAGTGATTTTCTCACTAGGAATGATCTGCTTAACCCCTTCCAATCTGGTTTCCGCCCTTCCCATAGTACTGTAACGGCTTTGATCAAAATAACTGATGACATGCGTTTGGGAATGGATAAGGGACTGCTGACTGTTTTAGCACTGCTTGATTTTAGTAGCGCCTTTAATACGGTTGACTTCGAAATATTACTTGCTTTACTTCGTTCTCTTAACATATCTCCAACGGTAGTTGACTGGTTTCGTAGTTATCTACTGGGGCGTCGGCAGCGCATTCACCTCGAAGATGCCATGTCTCCGTGGATTGAGTTAAATGCCGGTGTCCCACAAGGTGGTGTGTTGTCTCCTCTCTTATTCGCTATATTTATTAACTCCATTTCTCATAAACTTACTTCTTCCTACCACCTTTATGCAGATGATCTTCAGATTTACACACAGGCTAATTTTGACCAAATAAATATGTCCATAAGCTTAATTAATAATGATTTAATGCAAATTTTTAAATGGAGTGAAGCATATGGATTGAAAGTTAATCCGAATAAAACGCAAATAATTATAGTTGGTAGCTCACGAATTGTTTCCAAGATTGACTATAAATTACTACCGCCTGTTTTATTTGATGGCACATCCATTTCTTTCAGCGCTGCTGTAAAAAACCTTGGTGTGATGATAGATAGCACCTTATCTTTACGTTAGCCCAATCTCTTCTACTACCTATTCTTGATTATGCTGACACCTGCTATCTCGATCTAACTGAAGATCAACTGAACAAACTTGAGCGCTTACAAAACTTATGTATTAGGTTTATTTTCGGACTGCGTAAATATGACCATGTCTCTGCGTATCGCAATAAACTTCAGTGGCTTCCAATTCGTCTCCGCCGGAATGCACATACTCTGTCTCTCCTGTACTCTATCTTGTTTAATCCTGCCACCCCCTCCTACCTTAAAGAGCGTTTCCAATTCCTTCACTCTTCACATGACCTCAATCTGCGTTCTTACCACAATCTTTTGTTGAGTACCCCTTCCCATTCCACCAATTTTTACAGTTCCTCCTTTACCGTCCAGGCTGTACAACTATGGAACGGTCTTCCTGTAGAGGTGCGATTAGCCAAGTCTCTCCCTATTTTCAAGAAAATGGTAAAAAAACACTTCCTCTCCGAAACATTATAATATTATTTGTGTTGCATACAAAAGTTTATATATTCTATTATATATTATGTCGTAAAATGTATATATGTATTTTATTTAAAAATCTTTATATATATTGCATATGTATTGTATTTATTGAATATTATTTATTTTATGGAATACTATCTGTATCTGTAAGTGTATTAGAACTTAATAAATATTTAGTAATACTTAAAATAGATAGATATAATAGTTTGATGAATAATTTTAGTTTTTAAGCAAATCAGTTTAATTTATTGGACATCTACCGAACATGTTTTTAATCCAGCAAATCTTTCCATTAATGGGTTGTCTGGAAGAGATCGCTCTTAGTGATAAGACCGCCAGTTGTACTTTGGCTTTTATACCGATCTTTTTTTGTAATTGTTGTTTTTATTTTGTAATGTGCAATAAAGAGTTTTATTATTATTATTTATTCTGTATTCCTGGTTAATATTAAATATAGTTGCTAAAACTATTTATTTATTTTATATATTATTATTATATTTAGACCCCGTTATCTTTGTAGCATTTTGGTGGCAACTGATTTTAGTGATGGGGTAATTGATAGAACTGTGTCGATCGCGATCGATCGAACTGTTTTGATTCGAACACTAACCATTCTCGATTGATCGAGTCTTGCATTTTTAAAAGCTTCGATCAAATGACCGACCGAACGAAACGTTTGAGTTGCAGATTACGTCATGGTAACATTAGCAAGCAGTATTAGTGCTTAAACTATAGACGGTAGAGTTTGATTTCGCCTGTATTTTACGAATTGATTCGATCATTTGATCATAGGTCAAAGCAGGTAACAAAATGGTGGCTATCTCTTTCACGCGCGCATAAAATGCAATATGATCATTAGCTTTCTCGCTTCTATTGTATTGAGCTGAGAAATAATCGATCGATCGATGTAACGTCGATCATATAATCAAGGTCGGAATAAAAAAGAAATAATTAAACCAATCAATCAAGTTCGATCGATCGTTTTACTAATAAGAAATTATAAGCGTTGATTGGTAAGATATACAAATATAATTTTAACTAAATTTACGCTTTCTTGTCACTTTTGCTTTACTACTAGTATTATTTTTGTGTAGTTGTTGTATCGAAAAGATTTTCAGTGTGTTTTATTTATATTTAAATTATTTTATGTAATGAAGTGTTTTATTAATATTCTTTATTTCTAAAAAAGACCTCTCGTTCGAAAACACGAAATGGTTAATGTTCGAATCAAAACAGTTCGATCGATCGTGATCGACACAGTTCTATCAATTACCCCATCACTAAAATCAGTTGCCACCAAAATGCTACAAAGATAACGGGGTCTAATTATATTATTATTTTATTTTATATTTATTTTATTTTCAATGCTTTCCTCTGTATAATTTAATTTTTGTATTTCTCTAGTCCTGTTTTTTAACATCTCGATATTAAAATTTTAACTTTATGACACATTCACCATTCCGTCAAAAGCTTGAGTAATTTACGTCACCTTGTTTTTGAGAGTGAGTGTTCCCAATGTTTTAATTTATTGATTTCCATTTTGAAGTGATCAGCATCATCTTCATCCAGATTATCCTGATTAGGGTTGCCGGGATTAAATAATATCAGATGATTCAGTAATAAAAAGTTAAAAATAAATATATAAATATAATATAAATAAATGTATAAATATAATAATATACCGTCTATATCTATTAGATTCAATAAAAATGTAAACAAACCTAATGTACAAGGTTCAATATATATATATACATCGCAGTGAATAATATCTATAACACCATAAAGTATTGTATTTTATATAGTATATATAATATGTAATATATAATAGCTGTTGCCCGCGACTTTGTGCGCGTCAATTTCTGTTATTATGATCGCGATTAAGAACTGTTTAAAATAATATATTTTAAAATACTTTTGTGTAAATGATACTTATAGTTTAATATTCTTGCGGCAGAAATACATACTGATTTTCTCCGCTACCCGATCTTGACAACGTGATAAATATATATATCGCTGTATGTAAAGCAATCTTGACGTAAATCGATTTCAACGTGTTTAAAAGTTTGTTTCTGAGATTTATTAATTGTTAAAAGTAGGAATGTAAAAAATTAAAACTTACCCAAACCGAATCTCGTAATAAAAAAAACAAACGTAAGTTGAATAATAAGATACCTAATAATTTATACCCGCTTCTAGTACGTTTATCCGATTAAATATATGCCAAAGGAATTACCTTAAAATGACTACAGAAATAAGTAATAAGTAATGGAAAAAATAATATTATATAGGTAGGTGGGTTCGATTGCTGCTGATACTACATAGAACTAATGGGACAACGTTGAAATTGTGGTTTATGTGTTCATTTCAGAATGTTTGTTGGTGCATTAAATTGAACTGTTTTTCCAAATACTTTAACCAACTGGAAATATAATCTTTCTTACGAGAGATATGTGCAATATTCTATGCAATGAGAGTATTAAAAGGTGACATTGTCTTTGAGTCAGTGTGACACACCCTAAATTATGCACTAATACCTAAGTTCTTCTTGCCTAAATTACTAAAATAACCCATTTTAAATTTTCATCATCAATACATAGTATAAAACAAAGTCGCTTTCGCTGTATGTCCGTATGTATGCTTAGATCTTTAAAACTACGCAACGGATTTTGATGCGGTTTTTTTTAATAGATAGAGTGATTCTTAAGAAAGGTTTGTATGTATAATAAATGCATAATATAGTAGAGAAACACTGATAAATTTAAAGGTTTCTAATGTGATGTCGTAAATAAGCACGTTTTTTTGCGCTTATATTGCAAACGCTGGCTGAACCCTACGAGATAGACCAAAATAATGTACTACAGTATTGTTCACCTTAAAAAGTTCAACAAAAAAGTCCGCGATGGTATATGTCTATCTCTCAGGGATAACCCAGCATAACCATTTTTATTCTTTACTAAAAAATGGTTATTTACGAAGTGATTTTAAACAATACAGCATTAATTCTTATCCAATTAAGTACCTTAAATAAATTGTGCATTTATTATAGATCAATATGCTTTTTACAGCATGTAATTTAAGTGAATATTACCGAAGATATTACAAATTTAAAATGCAGGGTCGTAGTTGTTTGCGCCGGGCGGCGCGTGCCTATAAATAGCGCGTTTGCAGCGATCGCACGCGTTTATCGGAGCTCTCTAGCGAGGAAAATATGAAGAATTAATTAAACTGAATAGAATAAGTATCTTTTGTTGTTGATTATCTTTTAATTTTTATTATTATTATTATATTAGTAGTATTGTAAGTACATTAGGTTAGATAGGATTAGCTTAAAACCATATTTCTTGGTATTTCTTCCATTAAGACTTTGAGTATTGGCTAATGACAAAAAAGCTGTGAACGTTGTGTATAAGGACATTCTGTAGTAGGTATATTTTGCATTGCACCCGCGCGAAGCCGGGGCGGGTCGCTAGTATGAATATAAATGTTACATTGTTTGCTGTCATCTCTTCTAACAAAAAAATCAAAACTGTGTGCTAACCATACAATAACTATTATTTCATACTTTTTAATTAAATTTTAACCATATGTTGGTTTTTTGTAGTCGAATACCCTAATAATTATATAAAAAGTGCATTTACATCAAAATAAAAATACTATTTATACCAATTACGTTTTATATTAACAAGTAAACCAAAAATGAAATCGCTTAAAGTAAAAAAATATGCCACAAGTAAAATAGCGGCAAAAACTATACTACAGTTCTATATATAACTGTTAAGATAAAAGTCGGAAGAATCAAAAGTGCCCCAACAGTTAAGTTCGTAACTAATGGGATGCACCCGTGTTTATTTCTCCTACAAACAAAATAAGGTTTGTTATTAAAAATGAAAATTTACGCTATCAAGGCTTTTCTTGTAATCATAAATAACGTATTTAGTAGTTAGGACTGTTATGTTTCGAGGAGCTAAATTTATGATAAAATACAGTACTAATAATAATGATGGTCTCTACTTACCTACATGGGAACTTACGGCTTGAGTATTATATTAGGATGTACGTATGTAATGATAAGGGACACATTCTGTATTTTACGTCTGTTTTATAAGTATACTATAAAAATGGATGAAAAATTTACTTACAATTAGTAGCGTATTCGATTTTTACGTCGCCGTCAATAATATTGGTAACAACACTTAAATACTAAAAGGTCATTGACGTTTCATTGTTTACAAAGTAATTTTTTCTAATTGATACAGACTATATATAATTTAAGAAAACTGAAAAACACGTTACATCACATACATTGGTTAAAGACCCTTTTCTTTACACTCTGCGGAATTTTAGAAGATAAGATATGGCGCAGCTTCCCGTACGCTGCCCATAGTCGGCTCTACCTAACCGAATGGTTTGACCCAGGTATATATAGTATATATATTGATCAACAATTCTGAGTGTGGAGTCTCCAAATTTGACGGGAGAGAGTACATTATATATACTTTTTCAGTGCCAAAGCTTAAAGACATCTTCCGATGCAGCAGTGAAAAGTCTCGGAGAAATGACATACACACATACATACATATACTCATGGCTATATTCCCATATACATAATAGTGGCCGTTGATTTAAATCTTTTTGTGCATGAAAACCTCATGTGGGGATTATTACTAATAAATAAAGAATAAATAAAGGAAAGAAAAATTTCGACACAAGCGGGAATCGAACCCGCGACCTCGGGTATACGCCCCGACGCTCTGCCAATTCAGCCACCGTGTCAATGGCTGCCAGCGCGAAATTCTTCTGTCCTAATAAATAAAGAATTAATAAAGGAAAGAAAAATCTCGACACAGGCGGGGATCGAACTCGCGACCTCGGGTAAACGCCCCGACGCTCTGCCAATTGAGCTACCGTGTCAATTGGCTGCCAGTGCGAAATTCTTCTATCCTTTATTTCTTTTACACGTTTAAGTAGTGTTTGCGTTTCCTACCTCCGAATTTTTTTACTAATTCGGAAGGCCACTTATCTACCTTTTCAGATAGAATGCAAATGTTGAAAACGCCTAACTATCACATAATTTAAATCTTTTTGTTCATGAAAACCTCATGTGGGGATTATTACTAATAAATAAAGAATTAATAAAGGAAAGAAAAATCTCGACACAGGCGGGGATCGAACCCGCGACCTCGGGTAAACGCCCCGACGCTCTGCCAATTGAGCTACCGTGTCCTTTATCGCTTTCCTTTGTTAATTCTTTATTTATTAGTAATAATCCCCACATGAGGTTTTCATTAACAAAAAGATTTAAATTCTTCTATCCTTTATTTCTTTTACACGTTTAAGTAGTGTTTGCGTTTCCTACCTCCGAATTTTTACTAATTCGGCAGCCATTGACACGGTGGCTCAATTGGCAGAGCGTCGGGGCGTATACCCGAGGTCGCAGGTTCGATTCCCGCCAGTGTCGAAATTTTTCTTTCCTTTATTTGTTCTTTATTTATTAGTGGCCGTTGATGTTTATGCTGAGTCTTTTTCAGTGCCAAAGCTTAAAGACATCTACCGATGCAGCAGTGAAAAGTCTCGAAGAAATGACATATCCCTTTTAAACTCTGAGGAGTGAGCTGCAATCGGATAGGATACGTGTTTCGGTCCTGGAGGCGGTCCGACATAGTGACGCTTTCATACAAGCACTTTAACACCCCGATGTATCTGTAGTTGATATGGCCCCTGTGTGTGGATGTATCATATATATTTATATTTAAAAATACAATAATATTTTTTCTATACAAAAATATTACAAATAATTTAAATGAATGACAAAAGTCCGGTGAAGAGCGTAGAATGCGAACAAATATTATTTCGCCATTGATCAACGCTAGCGCATTACAATTGCTCCTCAAGGTCAACTATCCTCAGCTGGCCGGTGGCCGGCCAAGCGTTCGCCAGTCGAGATCCTACATCAGACGCGAGCTCTATGCTTGTACATATTAATCACGCGATTAACGAGTTTTTCATTCTATCTCCACTCTTCATTTTGTGTTTTATGGTATTTGGTTTAATGTAACTATTTGCTTCTTATACACTGTAAGACAAAAAAAAAATCTCACCTGCACGGTCTTTCACAAACATATATTTATTTCTGCAAATATTCAAGTGTAGCAATTCTTTTCATCAAATCAAAGGCATTTTTAAAGTCTAGAAGCCCTAAACATTACCCGGTGTAGGGTATGAATGTGCACTATGATACTAAAGTCTTTTCGGAACAGTCTCGTTCGAGAGGCTGAAAGTCGTCTAACCTCCAAGAAAGACGATTCGTAATGACTCTTGAAAACAGTTTGTAGACATGGCTCAGAAACGATATACGCCTTTAATTCTTCAAAAAAGTATTACCACTCTTCTTAAAACGTCTTGGGCGTGGTTCCCTTGCGAAAAAAAAAATTTCATAACTTTTGAAGGGCCTTGAGTATCGGTTTTTCCACCCGCCTACAAAAGCTCTGCCGTCACCCTTCTGTAAAAACGACTCTTCAACTATTTTGGAGCCATGTTAATCTCGTACAGGCTGACGTCCGGTATAGTGTCGGGTTAATCTGGCTCTTGGGAGTTCCCCCCTTATGGTTTTTAAGAAGACGAATCGGCTCTTAGTCCTCCGTGACTCCATTATCCCTGGCTATAGCATCAGTTATGGTAACGGTGGGCCAGAGGGTGCTAAGAATCCCCGGAAGAGATTCAGCTGCCACAAACGACGACCTTTTCAAAACTGGCAACTATAAAATGCGGCCACTGCGGGGTGGCAAAAAACTCCTTAATTTGTTGAATTCAAGATCTGAGACATTACAACTCAAGCTTCAAAACTGTTTTGAATTAATTGAAGATTGCGTAGATATGAATGATTTCAGTTGAAAAATCGTAAAATCTGTTCAACTGGTCGGATGAAAGATGAAGTTTAATCGTGTATTCTTCAGAAACCTGGCAAAATATAAGCAGTTTAATGGGCAATTCTCAAAGTATCGTAAACGCGATTTAAGGCTATGACCGAACGAATCAAAACTTTAACTTTTCAAAATAAGAGCTAATTGTAAATATGTATTTGCAAGAAATCTGTATATAGGACAGCATTTCGTGTATCAAGCCGGAGGTTCTAAGATAAGTGGAAAAGTTTTATGGGCAGTGGTACACGTCAGCGTAAAGATCTGCTACTGAACTGGTAAAGACCCAAGAGCCAGAATAACCATATATGACTTTTAAAAAAGGCACATGCTGTAACCCCGACTTGGGATTTAAACCCATGCCTCTCCAAGAGAGACTCGTGTTCTACCGACTGAGCTATGACGGTTGTCTCTTGTTGTTAAGTGATTTTATAATTTCTGAGCGTTACAAGTTGTTTGACTGTTACTTTTTTTTATGAAAGAATTATCAATGTGGTATAAAATGGTATGAGATCATTTTTGCACTTCCAAAAATAAGACTCAATAACTTTATCGTGGTTTATCAATTCCTAGAATTTCTGTATTATCAATTTCATCTTATCTTGAATAAACGACAACCTTACACATGAACTAAAATGTCTAGATAGCATAACTAATCTGATATCAATATGCTTGATTCCATCTGCAGGTACATCTTAGTCGTGGTTGAGATCTTAAAGAAAATGGAAAAAATTACGTATTTTTTTATTCTGACGTTTATATCAAACGTTTACTGTGATGATTCTACAATAAAAACTATTGAAATTACTCAAGGTTTAGTTCACGGCCATTTAGCGAATGATGGAAGTTACTACTCATTCTATGGGATCCCTTATGCAACGACTCCGAAAGGAGCTGATAAGTTCAAGGTAAATCAATAAAACAACTATATAAACTTTAAGAAAATTTATTTAATTTCTAAGAACGCGAGAAACTTTTACTAAATTCTTTTAACATATAATTCGTTAAATAACGGCAAGTTTTAATTGGCTTTAATCATTTGCTGTCTGTCGTGTACAAAGTTTTAAATATTTGGTTCGGTGTATGTAAGTTATTATAAAACATATTGTTCTTTTAGACAACTATTTTTTTTTCTTTTTTTCTGTAACTAATGCAAGACTTAACTGATACATGATAATTGATGATTAAACGATTAAACTTACCTTGTAGGGAAAATCTATCAAAATTTATGGATGAGCTTTGTCTGAACAGATTAAGTTCCTCCCAACCCATTCAGCACTTATTCGTGTGCTTTTGTTAATTAGACACAGGTCTAGCTCTTAACTAGATGAAGGAACGACCGACACAAAGACAAGGCGCCCGGTGCGATGCAGAATATGTTATTTTTAGTTACCCTCTTTTTTATTACAAAATGGGGTATTTGTTAACTAATAATTTTGTTTGATGTGTAGTGTCGGCTTAGAATAGCACTTTCTATAATTTAAAAGCGTGGGTATATGTAGAGGTATGTATATATTAAAAAATTGTCTTGTTATAGTGTGTTTGTTGAATCAGCTTCGATAGCTTTCCCACATGTGTCGTATTGGGTACTTAGGGAATTTCGGCATGAGGTTATTGTTCGGTGATGAAAAGGGAGACCCGTCACTTAGTCTAAATTTACTTTATCTGTTCTTTTGTTTTCCTAATTAATTTTCACAAATGGCTGAAGGAATTTTAATTCTGAAGCTTGGGCTACCCTTTTTCGGGATTAGGGATATTATTAATCCAAACTTTTTTATGCAATTAAGAAAGTACACATGCGTCACAAGAATTTCAGTTAAGGTTCTGTTCAACCAAGCATATGAAGAATCAAGGATCTGAAAAAAGCTTGAGCAATAAAATTATGTGACTGCTGTAGTGTACCTGTTTATTTTTTTATTTTGTAAAACTTAATCTAGGGTTTTTTAAGTAAATTATTTAATATTTTTTTATTCGGTGTCGTTATTAACAAATTTTTTTTCCAGGGTCCATTACCAGCACCCAACTGGACTGAACCATTTAACGCAATGTTTAAAAAATTACAATGTTACCAAAAAACATTATTCGCACCAGAGGACTTTGATATAAATATGACAGAAGATTGTTTAGTAGCGAATATTTTTGTACCTATAACCAATAAAACAGATTTGCCCGTACTTGTATCTATTCATGGCGGTGCTTATCAAACTGGTGATGGTTATTCTATGAAACCAGGGAAATTAGTCACACAAGGGCAAATAATATTTCTTTCATTCAACTATCGTTTAGGCGTGCATGGCTTTCTTTGCTTAGGAACAGAAGCTGCACCTGGAAATGCTGGTTTAAAAGACATATTAGCACTACTTCATTGGGTTCAGAACAATATTGCAGCTTTTGGTGGTAATCCAAACGATGTTACAATTGAAGGCTGTAGTGCAGGAGCTGCAGCTGTCGAATTATTAACTTTATTACCTAAGGCAGATGGGCTATACAATAAAGCTATCATGGGAAGTGGTGCTGGTATATCAAATTGGAGTATTCAACAAAATCCTATAGAAACTGCAGTAAAATTTGCAGCTCAGTTAAATTTGTATTCAAAAAGAAAAGAAGAACTTGATTTCTTCTACAAAACGCAAACTATCAAAACTCTGTATTCCGTTGAAGGTTTATATCACAATAATAAAGATGAAGCGTTTGGGTTTGTTCCTTGCGTTGAAAATGCAAGCGACGAATCTGTCCTTGAGGACGCACCAATTAATATGTTGATGAAGGATAATAAAAAGGTACCAGTGTTAATGTTTTTTTCAAACAAAGAAGGTATCTTAAGATTACCGAATTTTTATGAATGGATTGTTGACATGAACCAAAACTTTTATGAATATTTGCCAAGTGACCTTATATTTAAAAATAAAGAAGACCGCAATGAGACAACAAAAAAGGTTAGGAAATATTACTTTGGTGAAAAAGATATATTGAATGAAGAGTCAATTAATGAATTTGTTGATTATGCGTCAGACAAATTGATTACGTATCCCCAGTCCCGATCAGCTTCAATTAGAAAAAATGCAGGAAGCGAAATTTTTTTGTACCAATACAAACATATTGGCTTACTTGAGTCTTTAATAACTTTACCTCACTTCGATACTGGTGCAAGTCACTGCGCAGTCAGCAGTGCTTTTTTAGACGACATATTGCATATTGGTGAAGATTCGATCAAATATAGCGAAGTTAGAACTTTTCTGCGGCAAATGATAATAGATTTTATAAAACATGGGTAAGCGATTTTAACATTCACTCTTTATCTTTGTGACCAGTATTAGTATAAGGTATTTCATGTGATCAAGTAGATATTCTGAACGGTGATGGAAAATATAGTTATTTAATTTTCCATCTTTTCCCTCTCAATTATTGGTTTGTAAACTATGACGAATTTTTTGAATTAATTGTCGTGGGTGTAGGTATGTGATAGTTATTTATTGGCAAAGGCAACGCCCGTTGTGCATCAGAGACACAACATTCTAGATACAAAAAGATTGCAGTTCAAACCTGGCTAGGAGATATCCTTCGAACATAGAAGTATTGTATTTTATTTATTTTTTTTGTTTTATGCAGTGTTGTGCTGGCTTAGAATGTCACTACTCCTTTCTAACTACGGGTGTCGTAAGAGACGACTAACGATATGGGGTTTTTAAGTGGTTTTTGGGAAATACGGTTGGAGACCCGTCACCAACGATACTATATTTCTACCAGCTTGTCCTCTATCAAGGATATTCTAGCTCTAAAGCTCTGGCTGCCCCTTTTTGGGATTTACGGTCGTGAGTATTTTTATTTTTATTGTGTGGTTAGTATTATTGTATAGCCTTGTGGGCTTACTGAAATGAGTGTTCAGTCCGTATTTATAAATATTTCTTCAGGAACCCAACAAGAGGCGATATTCCAGAAAGTTTAGCTGATGTTATATTGGACGTGAGCCCCCACAATCAAGCATTCAACGCAACTATCAAACCTCGGCTGGATTTCTGGAACGAAATATATGATAAATATTATTTACAACCTAAGTCCCCGTAATGAACGACTTACAGAACCGAATAATATGGCCTAATACGAAAGTAACAAAAAAATAAAAGCGTTGTAAAATCTTCATTTTCTTTCATTGCTGATGTGTTACATTTGAAAAGTTGGTCACAGGGCCAAAATATGAAAAAGAATCAATTTGTGTCTATTCTCCGCGAAACGAATTTCTCGGATGTGCCTGCTTTTTTGGATTCAGGAATATGAAATGAGAACGTCAAGATCGCTGATATATTGAATATCTATTGCTTTTACGGCTAGAGATAAGGTTGATAACTTCTTTAATACATTTTTTGTTAGGTTTCTCTATTTCAAGACTATGAAAGTATTTATTTTAAGAATAGAAATATTTTTCGGATGAATACTTTGTTATTTTATAAATAATGTGTTATATACTATACTTACATAATAAACATTTATATATTATTACTAAAGCTTTGTACTAAAACCCTTAGTTGTCTATAATGAAATGTTACTGTGTAATTTTAAGCCAACCGACACTACACAGCATAATAATAAACTTCTTTAATCCATTATTTGTTAGGTTTCTCTAAGGCCAACTATGAACTGGTCTGGCTTAAAGAAAAGGTAAAGGTACTATAAAGTATAAGTCAGACTATAAAAGAGCTGTGTGTGTGTCTTCTGTGTACTTTCGGCTTAGAATAGCACTACCCTATTCCTACCCGTAGGTGATCGTAAGAGGCGACTAAACATATGGGGGTTTTTTTATTGATTTTTGGGCGGTGGGGTTGGAGATCCATCACCAAAAATTATTTATTATTATCATCTTTTATTTTAGTTTCTTTCCTGTCTCAGGGCCAAAAAAGAAATTTTCAATTTTTAATGGGAGAGGCGGTATTCCCCGACAAATGCACAGTCAGTCGGGGTCAGGGACTCAGGTTCAAGAAGCGACGAACGATCCGAGCCGTATTGAGCAGCACCGCCTTTTGCATTTGTGCTGAAACTGACACGCCACAATCCAACCGCCTTAAGTTTGCTCGCGAGGCTGGTAGGAATTAACCCATTTGCGGACAAAACAATTGGGATTATTTCTGTCGAAGTCACACCCCACATATCGGTGATCTCGTGAGCCAAATCGAGATATTTCCGACGCTTCTCTTACCATCTTTTATTATTAATTTGGGAATGACTTTTAGTTCGTCGCCTCTCCGATGGCCGAAAAAAATTTATTAAATTTTGAATGGGAGAGGCCGTACTCCCCGACAAAAGAACAGTCGGTCAGGGTCAGGGACCCAGGTTCAAGAAACGACGGACGATCCGAGCCGTATCGAACAGCACCGCTTTCTGCAGTTGTGCTGGTTATTATTTTTTATTTATTTATTAAATCAGACAACAAGGGTCCATAGTGTTAGTACTATTTTTATCGTAGCCTATATTTGTATACAATATTATTTATTTATTATTTTATCAGTCAATTAGCACCCGCGCAAGGTGCTGCATTATTGGGATATCCTCAGGATAGAGTTAGGGCTGCTCCGCACTCTACAGAGTAACGAAGCGGTTTTTTTTGCACATAATGGCATAAAAGTCGTCTGTACGGTTCTGCGCAAACATGCCCAAAGCACTGCAGAAGCGAGGCAGCCCCAGCAACATTCTGAAACCATTATTGTATTGGACTCGTAGAGCAGTGATGGCCCGCTGCGTGTATCTGGTCCATAGGGTGCACGTATAAAATACCTGACAGTAGGCTTTAAATAGGCTTATTTTGACCTCTTTGCTACACCGAGCAAATCTTCGGATCAGCATATTACAGCGGACCGCCATCGCTCTGCGTTCCCTCTATATCCTCTTGGTCTTTGGGGTCGTCGGTCACAATATGCCCCAGATATATAAATTTAGTCACGCGACGTAGTACGACTTCATTTAATTTAATAGCAGGTATAGTTTCTGGGGTTTTCTTCCCGTCGGCTCCAAAGACCATACATTCGCCCTTTTTAACATTGTACATCAAACCATGTTTGGAAGCATAATCGCTACATGTACGCAACAATTCAATCAGAGCTTTGACCGTGGGGCTCAGCAGCACCTTATCATAAGCATAGCTGATATTATTTACAGCAACATCATCTACGCGACAACCGATGCGCTTGCTGCTAAGCTCCACGAGCAAGTCATTAACGTACAGGTTAAATAGATTTGGAGAACTAAGCCCCCCCTGCATCACTCCACATTCAAGGTTATAGGCATGTGACGACTTATTGGCCCTTCTCACACAGTTTTTCTGGTTACCGTACCAATACTGCAGTATGCGTAGAAGCTCCGACGGTATTTTTCTCTCGCGTAACTTGGCCCAAAGCACATTATACGACAAGGTATCGAAAGCACGCGACAGGTCGAGAAAACATGCGTATACGTGCGTTAGACGCCGCGCATAACACTGTATTGTGTGCTTTGAACCAAGGACAGCGCTCTCAGTAGACAGTCCGGGCCTAAACCCGAACTGAGCGTCATGGAGATGAAGATAGTCATTAAGTCGAGAGTCTAAAAGGGAGTCTAACACTTTAGCCAGAACAGTAGCCAGTGAAAATAGCCTATAGTTATGCATAGAATAGAAAATATACTGCAGTATGCATAGAAGAATGCGGTACTTTTCTCTCGAGTAACTTGGCCCAAAGCACATCATATGACACGGTGTCGAAAGCACGCGACAGGTCGAGAAAACATGCGTATACGTGCGTTCGGCGCCGTGCATAATACTGTACTGTATGCTTTAAACCATGCATGGGCACACATTTTGAAATTTCAAACGGAAACTGTATAAAATAGAAAAATAAACTGAAAACGAAATTAACGACTACTTGTAATATAAACGACAACCATTGCTTGTTATGGTCACGTTGAGTACGTAAAATTGTTGCGCGCGTATTCAATCAATACTTATTTTATCGGAAAACGCAACAACATCGCATTATCCTGGCGCGCTCACTAAAAGCGTTGACAATATTGAGCACTTGCCTTCCTTTCCGCACTTAGCTATAACCATTGCTAAGCTCACTTTACGGATGTAAAATTGAAACGCGCGTACGTAATGTATAGGTAACTCATCGAGAGATGCAATTGCATTGTATTGTAATAATTAAAATGTAAAATTTTAAATTTAGCTTGCGATCAGTACGCTGAGGAGCTTAAATAACTATCGGAGCCATATAATAACAGGTTTATAGATGAAAAGAAACTTCAAACTTTTCGCTACTCCGCCCAAAGGTGAAGTAAATGATGCTCCATTGCAGCTGCTAATTGAAATGTTTGTACTTCAGGAAGATACTAACTTGAAGTCAAAATTTAATAACGTGGACTTACACGAGTTTAACAGGATATTATGTCGATGAAAAGAAATACAAACAGCTGAGAGCGTTCGCAAGAAGAATTGTTTGCGTTTTTGGAAGTACATATAAATGCGAACCATTCTTCTCGATAATGAAGACTAATAAATCGAATAACCGAACGAGACTCACAGAGGAAAATCTTTAAGCCTCTGTATAAGTGGAATTGGCCCAGATATTAATAAAACTTTTGCAAAAGTTTAAGCACAAATTTTATTTGATCTTTGAATTGTTGAATCCATTCTTATTGATTGAAACACTACATTAATCATTTAGTATGAAGAATAAAAGAGCATGGTAACTAAAAAAATAGCAATAATTTAAAATTTATCATTACTTTAAAGCCTGGTATTATCTGGATAATATTCAAATCGGTGTATGGATGGATGCATTGATAACATTTATTATTGTACTCCCATTTTTTAAAACTTACGAATAAGCACATGTCCTTGAACTAATTTTGATAAGCATTAAAATATTCAATACTAGCAGCCCGTCCCGGCTTCGCTCGGGCATAAATTATCAATAACATTTTGTTTTTTATTTTATTACATGTATTATTATTTTAATATATTTTTTTTAACTTTTAAGCTATGTTATATTTTTTTGCTATGTAGTGTCAGCTTAGAATAGCACTACCCCATTTCTTCCGGTGGGTGTACGTAAGAGGCGACTAACGGTTTTGGGGCTTTTGAGGGATTTTTGGGCGATGCGGTTGGAGACCCATCACCAACAACCTTTATTTCACCATCTTTTCCCCACACAACTTCCAAAAGTGGCTGAGGAATTTCTGATTCCTTAGCTCTGGCTACCCCTTCTAGGGATTTATAGCCGTGAGTATATGTATGTATGTATGTTATATTTTTTTGTATTTATATTTAGATATATTTTTTTATTTTTTTTATTTTTCATAATGAGTAATTACATAGAATAGCACTACCCCGTTTCTACCGATGGGTGTACGTAAGAGGCGACTAACGGTATTGGGGCTTTTAAGGGATTTTTGGGCGATGCGGCTGGAGACCCATCACCAACAACCTTTACTTTACCATCCTTTCCCCACTCAATTTTCCAAATGTGGCTGAGGAATTTCTAATTCCTTAGCTCTGGCTACCCCTTCTAGGGATTTATAGCCGTGAGTATATGTATGTATGTATGTATGAGTAATTATATCAAAAGCCATTCAATTTATAGAGTTAGAGCTTCCCTGTAAACAATATTTGACGTTGTTGTATTTTGGGGCAGCAAAATAAATTGATGTTCAGGAGCTCCCACCCGCGACAGGCCAACGTACAGTTGACCGTGAGTAAAACAATTCTTTCGCAGGTCAATCCCTACTAATTTGAAGGTTTGGCCTTGGGACTTATTAATTGTTAAAGCAAAAGATGTTTTAACCGGAAATTGTAGCCGTTTAAATGGAATTGGCAGATCAGTTGGGATCATCGGTATCCTCGGTACATGAGCTAATTGACCGGCTGCTGGGCCAGTGATAATAGTCGCTACAATTAAATTTTGCTTTAACTCTTTGATAAGCAGCCTCCCGTACCCCTTCGTGACGCCTGCAACAACTTACTATGCATAGCTAATCGAGCGGAGTTTTATCTATTTTTTTAATTCGAGATAACTTTCGAATGGAATGTTCGAATCGAATAATTCAAAAAGTAATATAAGGGTATTGAAGTAGTCTGAAATTATATATACGTTTTTTTATAAGGATTAGATAGGTACAAATAAAGAGCCTTTTCTAAAGCAGGATTTTAATTTAATTTTTAAATAATTTTATATAATGACGCTTGTTGTGAGATAACTATAATAGTTAAAGACATGCTGTCGGGGCATTTTTTTTAGATGATGATGTGTTCTATAAAATTGTAGTACATAATTTTATTCTATTGTCAATAGTTTTCGCAGCGCACGCGATGTAATGATTTTTTTTTTGGTATTTCTTTAACACCTTGGGTTACAATTTTGAAGTTTACGTAAGGATCCCTAATTTTTTTGAAAATAAAATATAGCTTATGTCACTCGGGAAAAGTGTAGCATCAAAACAGTGAAAGAATTTTTCAAATCCGTCCAGTAGTTTTGGAGCCTATTCAATTCAAACAAACAAACAAACAAACAAAAAATCAAACCTTTCCTCTTTATAATATTAGTATAGATTTGTATGTTACGTAGTAGGATGAGCTGATTTTCTTCGAGTAAGTCAGAGATAAAAAAATGAGACTTTTATATGGCCCCAGTTAATTTATGATCAAAGTTGCAAAGACTGTGTACAAGGCACCGTGAAGTTAGGTTAAGTGGAATGAAGTCCACCGGTCCGATTCGGTTCGTTAAGAAGATGCCATAGTATCTACCTTTTACAAAGCTCTATGAAGATTATTGAAAATCTCTTTCCGTTTTATGTTACTATACGAATTATCGAAGATAATAAAAACAGATTTTAAGAATTGATTTGAAAATTGACTAAACTGTACCGTACAAACATACATATACTAACGTCGTTAGTTCCCATTGGGGTAGGCAGAGACTATCGATCGCCACTTTGTACGGTCCTGGCAAACCTCTCTAGCTTTTCATCAAACTGTTGTATACTAATTTAAAAAAACGTCTTTTGCATTATATTTATTTCTAATTTAACTGAAATACATTTCCAAAAAGGTGACAACATCTCAAATCATACGTAAATTTTTGTATTAATTTTTTAATAACCAATTTTAATACGATACGATAGTCAACAGTACCAAAGTTGAAATTTTAATTTATTATCTAGATGACAAAATTAATAGATCTACAATCAACGTCAATTAAAAACGTATTAATTCCACATATGTGGTTCTCGAAACGAAAAAAAATGTTTTAGTAGATATCATTTCCACACAAAGTTCGGTGTCAAAAACATACCACATCCAAACAAATTCGTAGACAGTTATTTATGTAGGAAAAGTTAAATTGATCATTCGGAACTCATACAACAAGGCCCTGAAAAGCATTTAATTTGACCCAAGAGCCTTGTTTCAATAAAATGTTATTGCCACACAATGATGTGGCGAAGCTGTTTTAACTTGAATAGCAGTTGAAACTTTCAAGAGTACTTAAAGATTATAATCGGGTGCGCAAATTATTCTTAAAATAGCTATCAGGCTTCGCCAGAGTAATAATCATTTTTGTTATCAAAAAAACATAAGTTCATACAAAATATTTGATCAGCTATCTGCCAGAGAAACTCTAGTAGTGTAGTGGGTTCAAAATTGGTCCACTTGTTTCAAAGTAAAGTAGGCCGAATAAAAGACTTGAAAGACTCAAACGTTCACACCGTAAATCCTCAACGGGGTAGCAGAGGTACTAATGGTTTTAAATAGCTAATTGCATTATTCTCACCTGGTGTTCAGAGTATAGTGCCGTGTATTATTTGCTGTGTAGTGCCGGCTTAGAATAGTGCTACCCCACATCTTCCGGTGAGTGTACGTAAGAGGCGACTAACGGTATAGGGGCTTTTCTAGGGAACATTGGGCGATGCGGTTGGAGACCCATCACCGAAAACCTTTATTTTACTATCTTTTCCCCACTCAACTTTCCAAAAGCGGCTGAGGATTTCTTTTTAATTCCTTAGTTCTGGCTACCCCTTCGAGGGATTTATAGCCGTGAGTATATGTATGTTCAGAGTATCCACGTTTTGCTTAGACAATGTACTCACGCGATAGAGGGCAGGCCTAATTACCGTTTAGTACGAATATAATGAGTTCCCTCATAATATTATCCCTCACAGTTAACAAACAGGATAAATTAACCACACAAAACTTTTTAAAAACACATTTTTTTTGGCCCTACTTGGGATTTCAACCCACGCCTGTCTGCAAGACAAACCGGTGTTCTATCCATTGGACTATCGCGGTTGATTGAATAAAATACATAATTAAAAAAAGTCTTATATGTATCGTGTACTCATTAATGTTCATATACATTGAGTAATTAGAAATATATATAAATTACGATTCAAACAAATAGGTACTTAAATTTTATTGGCCCATTTATGGCTAAACCAAACAAAATGTTACTTAATAAATATTAATAGATTGATGAGTGTAATATATATATATATATATATATATATATATATATATATATAGCCGTGTAGTGTCGGCTTAGAATAACACTACCCTATTTCTACCCGTGGGTGATCGTAAGAGGCGACTAAGGGTATAGGGGCTTATTAAGTGATTTTTGGGCGATGTGGTTGGAGACCCGTCACCAAAAACATTTATTATTACCATCTTTTCCCCAATCAACTTCCAAAAGTGGCTGAGGAATTTTTCATTCCAAAGCTCTGGCTACCCCGTTAAGGGATTTATAGCCGTGAGTATATGTATGTATGTATGTATGAGTGTAAATGAAGCTAGAGAGGTATGCCAAGATCGTACAAAGCGGCGATCGACAATCCCTGCCTATCCCTTCGAGAATTTATTACGAGAATATACTTATGTATAGTTTAGTTTTATCACCAAACATGAAAGAGAGGTTTGTTGGTGATCAGTTTCCGAGCGGATCACCCAACCTTTTCTTTATATTAGAACCCATATGTGTGTTACCTAAGAAAAGAAATGGCGTAGCGTCCTTTTAAAGCTGAGGCACACATAAAGTAATAAATAGCTAAAGCTACGGGCAGCGGAGACCATGATTTGATGGTGACGTTCTTTTTTTTAGGTTTTATGTTATTTGTATATATTAGGTTTAGGTTATGTATACATTAGGTTTTTGCTGTGTAGTGTCGGCTTAGAATAGCACTACCCCGTTTCTACCGATGGGTGTACGTAAGAGGCGACTAACGGTATTGGGGCTTTTAAGGGATTGTTGGGCGATGCGGTTGGAGACCCATCACTAAAAACCTTTATTTTTACCATCTTTTCCCCACTCAACTTTAAAAAGTGGCTGAGGATTTTATAATCTCTGGCTACCCCTTCTAGGGAAATATAGCCGTGAGTATATATATGTGTATATGTATTTTAGGTTTTATCAAGTTTTTATATATATTATAATATTAGCATCAGATTGTAGTGTGGTACGCACACATATTCCCTCTATATATTGTATGTTAGTTGTAAGTCTTAAGACAGTAATAAACATATATTCAATCAGCGAACACGTCTCTTAATTATACATTGCATGGCGACCTTTCCAGGATTTCTTTTTTCAAGAACAACCTCTGGCAAGGGAGGACTAGACATGTGTTAAGTGGATAGACATTTTGTTGGAAACAGAAATTATAATGTTTATCAATGTTTCTAAAATTGCAACTGAAGTACAAAGTTATAGGATAGGAATCAAATCATAAGCTTCGCCAATATGGCGTTGGACGAACAATTTTCATTATTTTGGAACAATTTCCACGCAAACATGTCATCAGGATTTCATAGCCTGTTGTCGCGTAGGGATTTAGTTGATGTTACGTTAACTGCTGAAGGCAGGCTATTGCAAGCCCACAAATTAGTATTATCTGTATGTTCTCCCTTTTTCCAAGAGATGTTCAAAAAGAACCCAACTCAGCATCTTATAGTGTTTTTAAAAGACGTTAGACATCCGGCATTGCATGGCGACCCTGCCAGTACAGCCACGTGGCTGCGCTGCACACGGGAATAAGAAATTATATTCTAGTACAGTGCTAAGTAGTGAACGTCAAAGTTACGAATTCATAATAACATATAAGTCTTTTACTGCAATTCATGTACAAAAAATGTTACCAATGTTTTTCCTTACATACATATACTCACGGCTATAAATCCCTAGAAGAGGTAGCCAGAGCTAACGAATTAGAAATTTCTCAGCTACTTTTGGAAGTTGCGTGGGGAAAAGACGGTAAAATAAAGGTTGTTGGTGATGTGGTGATGGTGGTGGTAAAAATCCCTTAAAAAGCCCCAATACCGTTAGTCGCCTCTTACGTACACCCACCGGAAGAAAAGGGGTAGTGCTATTCTAAGCCGACACTACACAGCAATTTTTCCTTAATATAAATTAATTAATTAATTTAAAAAAGTAGGTATACATAGGCATAGCATAGATTTTTTCTAAACAAAATTGTCAAAAGAAATTCGTTTTATAAACTTATTTGTTTTTAGCTTCCTACATATAACTAGCGAGCGTAATAGAGCTAATAGGGAATATGAAAATGTTCATGTATTATGTAATTTTCTCACGAGTTGGTGTCAAACAAAATTAGCGCGAAGTTGTATGGAAACTAATTTTAGTTCGAAAGCCGAAGCGACACGCTCCAGCCAAATTTCACTTAGAGCGAGATTTTCACTTAATGGCATATTATAGACGAGTCTGCTAACTATAATCTTTGAATACATAATTAATATTACAGAAGACAGTTTGCGGGATTATTTGAAATCAATTCTCAGTGCCAAGATTCTATGGAATTCGGATTAGAATAGAAATACAGTTATTGCACATCTTAATTAAAAACTATACAGACATAATGTTCTTAAATGGAGTTACCAATAAAATAAAAATAAAACATTTATTTCAAAGTAAAACGATAAATCTTTGTTTTTTGAACGTCAAATTTCAACTTAATACTAAGTTTACTTCGGATTCGGAAGGTATTTTGTTGAGAGAAGAACCCGTAAGAAACTCGTCAACACACATCTTTTTTTACGTCCATTACAATTTTGGTGTTAGTCCGGAAATTAATAGTCAATTCGTGGTACATACATACGTACATATACTCTTGGCCATAAATCCCAAAAAGAGGTAGTCAGAGTTTTAGAGCTCCTCAGCCACGTTTGAAATTTGATAGGGGACAAGATGGTACAAATAAAGTATCATTGGTGATGGGTCTCCAACCGCATCGCCCAAAAACCACTTAAGCCTTGTATTGTAGTCGCTTCTTAGGGTAGTTACGTTCTAGGCTGGCACTACACATTGATGAATTATTGAAAATAGTCATTTATTTATTTATTAAGGAGAAAAAACAGAAATAGCAAAAATAATATAAAATAACAACAGAACTTAAGTAAATAAATTTTGGTATCTCCTCAACTTTTCTCACAGATAGGTAACAATTAAACAATCAGTACAAAAAGTTATCATTACAGAAATACAATTGGGTTAGCTAAACATTGAAATTGATTGTAAAACATAACAAAAAAAAAAATGATCAGTGCTAAAATGTGCTGATTACATAAATACATACACAAATAATAACTCCCTACTTCCTCTCCCTACTTCAATGGGCACTAACGGCATGGGTATCATATGTATGCAAAATATTATTATTCCAGACAGAAGTTAACTCTGCATTTTGTAACGAACCTTTCCTCCAAATACAGGTTCTTTATAAATCAATTGCAATTATTAACAGCGTCTTTAAGCCAATCGTGATTTTTATTTTTTGTATACTGTTTTTGGGATTTATAGCCGTGATGTATATAAGTAGCTCTAAGCATACGCATTAAGTAGGTGCTTCATTTTAAAGGCCTAGGCCTGCCCCCTATCACGTGAGTACACTGTCCATGCAAAACGTGGGTACTCTGAACATCAGGTGACACAGTCACGTGATGTTCAGAAGTATTAGTACCTCTGCCAACCCCTTCGGGGATATGCGGCGTGAACGTTTA
This sequence comes from Bedellia somnulentella, assembly GCA_963576735.1. Taxonomy (NCBI): domain Eukaryota; kingdom Metazoa; phylum Arthropoda; class Insecta; order Lepidoptera; family Bedelliidae; genus Bedellia; species Bedellia somnulentella. Next base: position 3,576,433 of record OY755181.1, on the reverse strand, counting down.
TGTTATGTTTATATGTTTATTCTTACGATTGCTGGGCTCATTATAATCATTTAAATGTCACTTAAGCTTTTCTTTATTCAATATCTACAATATTCATAAACATATACACTATAATTAACTGTTTTCGCTTTCAAAGAGACAAAAAAATACCATTCAAGGCAGACAATCAGAAAAATCCCAAATATTTAAACTTAACTAACAAAATACGGAATATTACGCACTGAAAACATATCATGAGCGTTCTCCATTAGCATTTTAATTGTGGACATGAGAGTTGATGCATGATGTCCAGTCGGGCACACCCTGCGACCTTCCTGCCCCACACACTTGAGCATTAAAATCTGGTAAATATTTCGTGTGCGACGACAAAGTTCAAATAATATGTTTGTGGTTTTTTCTGTATCATAAAAAAATAACTGTATGGTCTAACGGCACTTTACTTGGTAAATTGGTCTGTTAAGTGAAACTAATTTAATACTTGACACATAAAATATATTATTATCGTAACAATATCTTCATCTTCTTTAAACTAACAGTTTCTATTTTGTCGTATAAGTAAGTAACTCGTAAAGCCCCTGAGTCATTTTCATATTTTTTTCTGAACTTTTTTTTATGCTGAATATTTTGGCTTAGGATGTTTCTCAAAAAAAGACGATGCGACTAATTGGTTTATAATTTTCATATATAAGTGACGCAAATAAAACTTAAATAGTTTAAATGTTTAAAATTATTTGCCTATTGTTAATATGAGTATATCCATACATGTGTTATTTTATAATCAAATAAACTAGTACTGAAACATTCTAATACACATTTCTCATTTCACAACACAAAAATCCGGCAAATAAACTCTACAGCGCATTCAATTTACGCTATGCTTTTATTAAAACATCACAGCTTCAAAAGAATGATGATACAATCTAGTCAAAAAAGGTCTAAATAAAAACACGTAATGAAACATACCACGGCTCGTCACGCGATCATATACAAGTATTTTAATTACAACAGGTGCGGCGCTTGGCTAACTCGTTAGCTAAATATTGCGTGAACATTACAGGAATAATTACGTACATCACGACCCTATCTTTATTGAAAGTAGGCAAGGCTTCGGATTTATTGTGGCAATTTGAAATATTGTAACTAAAATAAGCATAATATATGTACATACATATATATACTCACGGCTATAAATCCCTAGATGGGGTAGCCAGAGCTAAGGAATCAGAAATTCCTCAGCCACTTTTGGAAAGTTAAGTGGGGAAAAGATGGTAAAATAAAGGTTGTTGGTGATGGGAACCGCATCGCCCAAAAATCCCTTTAAAGCCCCAATACCGTTAGTCGACTCTTACGTACACCCGCCGGAAGAAATGGGGTAGTGCTATTCTAAGCCGACACTACACAGCACACTACATAATATATGTATGCTAAACAAACAGCATGGTAACAAGTAAAAGTATTGTGCAATAAGTCAAAGTTAGCTTATCACTCCACAGTTTACTTCCTATCGTATTCTATACCACGTCGTGTAATACCCACTTTAACGTACGAACTTTTACTCACGCCTTTACTTCCTATTAGAAATATTCAATATTTTAATCCTATAGTAATAAAACAGTATAATAAGTAAAAATGCATATACGAAAAGATTGATGGATGTGAACGAATCTAGATAGGTTTGTCAGGGTCGTACAAAGTGGTGATATTTAATTCGATAGTCTCTGCCTTCCTAAATGGGAACTAACGGCGTGATTATATGTATGTATGTAATAAAACAGGACTACCAATGGTAAACTTAACTACATGATATTGAAGCTTAAGAAATACATACATACATATACTCACGGCTATAAATCCCTAGAAGGGGTAGCCAGAGCTAAGGAATTAGAAATTCCTCAGCCACTTTTGGAAGATGCGTGGGGAAAAGATGGTAAAATAAAGGTTGTTGGTGATGGGTCTCCAAACGCATCGCCCAAAAATTCCTTATAAAGCCCCAATACCGTTAGTCGCCTCTTACGTACACCCACCGGAAGAAATGGGGTAGTGCTATTCTAAGCCGACACTACACAGCACCAGCAGGAACTAACAGCGTGAGATGTATGTATGTAATAAAACAGGACTACCAATGGTAAACGTAACTACATAATATTGAAGCTTAAGAAATAGTAGAGCACAAAGCCAAATCAACACAGCGTTGTGCAAAACGGATTTGAAAGCCAGTCGCCCCGAAACTATTGGATCTGATACGTGACATGTATCAAGTCCAATACAGTACAGTGGAACAAAGTGTCACAGTCACAGTACAGTACAGTGGAGCAAAGTGGCAATCGATAGTTTACGCCTATCGTGATTGGACCTAAATGGCTTTATAAAATAAAACGTGTAAAATACATATTTTCATATTTTTTTATATTTCCATATTTCTGCCGTGTAGTGCCGGCTCTGCCGTGTAGTGCCGGCTTAGAATGTCGCTACCCCTAGCTACCTACGGGTGTTGTAAGAGGCGACTAAGGGTATTGGGGCTTTTTATTGGATTTTTGGGCGATGCGGTTGGAGACCCATCACCAAAAACCTTTATTTTTACCATCTTTTCCCCACTCAACTTCCAAAAGTGGCTGAGGAATTTATAATTCCTTAGCTCTGGTTACCCCTTCTAGGGAAATATAGCCGTGAGTATATGTATGTATGTTTTTTACATGCTTATATTAGCTTCACCTGTATGTATGTATGTCTGAAACAGACTCCTTTAAACACAATTTTAACCAACTTTAAGCAGACCAATTTAATTCAAAATTTTCACATTTATGCAGCGAAATAAAATAATTTCATAGTTTTATCAAATTATTCCGATTAGGATCACCAGGATCAAATAATTTCCGATGATTCAGTACTAGAAAGTTAAAATAAATATACTTTAAAGAAACTGAACACGCTTTTAAAGCACATTTAACTAAAAAATAAATAAAATTCATAGATTAATAAACTATAACTATAGGGATTTTTGGGCGATTCGGTTGAAGACCCATCACCAACAACCTTTACTTTACCATTTTTTTCCCACTCAAGTTTCCAAAAGTGGCTGAGGAATTTCTAATTCCTTAGCTCTGGCTACCCCTTCTCGGGATTTATAGCCGTGAGTATATGTGTGTATGTATGTATTAATAAACTATTCTTAACTTTTATTTAGCCTACACATTTTTATATTAGGCACAGCTTTGTAGCAAGATTAGTCACATGTTCCAACCGGTAACCAAACCCGAGACCTTCGAGTGGAGAGTCAAACGCTCCAACTATTAAGCCAGAGTGGCAGAAATCGTACTATAATATGAGAAAAAATTAGGTTAGTAAATATCCGTGGTGCTCGGAGACAGTCAGATAAGTAAAAATTCTACACGTATTTTTCTAGAACTAGAAATATAGTCTAATAGATTTAAGATGAATTGATTTGTTCATACATACATACATACATACATACATACATACATATACTCACGGCTATAAATCCCTTAACGGGGTAGCCAGAGCTTTGGAATGAGAAATTCCTCAGCCACTTTTGGAAGTTGATTGGGGAAAAGATGGTAATAATAAACATTTTTGGTGACGGGTCTCCAACCACATCGCCCAAAAATCACTTAATAAGCCCCTATACCCTTAGTCGCCTCATACGATCACCCTCGGGTAGAAATGGGGTAGTGTTATTCTAAGCCGACACTACACGGCAATATGATTTGTTCACGATGTACATTTACCTAATATGACTCTGATTATATGGTCCTTGAAAATTGTATTTAGTGATAAAACCGCCGATTGTATTTCATTGTATAATTTTATTGTTTCTTAATATGTACTTATGTTTTAGAGGTGCAATAAAGAGTTTTCTATTAAATGCTAATATTGATTGAATACTACCTTTCCGTCCGTCTGCGTCCACGATTACATCCGCGTAGACTATTTTTCGAATTGGACTGACCCGTTTTATTAAAAAAATGTTAAATGACCGTGACGAAGAGTGAGAAATGTTTTTATTAAAAAAGACTCATGGTGGTAAGCATAAAGATTAATTTCAGAGTTACGTTTTTTCATGCTTCTGTGGGAATCCTTACGAAATCCGTGATAAATGCAGTCCTAGATATTAATCTGAAGGGCAAGCACGAGCCGTGTTTAAACTAATTACCGCGTGGGATAAAGCAGCCATCTCTTACGCACTTACTTAGTATCGTATACTGCCATCTCATTCTAACCGTTATCGTGTCGATAAAATAGTGCTCGTGCTTGTCCTGCTGGTGTATCCTCCGGTATGCTAGTGCATCATGAACTTAACAAATCCCAATGTCTCTTATAGTTTTATCAATAAATAAAATAAATTTGCTATTTCCAATCTATTTCTATATTATGCTGTGTGGTGTCGGCTTAGAATAGCACTACCCCATTTCTTCCCATGGGTGATCGTAAGAAGCGACTAAGGGTGTCGGTGCTTTTTAAGAGATTTTTGGGCGATGTGGTTGGAGACCCATCATCGAATTTATTTTACAATCTTTTCCCCACGTAACTTCCAAAAGTTGCTGAAGAGTTTATTTATTTATTTTTCCACATTAACAATATCATTACAGGACAAGCCTAATTCGATATTGTAGTTTTAATCTTTACATTCCATTAATTAATAAAAACTAATTAACTACCAAAAAAAAAATACAATTAGGTTGCATTAAAACTTATAACTTATTTATAACATTTATACATTAATTTACATTAAATATAATCAATTAACATTAAATATAATCAATTAACATTAATATTATTTATCTTATATAAGTTTTATATAAGTATTTATTTCAATAAGTTTTCTGATTCTGAAGCTATGGCTACCCCTTTTAGGGCTACCTCGTGAGTTTATGTATGTATGTTTCAGCCGAACTACACGCCACAAAAATACAATCATGATCTCTTCAACCATTAAGCCATTTCACATTCTATACGCGACTTCAAATCTAATATCAGTAAAAATTCATTAGAAAAACTTAAAGTAACTGTTATAAGGCAGCCTCGTTCAAAGTTGTGGCAATTTCTGAAGTTAAATTAGCCAATCAAAACTTAGGAAAATCTTGAGATCGTTCTTACTTGCGTGGAATTGCTGAACACTAGTCAACTGGCCACTTTGTAAATATTGCAGTTCATTAAAACGACATTTTGTATAAGTTGAACGCATTTAATAATTGGCAATTTGTGTGGTATTATAAAATAATGGTTTGTAATTAATTGTAAGGCACATTTTGAAATTAAATTAGGTTTTAATGCAGAATTGTTTTCAACTGAGTTATTTGATAATAAATTTTTTAGGTCTGTCTATCACAGTCTTTGATCAAATAGTTCCATTCCAACTCTATAAAAATATCCCCAATTCACAAATTAATCATTTTACGAACAAATCTAAATAATTCAAAATTTCACTAGTAAATAAAAAACACAAACGTTCACGCTGTATATCCCCAAAAGGATTGGCAGGGGTACTAATACTTCTGAACATCACGTGACATTGTCAGATTGTGGACAGTGTTCTAACGTGATAGGGAGCAGGCCTATCGCCGGTTTTGTACAGATACTGTCTCATGACTAAGTAAAACTTAGGCATGTGGGTTTCCTCACGATATTTTCCCTCACTGTTAACAACCATGATAAATTAACCACACATACAACTTAAGAAAAGATAAATTGGTGTAGGCCCGACCCAGGATTTGAACCGTTATAGTCTACACGATAAGCGGTGTTCTACTCACTGAGCTATCATTATGTCATATATGTCATTTCAACAATCACTAGTATTACCTATAAATTTTAGTTACTCCAGAAACAAATATATATATATTTTAAAGTTTGGAAATGAAAGAAGCCATGTACTTTCATGTTTATTAGAAAATGACCACCGTGATAGTTCAGTAGGAACCCCACCGCTTCTCATGCAAAAGACTGTGTTGTACTTAGTCACGTCGCAGGGTATGCGTACTTAAAAAAAGGCGATAGGCCTGCCTCCTATCATGTGAGTACACTTTCCATGCAAAACATGTCTACTCTAAACAACATCTGAAAATAATATCTTGTTAGGTTGAGAAATATTAATTCAATACCCAGGCTGTGTAGTGTCGGCTTAGAAAAGCACTACCCCATTTCTTCCGGTGGGTGTACGTAAGAGGCGACTAACGGTATTGGGGCTTTTAAGGGATTTTTGGGCGATGCGGTTGGAGACCGATCACCAACAACCTTTATTTTTACCATCTTTTCCCCACACATCTTTCCAAAAGTGGCTGAGGAATTTCTAGTTCCTTAGCTCTGGCTACCCTTTCTAGGGATTTACAGCCGTGAGTATATGTATGTATGTATGTATGTACCCAGGCTCGTACGAATCTTGTAGCACAGTCTCTTCTTTAAAATTGCTGTTTTATTGCATTAATGAATCAGAGATTAGCGGATGATTCATTGATGACTCGAGCTACTTTTTTTTGAAATAATAGTCTTGACGTGAGTACATAGATACATACATACATATACTCACGGCTATAAATCCCTAGATGGGGTAGCCAGAGCTAAAGAATTAGAAATTCCTCAGCCACTTTTGGAAAGTTAAGTGGGGAAAAGATGGTAAAATAAAGGTTGTTGGTGATGGATCTCCAACCTCATCGCCCAAAATTCCCTTAAAAGCCCCAATACCGTTAGTCGCCTCTTACGTACACCCACCGGAAGAAATGGGGTAGTGCTATTCTAAGTCGACACTACACAGCAGTGAGTATAGTTGCTAAATATTTTTATATATATCCTAGTGTATACAGCCGTAAATAAACTAATCGAGAAACCCTTTGCTGTTTTCCTCACGAAATAACTTGCCAATAAGAAAGGAGTCGTAAAAATTCAATATCACGACTGATCAAACACACGAGAAAATATATATGTATGGTTTAGTCACGACGCCTGTTCTAAAAACGATAAACGGATTTTCACAATTTCCTCCGGTTCACCCCTAAAGCCTTATCCAAAAAGCTTATAGGGCCAGTAATCTGATTTAAAGCAATGAATATTAACTTAAGCCTCTATGTGTGAACATTATGGCCTTGAATTCGGGAAACAAGACTCAGAAGATTTTAGAAATTATCATTTATTTTTTCTTCCGAATGGAAATTAATTGCTTTTCGTTCTGTAGGTAAATAAGCATTTATTGTAACTCATAATTCTTTCCTTTTCCTTAATGAGTCAGCGTTGTTATTAAGCCTTATTTAGATGCACTTGATTAACAGAACAATTGATAACATACAGAAACTCACGCATATAAAACCAAAAAGGGGTAGCCAGAGCTTCAAAGTAAAAAATTGTTTAACTACTTTTAAAAGTAAAATGAAAAAAGGATAATGGAATAAAGGTTTTTGGTCCAACAATTACTTAAAAATGCCCTTATGGCGCAATTTACAACATACGTGGGAAGAAACGGATAAGTGCTAACCTAAACCGACGCAACGCAGCTCACAACTACTACATAGCTTACCATTCCAGTTGTATCTTTTCAAAATCAAATCATATGGAGTATAATAATAAATGATATTGTCGAATGACTACGCATAAATCAACATTTCAATTTAAATTGCACTGATAAGATACACCCCATCAGTCAATTATCTACACTTGGTATGGCGTTTACATTGATTTATTATCTTCAAGAGGTAAGCACGTGCCCAACCCAACAAGCGCAAATATCTGTGAAAACTAGAGATAACGCATCTTATCTGTACTGATATGTTAAACAACCGTAATAGCTCAGTGGGGGAACCACCGCTTCTTATGTCAAAGACGCGAGTTCAAGTCCTGAGTCGGACCTATACCAATTTATTTGTATTATTTTTTTTGTATTTATTTATTCATCGAACAATATTCATTGTGTCAGAATTGATACAGCTAACTTAGCACTAACTTAAATCTATTTTAAATATAAATTAATAATAGTGAATTAATAATCAAAATAATCAAAAAATAATAATCACAAAATGCTCAATAAATGTCAAATAGTTAAATTAAAATTAGATAGTATTAAAAAAATATTTAAATGCAATGCTCTCATTCTCTTATGTCGTATATACAATTATCTAAAAGAAAAACTTTCAGTGTGTCTGTCAAATGTGTCTTATCTAAGGTCAAAAATGTCATGAATCTGTCAAGATTTTTCAGTTTAGTTGTATTTGTAAAGTTATAGTTGTGGTTTAGTTGCTCTGTCTGCCCTTTATGACGTGAACGCACTGTTAAAAAACCTTAGGCAATCTGAACACCAGGTGACCAAATGTCACGTGATGTATTCTTAATACTATTACTATATATAAATATTTATCATGGTTGTTAACGGTGAGGGAAAACATCGTGAGGAAACCCACATGGCTGAGTTGTACTTAGTCGTACTTTTGTACTTTTGTACTTACCCACGTGAGTACACTGTTCATACAAAACGTGGGTACTCTGAACACCAGGTGAAAACGTCACGTGATGTTCAGAAGTATTAGTACCACTGCCAACCCCTTCGGGGATATTTGGCGATCACGTTTATGTTATGTTATGTATATATAAATGTTTTAAATGTTGTTTGTAATGAAAAGGCTCAAAAACTATAAAATAAAACAAATGAAAGTTACACTACACACACACATCATAATTATAGTTATACATAATGTCGAAGTTAAACTTGTTAAAGAGCTTATTCCATTACACTTTGCCGTTTCTGCCGCAGACGCTTGTTATTCCACTCACAATTTGTCTACTTTTCAGAAGCCTAGCGTTCAGTACGTTATTCCACTAGCCTGAATTCAGATTCTGTGGCTTTCAAACGTCTTCATTCAGACAAATGGAATAAGCTCTTAAGGATGGAACTTTTCTGGGGATAACGTTGATTCTCAGTTAAAGTGGGGTGCCGAGTTAGCTAAACTTTATAAAAGGTTAACCTTATCAGGCTATGCCGTATGTTATATTTTCGGCACCTAAGGGGTAATAATAAAAAAGAACTACAAAATTTCTTAGCCAATGACAGGATACCACTTAAGCATTAAAATATAAAAACAGAATTAGTAACATTCTTACTGTATAACTTAAAATTTAAATAAAAAGAAATAAAGTTTGCTTAATGAAAAGAGAAAAGGATAATAATACCCTTACTTAACACTTATACGACGATTAATAAACAAATATATAATATATTACATATAGACATACAAATATAAATAAATTTATATGAGATAGATACAAAAAAAAATAGATACCATGTAAAATATTTAGTTAGTTAAAAAAGTACAGTTACATATGATATTTACAAAGGTATAAATAGATAGATGTATTTAAAATAAATAAATAGATATTTTATTTATTCTTGATTCATTAATTCTTGTTGCATAATCTTGATCAGACAGCTTTTGAAAACTGGTTTGGATTGATAGAATATGTCGATATTATCACTTTCCAGATCGTTATAAAATTTTAGGGCTCGCACAAAGAAATCATTTTGATAATAATTAGTGTTGCATTTAGGTATATGGAATAACTTGTGTTTGTTTGAGCGAGTTATTCTTGTTGGCACATGGAAATTAATCAAAGATAGCAGATAAGGACAATCAATTGTGGAATTAACTATGTCATGAAGAAATAGCATATCTAATAAGTTTCTTCGCTCTTTCAGAGGCTGGAGGTCAAACTCCTTACACGCTTCTTCATAATTTGTGTATTTATAATTGGACTTAAAAGAAAGGTACTTAAGAAATCGTTTCTGAATGCGCTCAATCATGTTAATATATACCAAATATTGTGGATTCCAAGTAATAGAGTCAAACTCCAGCACACTTCTTACATAGGCACAATATAAAGCTTTGATGCATTTTATGTTATTGAAAGGTTTACAAACACGTATCAGGAACCCTAAGTTTTTAGATACATACATACTTATACTCACGGCTATAAATCCCAAGAAAGGGTAGCCAGAGCTAAGGAATTAGAAAATTTTGGAAAGTTGAGTGGGGAAAAGATGGTAAAGTAAAAGTTGTTGGTGATAGGTCTCCAACCGCATCGCCCAAGAATCCCTTAAAAGCCCCAATACCGTTAGTCCCCTCTTACGTACACCCATCGGTCGAAGCGGGGTAGTACTATTCTAAGCCGACACTACACGGCACTTTTTTAATGTACTTGTTTTCTAATTAAACTATTTCCCATAAAAACCCAGACGTACCTATTGACGTTTTCGTTGACAAAGTCAAGTACCTTATCAAATATGATAATCGATTTACCAAAACAATGATTGTGCCTAAAGTATTTATAAATATTGACTTATCACCAAATCTTACAGCATAAAAACGACGTTAGTAAACTAGACTCACCATTCGTATAGTGGCCGCGTGACATAATGGTGATGGCAAAGCATTTAGTTTTTTGTTTATTAATTTTAAGTGTCTATGCTGATGGTTCCGTGAAAATAGTTGAAATATCCCAAGGTCCCGTCAAAGGTCATTTATCAGATGATGGAAATTATTACCAGTTTTTTGGGATCCCATACGCAACTGCACCTACTGGGACTGAGAAATTTAAGGTAGACTTACAGTTTTGAGATTTGACATACATTAACATACTCACATTTGCCGTGTAGTGCCGGCTTTGCCGTGTAGTGCCGGCTTAGAATGTCGCTACCCCTTTCTACCCACGGGTGTCGTAAGAGGCGACTAAGGGTATTGGGGCTTTTTATTGGATTCTTGGGCGATGCGGTTGGAGACCCATCACCAAAAACCTTTATTCTTACCATCTTTTCCCCACTCAACTTCCAAAAGTGGCTGAGGAATTTATAATTCCTTAGCTCTGGCTACCCCTTCTAGGGATTTATAGCCGTGAGTATTTGTTATGTTATGTTATGTAACATACTCACAGAATTAGTTTCCATTTGCGAAGGAGCGACTTATATAGAACCCCAATTTCTATGATACTGTCAAGTTTCTTAAGTTTCATATACTCGTTCATTTATCATATTTTGTATTAGCATGACTTCGTATTCTTAATTATTTGTATTTTTGTTTTTACGCAGGTTATACGGCTATAGTTTTTTTTTTCTTTTATATCTTGGAATTAGTGTGTATAATATTGTCTTTTTATTATTATTGTTCTGTGTGTTTGTATATACTTATTTTTGTGCTGTGTCTTCCTTTGTACGTGTGTAGCAGCGAATAATTGTTTTTCTTTCTTTCTTTCTTTCTTCTTTATTACATGCACGCTTACGCTTGCCTTTTTAACACATAATCTTTTTGTATGATCTAAATCTAGCCTCCGTATTGTATGTATATTATGTATGTAATTATATTGAAATATTTATTTAAAAAAATGAAAATATTAAATTCTACATACATACATATACTCACGGCTATAAATACCTTAACGGGGTAGCCAGAGCTTTGGAATGAAAAATTCCTCAGCCACTTTTAGAAGTTGATTGGGGAAAAGATGGTAATAATAAATGTTTTTGGTGAAGGGTCCCCAACCACATCGCCCAAAAATCACTTAATAAGCCCCTGTACCCTTAGTCGCCTCTTACGATCACCAACGGGTAGAAATGGGTTAATGTTAATCTAAGCCGACACTACACAGCTAAAATACTATACTATTAAATTCAACTGTTATTTTTTTCTGTAGTTTGCTAGGCTATAAATAGCATCTGCCCATTTCACGTTTAGTTTTGAAGATCAAAGTAACATTATTATCTTAGCACGGAAGTCGTGCGTTTGAACCCAACTGGGTATAATTTACTTATTTAATTATGTGGATGTTTGTGTCTTAGAATTGGATATTGTTTGTACCTTGTAATGTAATAAATTATAAAATATACAGCTTAGTTAGTTTCCAATATCTAAAAACATTATAGTAATTACTTTAACCATTAGGGCACAAGGAAATACGTCATTATTGACCCAAAATTTTTAGTCAAAGTCGTTAAAATATTTTAGAGGAATAAAAGGGTAGGAGTTGCATATAACTGACATAAACATAAACGTTCACGCCGTTTATCCCCGAAGGGGTTGGCAGTGGTACCAATATTTCTGAACTCACATGGCAGCGCCATCTAGTTCCAGAGAAGGTACCCACGTTTTGCTTGGACAGTGTACTTACGTGATAGGGGGCAGGCCTATCGCCGTTTTGTACGAATATACTGTCACATGACTAAGTACAACTCAGCCATGTTGGTTTCCTCACGATGTTTTCCCTCATCGTTAACAACCATGATAAATTAACCAAACATATGACTTTAGAAAAGACAAATTGGTGTAGGCCCGACCCAGGATTGGAACTCACGACCTTCGATTTTCGGGCGGGTGTTCTACCCACTGGACTATCATGTCACTACACATTGCATATAACTGATTCAAGTGTATAATTCTATCAGTAGCGTAGTGTCGGCTGCAGATAACAATAACCCGGTTGTAGTATATTTTTTAATATCATCATCATCATTATTTTTCAACAAACGACCAAAATAGAAAACAGCAAATTTTAAGACCATATTGTAATCATTTATATATTTGTTAATAAATTCATATCAATTTATTACACACGCACATTATAGCGTTTAAAAATATATTTAAAATCAACTTATTTGCACAGGGGAGGTCCATTGGACCACATTATCAAAATTTTAATATTAGCATCTCTGCCATCCCTTCGAGAACATACGGTTTGAATTTATTTTTTCAGGGCATCATCATCATTTACGTGTGCTTCTTGGTCCAACCCTAGAGAGGTTGATTATTACATAGTACACACATTGGCCTTATGCCGATCGGCATACTATCACATTTGATATTAATCGATATTTGGTGTGAAAGTTGTTATTATATGTGATTCAGTTCATTTTTCTACGATTTTGCTCTACGTCAGTATTGTTATCCTTATCTATCTTTATCTTTGTTGTGTATTTTTTATGGAAAACCCCGTGAGGAGTTACGTTGTACCCACATAAAATAAACAAGCATTTTTCATTTAGACTAGTTTACAGTTTTCATTTCATTTGCTGTGTAGTGTCGGCTTAGAATAGCACTACCCCATTTCTTCCGGTGGGTGTACGTAAGAGGCGACTAACGGTATTGGGGCTTTTAGGGGATTTTTGGGCGATGCGGCTGGAGACCCATCACCAACAACCTTTACTTTACCATCTTTTCCCCACTCAATTTCCAAAAGTGGCTGAGGAATTTCTAATTCCTTAACTCTGGCTACCCCTTCTAGGGATTTATAGCCGTGAATATATGTTATGTTATGTTATATTTAAGTTATTGATGAGCAATTTCGTTGGAATCAAATCACCAACAACCTTCTATTTATCATCTCTTCCCACCAAACTTTAAAAAATGGCTAAAGCGAGTAATTCTAATGCTATGGCTATCCCGTTTTCGGAATTAAATCTGTTAGTATATATGTTTGTCTGTATTTTTTTCTGATGTAACTTAGAGGGTAAAACATCCGCCTATTATGCAGAAAAGTGTGGGGTCAAATTCGGGTAAATTTTTATATTCTACCGTTTATGATTTTTGAGATGCTTCTGATGTCACTCTATAATGGTTCTGGCTAAAAATCAGTACTGTGAGTCGAAGGCTCACATAAAATGCTGAGACAGTACCAATTCGCTGTTGCAGTGGCACAAGAAGTACTGATACTCTGTATCTTATTCTGTGGTGTTACAGTGTACGTGTGTTTTTGTATTTTAACTGTTGTTTTTGTATTGTATTTATTGTTTTTGTAAAATAATTGTTTATCTTGTGCTTACAATGGCGAATAAACGTAATAAACGTATTTTTTTTTTATTTCTTCTTTCTTTCTTTTTTCTTACACCGTCCAAGCAAAACTAAGGCACTCTGAGCACCTGGTATCGATAATGTCACGTGATTTTCAGAAGTATTAAGACCTTTGCTACCCGTTTGGGGGTATACGGCGTGAACTATGAGATTGTAAAATAAAGGATGATCGGTGAAGAGTCTCCAGCCACATCGCCCAAAAAGTCACTTAGGTGCCCCATTAGTCTAAGTCGCCTCCTACGACACCCATGGAAATAGGGTAGTCCTATAATAAGCTGGAACTTTACATCTAATAAGACTCAACCTTTTCTAAATCAATATATAAGTGATAAAATTAAATTGCTGTGTAGTGTCGGTTTAGAATAGCACTAACCCCGTTCTTCCGGTGGGTGTACGTAAGAGGCGACTAACGGTATTGGGGCTTTTAAGGGATTTTTGGGCGATGCGGTTGGAGACCCATCACCAACAACCTTTATTTTACCATCATTTCCCCACGCAACTTTCAAAAAGTGGCTGAGGAATTTTTAATTCCTAAGCCCTGGCTACCCCTTTTAGGGATTTATAGCCGTGAGTATGTCATGTAAAATTAAATTACGTTCCGACTGTAAAATAACTTATTTGCAATAATCCCCACATGGGGTTTTTATGATTAAAACATTCGAATTATGTGATAGTTAGGCGTTCTCAATTTTTGCATTCTATCGGTAAAGGTAGAACAGTGGCCTTCCGAATTTGTAAAAAGTTCGGAGATAGGGAACGCTTACACTTCTTAAAAGGTGTAAAAGAAATAAAGGACAGAAGAATTTCACACTAGTAGCCACTTGACAATATAGCTCAATTGCCAGAGCGACGCGCGACGGGGGGGGGGGGGCGTATACCCGGAGGTCGTGGGTTCGATTCTCGCTGGTGTCGAAATTTTTCTTTCCTTATTTTATTAGGAATAATCCCTACATGAGATTTTCATGAAAAAACCATTCTAATTACATATATGTGTTTTATTTTAGGCCCCTTTGCCACCACCTAATTGGACTGAACCACTAGACGCTGTCAATCGCAATATAGTATGCTATCAAGGAATCGCACACAACGATAATGGCATGACTGAGGATTGCCTCGTAGCCAATGTTTACGTTCCCAAAACCAATAAAACAAATTTATCTGTTATTGTCGATGTACATGGCGGTGCCTATCAAGTTGGATCCGGAAATTCTGCAAATCCTGGAGCTTTAGTAAACCAAGGTCAAATGGTATTTGTTACATTCAACTATCGCCTTGGAGTGCATGGTTTCTTATGCTTAGGAACCAAGAATGTACCCGGCAATGCTGCATTGAAAGACCAATTTGCACTTCTACGTTGGGTAAGAAGAAATATTGCAGCCTTCGGTGGTAATCCACACGATGTAACAATTGAAGGCTGCAGTGCCGGATCTGCTTCAGTCGAATTATTGACTTTGTCACCAGCAACAGATGGCTATTTTCAAAGAGCCATATTGCAAAGTGGTGCAGGGATCTCAGGTTGGAGTATACAACAAGATCCAATAGATAACGCAAAACAGTTGGCAGCAGAACTAGGATTTAATTCTCCAGACATTAAGCAACTGGAAGATTTTTTTACTACTCAGCCATTTGATAAACTGTTTTCAGGAGAAAGTTTTGAAAACAAAGAAGATGCTTCTTTGGGATGGGTCCCATGTGTTGAAAATGATATTTCAGAAGAACCTTTCCTCAGGGAGGCACCAGTTGATTTGTTGAAAAAACAAGAGAAGAATATACCCGTTTATATGACGTTTGCAAACAAAGAAGGATTATTTAAACTTCAGTCTTTTAATGGGTGGAAAGCCGCAATGAATGCAAATTTTTCTGACTTTTTACCAAGTGACATTTACATACATGATGAAAAAGAGCGTAAATTGATTGCAAATAAAGTCAAGAAAGCGTATTTTGGTGACAAACCTGTTGATAACATAACCATTAACGAGTATATAGACTACTTGACTGACATGATGTTTGCATACGCAATGTTCCGATCAGCTGAGATAAGAATAAACGCTGGGAAATCCAATGTGTACGTATTTGAGTTTAAATATGTTGATCAGCCAGATGCGATAAATCCATCACATCCGAATTTAATTAATGGTGCTACTCACTGTGCAGAAGCGCATGTTATTTTAGATGACAACAGACGGGGTAATGTTCCAGAGACAACGGAAGAATTTAAGAAGTTTCAGAAATTCATGAGACAAAAATATATAGATTTCATAAAAACCAAGTAAGTTTCTATATTTTGTGCTGTTCAGAAAAGAGTACTGCTTTACTTAATAGTAATAACTAGTACATATTATATACATACATATACTCACGGCCACGAATCAAAAAGGGGTAGCCAGAGCTTCGGAGCTAGAAACTCTTCAGCAACATTTGGAAGTTGAAAGAGGACAAAATTCAAAAGTGGCTGAGGAATTTTTGTTCCGAAGCTCTGGCTACCCCTTCTAGGGATTTATAGCCGCGAGCCTATGTATGTATGTATGAATGTAATGACAATATGAGCATTTGTAACAGTTTAGCTTAAACCTCCTGACGTTCACCACTATTTGCATTTGAGTAATAATTGTTTTCCACCAACAATGCACAGAATTGTGTTGAGTCATCATTATTTCTACAGCGTTCTCTTCATTTCTTTTTCTTTTTTTTTCATAAAAAATAATTTTTAAAACAACTTCGATTAAAAAACTTTTTGTTTGTTTCAGTAATCCCAATTCTGAATCGGATGCAAACAAATGGTCTAAGTGGATGTTAGATGTTACTCCATACAACGCAGCATTTAATACTACGATAAAACCTCGCATAGATTTATGGAACGAGTTGTACGAAAAATTCTATTATCAACCGAAGTCACCTTAACAAACTGTGTGAAATTTTTGTTTGCTTAATTGATTAGAAACTGTGATACTTTTTATGACGAAATAAATTTTTCACTTTTATATATTTTATTTTGGGCTTTTATTTCACGCTAATACGAAATTCCTGTTATAGTCATCAAGTCTTTTTTTTTAAATATCTGACTGTTCATAATTGCAGAAATTTCAAAAATCCCTCTTTTAAAATGAGAGATTTATAATAAATTAATATTAAGTCAAATAATAGCATCGGCTTAGAATAACTCTACCCAATTTCTTCCCATGGGTGATCGTAAGAGGCGACTAAGGGTATTGGAGCTTTGTAATTGATTTTTGGGCTTTGTGGTTGGAGACCCAACACCAAAAACATTAATTTTTACATCTTTTTCTTTACTTAACTTCCAAAGGTGGCTAAAGATTCTTCTGATTCTGAAACTCTGGGTAACATTTTTAGGGATTTATAGCCGTGAGTATATTTATATATGTACAAATAATTATAAGGACTAACAATATTACTAACGGGAACTAACGGCGTGAGAATATGTATGTATGTACTTATGTATGTAACAATATTAATCTTTTCTCAAATAAAAGTGTATAAATCAATGTGTGTTATACACAAAATAATTTGATAGAATTTGCTGTGTAGTGTCGGCATAGAATAGCAATACCCCATTTCTTTCGGTGGGTGTACGTAAGAGGCGACTTTTGAGGGATTTTTGGGCCATGCGGTTGGAGACTCAGAGACTCAACAACCTTCATTCTACCATGTTTTCCCCACTCAATTTTCCAAATGTGGCTGAGGAATTTCTAATTCCTTAGCTCTGGCTACCCCTTCTAGAGATTTATAGCCGTGAGCATATGTATGTATGTATGTAATTTGATAGAATGACCTTATCTGTTATATTCTGTATATAAACTATAAAACGTGCAAATTGTATACTTTCTCGTATGCGTTTTTTTTTAATCTGTGTAAATACATAACGGACATGGTGCATACATAAAGATAGGTTATACCCAAACAGTAAGATAATAAAATTTAAAAAAAGGATGGCTTCGAAAAATTATTTGCCATACTGTTTGACCAATAAAATTTAATGATCAGTACGAAATTCAGAGCTTAAAAATATGAATATTCATTCAGTTTTAGATCTTCTATGTTTCAGTTCTGATAAAGTTGATTGTAGTATGTAATCTAAATAAAAACTTGGTTGCGATTGTACCTTATAAACGGTAACTTTAACAAAACAGTAACAGGAAAAATATTTCAATTATCTAGTAACATTTTTTCATATAACGACTTTAAACATTGTCGTCTTCCTCCACATGACAATTAGTGTATTTAATGAGAATTTTATTTTCGCGTCGTTTTACTGACACAAAAACATAGATCTAAACTTAGAGTAGGTAACCTACAGAGATGCTTTCTCGAACACCTGTTTGGCACACCTTCAAAATCTACCTTAGCATAACATAATATAAACGTTCACGCCGAATATCCCCGAAGGGGTTGGCAGACGTACTAATACTTCTGAACAGCACGTGACTTTGTCACCTGGTGTTCAGAGTACCCACGTTTTACATGGACATTGTACTCACGTGATAGGGGGCAGGCCTATCGCCGTTTTGTACGAATACACTGTCACATGACTAAGTACAACTCAGCCATGTGGGTTTCCTCACGATGTTTTCCCTGACCGTTAACAACCATGATAAATTTACCACACATATGTCTTTAGAAAAGACAAATTGGTGTATTCCCGACCCGGGGTTTGAACACTAGTCGGTTGCACGATAACCGGTGTTCTACCCATTGAGCTATCACGTCGTCCGCTAGCTTAGCCTATGTACGCAGATTTATCACAAATGTCACAAAAGTCAACCTTTGGGTTGATAGTGTGAGAAGTCTACCATACAAATATCAGCCAATAATACTTCCTTCAAAAAGCATGTCTGTTTAGTCAGAATTAGTAAATAAATACCATTCTTTGCCGATTAAATAGTGGACAAATAAGTTTCGCAGATAAGTTATCTAAAATAGTTATAATAAAATAGAATAGAAAACTCTTTATTGTACATATAAACATTA
Organism: Bedellia somnulentella; assembly: GCA_963576735.1. Taxonomy (NCBI): domain Eukaryota; kingdom Metazoa; phylum Arthropoda; class Insecta; order Lepidoptera; family Bedelliidae; genus Bedellia; species Bedellia somnulentella. Next base: position 3,557,618 of record OY755181.1, on the reverse strand, counting down.
ACGGCTATAAATCCCTAGAAAGGGTAGCCAGAGCTAAGGAACTAGTAGTTCCTCAGCCACTTTTGGAAAGTTGAGTGAGAAAAAGATGGCAAAATAAAGGTTATTGGTGATGGGCCTCCAACCGCATCGCCCAAAAGAATTTTCTACGTATCTAGATCAGATAGAAAACTTTCTTATTGAGGCGGGAGTCCAAAGTGAGAAGAATAAAAGAGCATGTATGAGAAGAATAATTAAAGTACGGGAAGCAAGAGAGGTTTGTCAAGATGGTACTAAGGGGCGATCGATAGTCTCTACCTACCCCAATGGGAATAACGGGCGTAAGTATAAGTAAGGAAGTATTTAAAAAAATATATTAAATAAATATAGTTATTATATAAGTCATAAAATATAAACAGAAACAATAGCATAGTTTGTGAAATATATTTTGATATATCGCGTTTTTAACAGATGGCAACCCTAATTTGCGGCCGCTTTTTCACAGACAGCTTTGTATTATCATATTAGGAAAAAAATTCGCTTTAATTTCATATAAGAAATATGCGTGTAACTTATGAACGTATAAAACACACCAAAATATAACCTACTTACACCTGGCTGCGATGTAGTTGCGGCCGAATTTGCAACGGCACCTATGGATTTTTATATTCTTTATGTACATTGCTATGATGGGGATGATATTATATTTCGAAAACAAGTGAACAAAATTTGTCTTCGATTTATAATAAACATTAATTAAAATTAAAATTACTTGCGGCCACTTTTGCCTGGCTGCGTCTTGTCAGTGTATTCTCCTATTCATAAACTTATGTTAAAATGTGTGTTTGACTCAAAACGTAATGAACGTAGAGATTTAGCAGCGGGATCTTATACTATTAATCTTCAAATTGTCATCAACTCAGTCTTTTCTAGTTACTTAGCATATGAAATAAGGTGTTTTTTTTGTTTAATTTGCACTTGACAAATGTGTTAGAAGGATTGGTAAACTTATTAAATGATGATTTACTATTATGTACGATTTATATCATGATTTTGTTATAGTTTATATTAGGGAAGATGATCAAGTGTTAGTTTTTTTTCTAAATATATTATTAATGTATTCACTACTTCAACTTCACAAAACACAACTTCAAAAAATCTTTAAGGAATTTCTACCTATGCACAGGAGTGCAGTGAGTATAGATCGGTTGTTATATATTTCACAATAGGTACGACTGCCAAGATCATAATGAAGCTTTAGTCAAAAATATACTAAAAAAAAAGATTAACGCAACTATATTCTAATTTTCTACTAAATATAATTTACCTTTGAAAAATAATCTTAGACACGTTTTTAAAAGTACTTTTAAATACAAGCCTTAATAAAATTTAATCTTCAATAACGAACAATCAAATTTAATTTAAAGAGTTAATTTTATAAAAGTTTCAATGTTGAAAATAGACCTTTAAGTAAAATATATTGTTACGCAAATTCAACCAGACAACAAAATTTTCTTCATAGATTTAGGTGAATTAATAATTACGAAGTTTGAGGAGACTAAGAGTTGCGCCAACTAACTAAACTTAGGATATTAACAATACTTCTATAATACATTTTCTCGTTGAACAACTCTTGACTTATATTAAATTGTATCTATTTATAGTTTTAGCTATTCCAGACTCTATATATTTTTAAACAATGAAAATATCCACTCTCATCTGATTTAAGATTTTTAAACAAACAAATATATTAAACACGCGTCAATTCTTATCAAAGATGACATACATACATACATTTACTCACGGCCATAAATCCCAAAAAGGGGCAGCCAATGCTTCAGAGCCCAAAACTCTTCAGCCACATTTGGAAGTTAATAGGGGACAAAATAAAGTATCATAAATCAAATCTTTTTGTTCATGAAAACCTCATGTGGCGATTATTACTAATAAATAAAGAATAAATAAAGGAAAGAAAAATTTCGACACAGGCGGGGATCGAACCCGCGACCTCGGGTAAACGCCGTCGTAAACGAGGTCGCGGGTTCGATCCCCGCCTGTGTCGAAATTTTTCTTTCCTTTATTTATTCTTTATTTATTAGTAATAATCGCCACATGAGGTTTTCATGAACAAAAAGATTTGATTTATGTGATAGTTAGGCGTTTTCAACATTTGCATTCTATCTGAAAAGGTAGACAAGTGGCCTTCCGAATTAGTAAAAAATTCGGAGGTAGGAAACGCAAACACTACTTAAACGTGTAAACGAAATAAAGGATAGAAGAATTTTGCACTGGCAGCCAACTGACACGGTAGCTCAGTTGGCAGAGCGTCCGGGGCGTTTACCCGAGGTCGCGGGTTCGATCCCCGCCTGTGTCGAAATTTTTCTTTCCTTTATTTATTCTTTATTTATTAGTAAAATAAAGTATCGTTGGTGATGGATTTGTAACCGCATTACCTGAAAATAACTTTAAAGAACCCCATACCATTAGCCGCCTCTTACGACATTCCTGGTTAGAAAGGGGTAGTCACATTCTATGCCGGAACTACACGGACTGAAGATGACATCTTAAACAAAAAAAACACAGTGATGTTCCAATCATCACTATCCACCAATAAACCTGGAAACAGGTTTTTCCCAAAGATCTCTACGACGCGATGACCAGTCTAGTGGGGCCCTCATAAATCGGTTTCCTGTGACTTCATTACCTCTTCGTACCCCTACTGTGTCGACCAGTATGACGCCACCACTCCGGAACCTTCGAGCGCCAACGGTTATTAGTTCTGTATGCAATGTGTCCAGCCTATTCTCACTTTTGTAGACTTGCCAACTATGTTTGAGACCCCAGTTCTTCATTTTGACTTTATGTATCACACAATGTAATTTAAGTACATAATAAGAGTAACACCAAAGTGTAAAGTCAAAGTCACTTAGCCGTTAATCTTGTTTGCTAATTTTGGCGTTGCTTGATTACATACATACATATACTCACGGGTATGAAACCCAAATAGGGGTAGCCAGAGCCTTGGAATTGACAATTCCTTAGCCACTTTTCGAAGTTAACTGGGGAAAAGATAGAAAACTAAAGTATCTTTAATTAATCACAACGTCAAACAAATGATTGCTTGATTACACAACCACTTTCTGTAGTCACGGCTTTAAACCCCAAAAAGGGAGTCAGAGTTGCAGAATTGGTGAGAGCTCAGCCAATAAGTTTTTTAGTACCACTCCGACCGACACTGACCTCACCGGCAAGGTCGAAGAACCCCATATTAAAACCTCTCTTGTCTGCCACTGGCATAGGCCCCCCGAAAAACGCGCGATTGCGCACTGTATGACATAAACCTCCCGCTTAGTCACCTTGGGATCCTTTCTCCTATCTGATTTAGCCTAGGCACACACACCTTTGCCCCACCAGGGTGACCCTCAACTGCCCGGCACATATGAAGTCATGGTGAAGCCGCACATGCCACAGGGTCAGCAGCAACCAACCATTTAAAAAAATAAGTAGGAATAGTAAAAAGTGCTTGGTACGAGTGCCCGTAAAAGATTTTGTAATAGCTTTCTATTATTGTAATAGCTATGTGGCTGGATATCCATCACAATCTATCATTAATTATCATCTTTTTTCCATCCAACATTTCAAAATTGTTCTAATTATGAGGCTCTGGCGATCCCTTCTTGGGGTTTGTAGCCGTGAGCACATTTTTAAATTTTTTGTCTACTCATTTCGAAATGAACCTAATATACTTTTCCTTTGGCGATGCGTCATATCAGATATACGTGCATCGCACACACGAGGTGACCCACGAGATAATTACTGGTCGTCTGAGCGGTAAATTAGGTTATGTTTTTCTTTCATAACATTGCATTGCATTCAACATAGTATATGTTACAGCAGCTGATATTTTATCTCAAAACTCACTTCAGAGACTAAAACGTTCACGCCGAATATCCCTGAAGGGGTTGGCAGAGGTGCATACTTCTAAGTATCAAGATATTATCGCCTGGTGTTGAGGATACCCACTTTTTGCATGGACAGTGAACTCACCTTATAGGGGGTGGGCTTATCGCCTTATAGGCGGGATTCGAACCCGCGACCTCGGGTATACGCCCCCGTCGATTACACGGTAGCTCAATTGGCCACGGGGGCGTATACCCGAGGTCGCGGGTTCAAATCCCGCCTGTGTCAAAAAATTTTTTCTTTCCTTTATTTATTCTTTATTTATTAGTAATAATCCCCACATGAGGTTTTCATGAACAAAAAGATTGAAAATATGTGATAGTGTGTTTTTTTAACACGTCGTTTACGCTAGTAATACTTACTTAATAACTTATGTGGTACATTTCAACTGGGGTAAGATAAGACATAATCGATGCTGTGTGTATGAATAGGCTGTCTCGCTTTACTTACAGGCATACATCGTTTCTAAGTACTCTTTGCATTTTCTGCTAGCTAACTATCGTTCTTCAAGGTTTCATACAAAATAGCGAAAAATTTAAAGTATGTTAAATTAATATAATATGTAATAAACTGGTTTTATCATATAATTTATTAATTCTAAGGAGACATTGGTGCATAATAGTACTTATCATAAATTTCTTCCCACAAGTCAAAGCGCGGCTTGATCGTAGAATTGAATTCTTCGTTGTAAGGAGTGATCTCTACAATGTAATCTCTAAATTTTTCAGGCAAAACCTTTGGAGCTGGGTTACTGCAATAAAAATCACAATGCTTATTTACAGACCTTTTATAACACACTGTTTGCTAGCAAAAATGGATTACTATACTGAAGCTCTCTCATTTAGAGATAAATACTGCAGCACTCCAATTTTTATAAGTTTATTCTATTAGATTGTAAAAATTCATACAACGTATAAACTTGCATTCAAGTGGAAAGTAAATATAGTCTTATCGAACGCTGCAGCCAATAGACGTTCCCAAAAACTTTTTGAAAATCGCTCATGCGCTTTCCTTATTCATAAAGAGTCTCCAGCCACATCGCCCAAAAAGTCACTTAGGTGGCCCATTAGCCCTTGCTCTGCCGGGCGCTAGCTCGAAATGGAGCGGCAGTGTCACGCGGCTGCGACTAAGTGGGAGGTCCGTAACCTAGCGTTGGAATAACTCAAATTACTGTTCACTTTTGTATCGTAGCTTTATTAGTGTCTAGTATCAATGGAATCACCAATAAATATTCTATTGAATTATATAACTAATATGGTACTATATTACACCCATAACTTAGTCGCAGCCGCGTGGCACTTCCGCTCCATTTCGAGCTAGCGTCCGGCAGAGCAAGGGTTATCTATCGGCTTTCCCTGATCTTTAGCAAGTCGTTAGTACATTTGAGAGAAGCCAATCTACGCACAACATTCCTCCAGGAGGCCTAGCACGAGCGCTATTTTATCATCACGATATCGATTAGAATGAGATGATAGTATACGATACTAAGTAAGTGCGAAAGTGGTGGTAGTTTTATACCACACGATATTTAGTTAAAAAGTCGCTCGTACTAGCTATTTTGAGCATTTATAATTTAGTATTCTAAAGGATGATGATTATGAAGAATGAGACCCAGAATTTACCAAAAATACAGAGTAATGCATTTTCACTCTTATTTATAACGGCCACATCTCCGATAGCCATGAGTAGTAAGAGAACTACCGATTGACCTATACTCACGGCTGTATACTTAAAACATACAAACTAATACAATAGAAAACATCCCAAAAATCTAATATTATACATACAATACAATACACAACTATTAACTACATACATACATACATACATATTCTCACGCCGTTAGTTCCCATTGGGGTAGGCAGAGACTATCGATCGCCACTTTGTACGATCCTGGCAAACCTCTCTAGCTTCATTCACATCCATCAATATTTTCATACATGCTCTTTTATTCTTCGTACTTCAGTCACCTGCCTTTTTGAGCACATTTTCTATTTGATCTAAATGTGTCCTCCGAGATCGTCCTCTACGTAACATCACCTTCCACATTGGCTCTATATATCTCTTTCACCACTTTACTGTCATCCATCCTCTCTATGTGCCCAAACCATCTCAATATTCCTTTTTCTATCTTTCTTACAATATCATCTTTTACACCACACCTTTCACGAATCACATCATTCCTCACACGATCACATAACCTTACATTACAAACTTTTCTGAGGGATCTCATTTCTACTGCATTTACTCTGCTTTGATGCTTCTTCTGCCACACCCAACATTCACTGCCACACATAAGCGTAGGAACGAGGACAGCATCATGCACAGCCATTCGGGCCTTTTCGGACACCGATTGACTAGACATGAGACTATCCAGTGCTCCATTTACCGCATTACCCTTTTTTACTCTTCTTTCAATGTCTTCATCACACTTTCCATCCCTAGTAAACAAACTTCCCAGACATACGAACTCTTTCACTTGTTCCACTTTCTTACCATTGATCTCAATCACGCATTCAGTCATATTCTCCTCTCTCTCGAAAACCATGGTTTTGGTTTTATCCACATTTACTCTCATTCCTTTTCTTTCAAACGACGCACATGCAATATTCATCATCTCTTGCAACTCCTCAACCGACGATGCAAGTAACACTTGATCATCAGCATATAAGAGGCATTTGATGACGAATCCACCCATTCTCAGTCCATAATCACTTTCACGCAACTCTATCAGACAGTCATCCATGAACAAGTTAAAGAGCCACGGAGAAGCTACACATCCCTGTCGGACACCCCTAGAGATACCGAACCAGTCTGTGTTTTCCCCGTTTATTCTTACACATGTACTAGAATCCTCATAGAGTGATACCAGTGCACGTATAAGTTGGCTCCCCAAGCCGAACTTGGATAACACCTCCCACAAATACTTCCTTACCACCCTATCATACGCCTTCTCTAAATCTATGAAGGAGCAATACACCTTTCGATTCTTGGCTAAGAACTTTTCAGCGATGCTCCTTAAAGAGAAGATTTGATCCATACATCCCATTCCCTTTCTAAATCCTGCTTGCACATCCCAAATTTTGTCACTACTTGCGCGGTTAACTTACTTGGTTTTAATAAAATCGACCATCATTTGTCTAAGATATGTTTGAACTTCCACATAATCTGGTTGCATTCCATGGTTTTTGTTCTTCTCGTCATCCATGAGAATAAGGAATTCTGAGCAATGTGGGGCACCTTCTATTATATACGGGTTTGACCCTTTTTTATAATTGAATTGGTTAAGTAATTTAAACTGAAACACACGGACATCTGCTCCTTTATTAATCCTAATTTGAGCTGATCGCAGCACAGAATTAGAAAACATTGTATCGGTCAAATAGTCAACAAAATCATTTATGGATTTGTCATCTATTTTTGTAGCTCCAAAGTATGCTTCTTTTACTTTTTGCGATACTTCTTTGCGTTCTATGTTATCGTTTATTTTTAGGTCACTTGGTAGGAATTCTGAAAAATTTACATTCATGTCGGATTCCCATTTATTGAATAATTGATGTTTAAATAATCCTTCTTTGTTGGCTAAAAACATATATATAGGTATGTTCATCTCTTGTTTCTGTAGTAAATTTATGGGCGACTCTAAAAGCACAGGTATTTCATCACTACCGTTTTCAACACATGGCACAAAACCCAATGAAAGGTCTTTCTTATTGTTAAAACTTTGACCTGTAAACAATTTTTCTAAGGGCTGTGTTTTATAGAATAATTGAAGATCAGCTATTTCAGTGAAATTGAAACCAAATTCAGCAGCTAAAGTTTTAGCATTTCCGATTGGATCTTGCTGTATGCTCCATCCCGAAATACCAGAACCACTTTGCAATATTACCCTCTTGAAATATCCATTCGCTGCTGGTATGAGTGAAAGAAGTTCTACTGCAGCTGAACCTGCGCTGCAACCTTCTAGTGTAATATCTTCAGGATTTCCACCGAAAGCTTCAATATTGTTTTTTACCCACCGCAGTAAGGCTAGTTGATCTTTGAGTCCGGCATTTCCTGGCACATCTTTAGTTCCTAAACAAAGGAAACCGTGTACGCCAAGGCGGTAATTGAAAGACACAAATATCAACTCACCCTGTTTCACTAGGGTGCCAGGATTTGCAGTATTGCCAGTTCCCATTTGATATGCACCTCCATGTACATTTACAATGACAGGAAGTTTCGTTGTCTCTGTTTTAGGGACGAAAACATTGACGACTAAACAATCTTCGGTAAGGCTGTTATGAGTGTCATGTTCCTTTTGTTTTTCTATTTTTTCACTTTGGTAACACAGTATACTTCGGTCAACAGCTTCAAATGGTTCCGTCCAATTTGGTGGAGGCAATGGAGCCTAAAAATAAATTGACCTTTACAAAGAAAATAAATCAACCGAAATTTAATTATATGATTCATATGAAACCAAAATTGCTGTGTAGTGTCGGCTTAGAATAGCACTACCCCATTTCTTCCGGTGGGTGTACGTAAGAGGCGACTAACGGTGTTGGGGCTTTTAAGGTATTTTTGGGCGATGCGGTTGGAGACCTATCACCAACAACCTTTATTCTACCATCTTTACCCCACTCAACTTTCCAAACGTGGCTGAGGAATTTCGAATTCGTTAGTTCTGGCTACCCCTTCTAGGGATTTATAGCCGTGAGTATATGTATGAATGTATGTATGAAACCAAAAGTTATTTCAATTTATTTTTAATTAGTGTCGTAGTGTCGTCTTGAAAAAGCACTATACTATTTCTTCTAGTGGACGTCACGTGAGGCAATTAACTATCTAAATATTAAAGTTTGAGTTAATGTATGTACCGTTGGTGTTTCAATGTTTTATATATCCTTACCTTAGCCAGCCTTAGGTAGCCAGAGCTATAAAACTAGAAATTATCAAATAAAAATATTCTACAATTAAAGCCCTTAATAATTATTTAGGAAATCTCAACTTGGGATCAAAAATATCAACCAACCCTAAAAATTGTCACAAAACTAATTGAACTAAATATAGAATCAAAAGTTTATCTATAGCTTCTAAAAAACAGGTAAAAATAACGTGAAAGATTTATTATCACTATATCTAATATTTTATTATTGTTTAAGCACATACATACAAACACTCACACCATTATTGCCCATCGAAGTAGGCAGAGACTATCGATTGCCACACTTCCAGTGAACCTCTCTCTCTACCTTCGATTACATCCATTTTTTTTTTCATAAATATTTTTTTATTCTTCATACTTCTGACGCCTGCCTTTTTGAGCACACTTCCTGTTTGATAAAAATGTGTCCTCGATGATTGGTCCTAGGACCCGCAACCATGGAAGACATTACACTGCACTCTTATAAAAAATTACAAAGTTTAAATCTAGTTCTTTCCCCCACACTTGAGCCTATAAAGTAGGATGGGCATTTTGGTCCCCATGTTGAATGTCCCTCAATCAAGTTGAATCATATATCATTCTAAAGCCCTGTTAGTGTAGAAAAAAAAAGACTAGAGGAGCAATCTTGTTAGAGCTGCCGATTTTGATGTAATTTTTTTTAAATATTGATTTCGTTAATTATGTGAAATTATGATAATTCATGTTATACTTAAAACATCTCAATGCTGAAGCGACTTTGTAAAAACTGTCAGAGTTTGCAATAAATTGTCATAGTTAAATCGAAAATGTATCAAAAACATGACGAACAGTCTTGTCAAAAAAAACTTTTAAAGTAATCTTTCTCAAAAACGGCAACCATTTAGGACAAGCGCTTAAGTTATTTTTATTGTACAAAAATAACCTTTCCATCGACGTATAACTCATCCTGATTGGTGCTGGGACCAGGTGCCATACATTTGTGCCCATCCTCCATTGGTTATGTAAGGTATATGCTATTATTTCAAACTTCTCGTGGTTAGGTTACAAAAACAAACGAAAAGCCTGTAGACTTAAAATAAGCTGATTTCATAAGTAGTTCATTGATAATTAAATTGTTCAGAAAAGTAATTGAACCATGAAAATAAAAACTAACTTAATTAAGACAAGCAAAACCACCAACAAGGTTATGAATTATTGTTTCAAAGAGTCCTTTAACAAACTTATGTTTTTGCGCTTTATTAATTTACTAACTTATGTGTTGTGGAACGAAGATTTACATACATATACTTACGGCTATCTATCCCAAAAAGAGGTAGCCAGAACTTCAGAGCTGGTGATGGGTTTCCAACCGCATCGCCCAAAAACCACATCAAAAATCCCCATACCCTTAGTCGCCTCTTACGACATCCGTGGGTAGAAAAGGGTAGTGACATTCTAAGCTGGTATTTATACTTATACATATTTATACGAATTTTCAACAGTAAAAATTCAGCAGCAAAACATTTTAATTAAAACAACTATTGATTTTCTGATATTTTAATCGCGTGTTATTACATTATTTTTAAAGCTCGACGTTTCGAAAACTTTTCAGTTATCATGGTCACGGGAAGACTGGTCCCGATATAAAATCAATAGTTGTTTCAATTATAATGTGCAATCGTGAAAATCTTAGAAAATACTAAGTAAAACATTTACTTGTTATACCTAGTATAGTATTATAATTATCGATGGTTATACTAATATTAGTACACATTGTTATAAGTTTGTGTTTGTACATCTTATTTTGGTCGCGTCACAATGACTGTCAGTTGAGCTGCTAACTTCACACTTGTATGTGAGTCATTTTGAACGTATGACCTTGTAATCGTACCTTAAATTTTTGATCTCCTTTTGGTACTGTGGCGTATGGGATCCCGAAAAACTGATAAAATCCACCATCAGTAGACAAATAACCTCTCACAGGACCTTGAGATAAATTAACTAGTTTCACTATATCACTATGTTTTATGCTTAAACATACTGACAGAAGCACTAAATATTTATTCATATCTGTTCTAACCTCTACTCGAACGTAACTCGAATGATGTAATATAACATTGTTTGTCGAACTGGTAATAGTAGTTGAATAAATTTTCGACAAGTGCCAGATGATAATTCTTTTAGTTACGCTCTATTGAATACATTATCAAGGAGTTCTTGTGATATAATTATCTTGTCATTAAAAACCATGAACTCTACATAATAATAGTTGCAGTTTATTGGCTTAAAAGAATTTAGAATATAATAGAATCTCTTTATTGTACATCACAGTTGAAAACATTTTACACAGATTATTTCATAAATAGAAGTACAATTAACGGTCTTATCGCTTAAAACGATCTCTTCTAGACAACCAGAATTTACTAAAGCTTCAAATAATTTTCATGCTACCTATGTACCTTCATGTACCTCAATAGATAGTTTTGGACAGCGCAGAGTTACCCAAAGCGCAATGAAAAGTGCAACGTTAGGAGTTTTAAATTCTGTTCGCTTGATTTTTTTTATATGGGAAGGGCTTTTGATGGGTTTCACAACACTTGTACGACATTCATAGAAAATGATTTTAGACTATTTACATACATACATACATACATATACTCACGCCGTTAATTCCCATTGGGGTAGGCAGAGACTATCGATCGCCACTTCGTACGATCCTGGCAAACCTCTCTTGCTTCGTCTACATCCATCAATCTTTTCATACATGCTCTTTTATTCTTCATACTTCGGACGCCTGCCTTTTTGAGCACACTTTCAATTTGGTCCAAGTGTGTCTTTCGTGGCCGTCCTCTACTAACATTACCTTCCACATTAGCTATTAGACTATTTATTCGAACTAAAAATGTTCAGTAAAACTAAAAAATTGAGAAGGCTATTTTAATATCCTGTAAGAAGTTATCAGTATCCTCTCTCTTAAAAGCCATCGTTTTGGTTATAACATAACATAAAACGTTCACGGCGAATATCCCCGAAGGGGTTGGCAGAGGTACTAATCTTCTGAACATCACGTGACTTTGTCACCTGGTGTTCAGAGTACCCACGTTTTGCATGGACAGTGTAATCACGTGATAGGGGGCAGGCCTATCGCCGTTTTGGTTATATCCACATCTACTCTCTTTCTTACAGACATTTCAATAAAAAAGCGATTACTTACAGGCTACCATTTTATGGTTTATTAAGGTCATTCAATAATCATATTTTTTGCTTTCATAGCATTTCCTCTTTACCACCTAAATCAGAAGTACTATTTTAATTCACACAACAAAAAAACCAATCAATTGAACGGTTGATAACTTTATCTATAAAAAATGCAGTCAAGAAGCATTCGGTACTACAAAGCAACCATTATTAATTCAACTTAAAATGCTATTTGCTAATGTGTTTGCGTATAGGGTGCGCTTTTTCTTACATAACTTTTTAACTCCTATCATTGGAGGTCCGAAAATATTTCACTTACCATTTAAAATCAGTCTTCATAAAAAAATCAAGTCATAAATATAATCCTCGAAATTCGATATTATATCAATCATACATAAACATAACATAACATATACTCACGGCTATAAATCCCTAGAAGGGGTAGCCAGAGCTAAGGTATTCGAAATTCCTCAGCCACTTTTGGAAAATTGAGTGGGGAAAAGATGGTTAAATAAAGGTTGTTGGTGATGGGTCTCCAACCGCATCGCCCAAAAATCCCTTAAAAACCCCAATACCGTTAGTCGCCTCTTACGTACACCCATCGGTAGAAACAGGGTAGTGCTATTCTAAGCCGACACTAAACGGCTTATTATACACTTTGTATTTAATAATATTTGTTTTAATATATTTGTTTATATTAATGACTGACAACATAATAATTTCAATAAATAACTTTAATATTCATAAATGGTTTCTAGTCTAATATTTAAAAAAATCGTATTAATCATATGTGTTATATATAATCTATATTTGCTTGCTTGTTTGCATGCTTGCTTGGTTGCATGTGAAGGGCGTGCAGGGGGGTTGCGCCCCCTGCTTGGGTGGGTCGCAGGCAAAGAAAAGTTAGGTCACATTTAGCTAGGTTAGGTTAGGTTAGATTATGTATAAAACGAGCGAGCGAAGCGCAGCGGAGTGAGTATCTTAAATGCATGATTCTGATGACATACTGAATCTAACAGAAAATAAATCCAAAATAATAATAAAGCGCAGTCTTCATTTAATAAAAATGTATTACAGTTTAAATTATTATTACTTGGTGTCACCAGGGATCTATTCAGGACATATCCAGACATACACCAACATTGTAATATGACTAGGAAAAGATGTGTCTTGCTGAGTTTCTTACGGATTCTTCTCGCAACAATACAACTTCCGAATGCAAAGTAGATTTAAATTTAACTTATACGTTAGTGACGTTAAAAAAACAGAGAACTATTCTTTTTATTTTGATATAAATGTTTTTTCTTTTATAAATAGTTTAAAAAATACTGAGATTGAATAAGGGTGATTGTCAAATAAGCAAAAATAAAACGAGATATATATTTTTTTACATTTTATAGATTTATTTTTGTGATTTGGACTCATCTTAATCAACAATATATTAATCTTACATCAAACGAGATCATGCATTTCAACATAATGAAAAAAACGACATTTTCTATTTTACGTGATTACCGAAAATACGAAACAGACCACCAAATAGAACATAAACATAAATTTCACATCAAAAAGCAAATAACAAAATAAGATTAGACTTAAAATAGATAATATTTATAAGTCTTTCAATTATGATTGTGATTGCTACCTTAGTTATGGCGTAAGAACGTCTGAACAGTTTTTTACTCGTTTTTGACAATGACCCATAAATGATATTATCTTCTTATTTTCTTGTGCGGTATATAATGATGTTAACAAATCATTTCCATTTTTAAACTTTGCAGGGACGTTTAGGAACCTATAAAAAGTTAATAGCAATGAACCATTTATTTTTATTATTTAACTATATTAATCTAAATCAATATTTATCACAATCAACTGATAACAATCAAAACTTACAGCTAAGAAAAGCTTAGTCAAATAGTCCGCCCCGAATCGCACCAGGCGCAAAAGTGCCCATCACACTTGCAACATTTCCCGTTGTATTGCAAGGGATATGCGTTGCACGAGATACGACTCTGCGCGGAAGTTTGCACTGGAATTCCTCAGCCTTCTTCCCAACTCCCGTACAAAACCTTTGGCCTCCAAACACCATGCCCCACTCACCTCCACTGCAAACGGGATATAAATATAGGCTGTCTTTAGCGGGGCATATTTGGCATGCTTTTGTGTCGCAGCCCACTCGGCAGCCGCACTAGTCACGCGTATCATACGTGCCAGATGAGAAGCCGCGAAGGTACCGACGCAAGTCGCGTCCCATACTAGGCAACGACCCCTCTCCCACGGAACAAGAGTCAACCCATCAGGTCTCTTCCCATCTGTTCGGCTCAAGCCCGGGGGTTCCAGGGTGCACGGCACGCCAACATCCACCAAAGCTCGACAAGTCACGTCGTTGAGCATGTGGTGGCGAGGAAAACGTCCAGCCGACTTGCTGCCGCTCAAACCATGGTGACTCCTCGAGTCCGCCCGTGCGCCACACACACAAACATAAGGCTCACAAACGTTACACCCAAGCCTGAGAGCCACGGCAACCCTTAGGGACCCGTCATCTAGAGCGGTTCCCAAGTGAGGTGATGGAAGGGCATGAAGCCAGGCTCCCGACTCAGGGCATAACGCCGCCCGAAGCCGAGCAACGTCGGCACCCACAGCCGCGCCAAGTAGTTGTTGGTACCTGTACTTACACAGCTGGTCGTCCCACTGGCGCTGCGCACTTCTGTTCTCGGGGAACTCAGCGGCAGGGCACACACAAGACCAAACGTTCATGGCCTCTTCCGCATGGGGGATGCTGAGATTGTCGCCCTGTACTTTGAGTATATTAGCGACTAATCCAACGACCCCGTGGGAAGAAGCCAAGAAAGCCGATATATTAGTGTCCTGAAAACGTCTCACCCCTAATCCAGCGTGACGAACAGGTAATCACGCCTGTAGCCATTGAGCCTCACCAAGTTGTACGTTTAGTATTGTCTCCAACGTAACCTTCAAATCTTCATCCAACTTAGACACCTCGTTGGGAAAAAGCCACTTTGGAGAAGTCCTTATAATGTACACCAACTTGGAAAAAGATAGGCAGCTGCGAAAGAGTGTTAGTGCCACGTGAGCTGGTAATTGCTGTAGGTGCAGACGAGCCCGTGTGAGTATCTCACTTCCAACCCGCAAAGCCTCCGACACAGCATCTTTAAAGACCGGCCAGGCTAAACAAAAATGGACCAAGAGGGTCCCCCTGCTAAGCACCAACTTGTGACGCAATCTTTTTGCCATCGTAAAAAAAGATTGGTGGGAAAAGCGTAGCACTGAATCAGGAAAGGACTTAATAAAGGAATTTTATCCCTCACTTCGGCCAGCAACACGTCTCTCTCGACGCTATTAAAGGCATTTTTATATCAAGTTTTAAGATTACGTCACAGGCATGCTCTGGATCCAAAGCAAAAGCGCGGGCAGCATGCATTGCTGCCTCGCAACCCAAAGGAGTCCCAAAACCAAGCTAATGTGGACGCAGCATGGCCGCCATTGGGTCCCGCATTGCACGGCAGCCCAGCTTTGCTACTAAGCGAAGCACAACACTACCCACTGCTATTGTTCGTATACTGCCATGCTTTTTTATGAGTGCACAGAGGGATGCCCCATACAAAAATGGACACACCTCATGGTTCAACTTTCCCTCAGGAAGAAAGTAGCACAATCTAGTCAGCGACTCTAACAAAAGAGGTCCGTTATCTCCAGCCGTAACTGATATAAGCTCCTTTAAGTGCTGCGGACGTAAGTCGTCCAAACCCGCCGCCGAGCAGTTAACTTTGCAATTTAACTTAATTAATACTTCACTATATAAATTTAAAATTATTTTATGGCTTCAAAAAAACTAGAATTTATCTAAATTCATAACGTCAAAGTTTAGTGAAGCACTAGTATACAATCAAATTCCTAGTTACACAATAAATTTGCCTCATATTTTGGTGAAATTCAATACATTTATATACCAATACACGGAAATACAACATTGTTTTCAATTAATCTTTTTTGAACCGATTAATAATATAATTCTACTGAAATGTAAATGTTTTAACAAGACTAGTAAATCGTTTTTACTTGTGAAAGGTATTGGTTCGAAATACTTATTTATAAACGCTTCAAAACCACACAACGGCTTATTTATTTTTTGCATCAATAAAAGCCTGCAAACTTTATAATTGATATAGCTATATATGTCATCTCACAAAATCTCACAAGGGGTAAGCAGTATTTGAGGCATCTTCGATGTTAGAAAATTTAAAAGCTTTTATTTAGTAACACTGTAATGATTGTGATTAACATAATATACATTTCAATAGGAATTTGCATTATGTTATGTTTCTTTCATATTCTTACCGTCACTAGTATATTCATTTACGAAACTTGTTCCTTTGTAAGAACATACCCCGACAAATTTCTAAAGGCTTTTATATTTGATTGGTATCGCTATAGGTACCTACATAAAATCGTTCCGTTACTAACTGACTGACAGGCAGCGCAAAGCCGTTTGGCTGGACCTAGAGAACTGAAATTTGGTCGGTGGATAGCTTTAGTCCTTAAGATGAAAACTGAGAATCTCTGAAATTCCCTCAGAAATGGGACTTACGGGAATTTGATGTTTAGTTTGAATCTTTTTGTTCATGAAAACCTCATGTGGGGATTATTACTAATAAATAAAGGAAAGAAAAATTTCGACACAGGCGGGAATCTAAATCTCAGGTAAAAAAATTCGGAGGTAGGAAACGCGAACACTACTTAAACGTGTAAAACGTTGACACGGTGGCTCAATTGGCAGAACGTCGGGGCGTATACCCGAGGTCGCGGGTTCGATTCCCGCCTGTGTCGAAATTTTTCTTTCCTTTACATATTAATTTGATGTTTACATGAATCTTCCGCAATTTCGGTTCCATCATGTTGGAAATAGGTATAGAAAGTCCTCAGAATATGTAAGGTTACATTACGGTGGCTTATCATATCAGACATTCTAACGAAAGTAGAAAATACAGGGGATTACAGTTTTGCCCACCACTTATTTGACGATACTTAGATGGGTGGTCATCTTAAGTTTTTTTAAGCGCTTCCGTGCTCCGGACGGCGCATGCTATGGGTCACAGTTGATGTTTCGGCAGCGGTCATTAGATCGAGCCATGCGGAGTAATTATCTCAAAATAGCGTTTGGTTTGATCGAATTCAAAATCTTGGAAAAATAATACTTATATTCTACACGCGAAGTTGCACATTAAAAATAACATGCAAACGTATGAGTTTCGAGTAGCTTCTTTGCTTTAAAAAGACTTTCGGAAGCAGCAATAAAGTCAATAAATTTAGATATTTGACGTTACAAAATATTAGTAATAAAAAAAAAATAATTAATTTATGATAAATGTATAATATAAAAAATGTAAGTAATTTATTTATTTAAAAAATTTAATTTTTGAGTTATTGTTTTTTGGAATCGAGTGCAAAAGCTATTTTTTTTATATCTACCTAACAGACATTAATTTTATTAAATTAATTAATTGAATTATATACCATGTTGTGCAACAGAAGGATTTTCTTTCTTAATTTTCAGGATTAAATCCTAAAATATACTTGCATGAGGTGCTTAATGCATATACTCGCGATTATAAATCCCAAAAAGGGGTATCCAGACCTTCAGAGTTAACCTCAGCCACTACCACTACTTTAGAAAGTTAAATGGGGAAAAGATTTAAATAAAAGGTTGATGGTGATGGGTCTCCAATCGTATCGCCCAACAATAACTTAAAAAGCCCCAATACCCTTAGTCGTCTCTTATGACACCCGGGGGAAGAAATTAATTAATGTTATTCTAAACCGACACTACACAGCTCAGCTCTATGTATATGTGAATACCCAAAATGATAAGGAATTACGTATAACGTACACACTTTATATTATACATACATACATACATATGCTCACGGCTATATATCTCTAAACGGGGTAGCCAGAGCTTTGGAAATAAAATATTCCTCAGCCACTTTTGGAAGTTAAGTGGGGAAAAGATGGTAATAATAAATAATTGTTGGTGACGGGTCTCCAACCACATCGCCCAAAAGTTACTTAAAAAGCCCCTATACCCTTAGTCGCCTCTTACGATCACCCACGGGTAGAAATGGGGTAGTGCTATTCTAAGCCGACACTACACACACAGCAATATCCTTTATGAGAATGCACGGGTGTTCCGATGGCAGAGGAAGGAGACCTGACGTTAGTGTTCACAACAGCCACGCTTGAAAAAAGCATACCAATGATTGGACGCAGGGCTTTCGCCACTTTGTACGACTGCACTATTTACGATTGACCGTTGACTTAGTAATAACTCTACCATATGGTTTTTCTCGCGTTATTTTATCCCATCGTTGCTATACTTGACAAACTATCCATACGTATGACTTTGGAAAAGACTCGTTTCAATATTGTCTAGACCTGAATCAGGATTCGCACCCACACCACTAAGAATTTTTTACTATCGATTCCAATTTACTCGTCATCCATCCTCTATGAAGTATAATGAATTTAATAATTTATAACATAATATTACTGATGCACTTTTAATTTATCCGCCAATTCTACTATGTCATTTGGAGTTTTCAATTTAACAGCAAAGTTGAAGACGTTGGTAATTTCACCTGTCTCTGTTAGTAAGTTAAGTTTAATGGCTGCCAGATTGCTCGCGCCGCCGCCGCCGTCGACTCAATGCCGAAATTCCGAAGCCATGCAAACTTTCCCAACTTGTTAGGGTGACTACACACTTTCCTTGACATGAACATTGGGTATAACTTTGTCAAGATGTTAAGAGTTTGGAGAGATTCTACAAAAATATTGAAGAGCGTAATTTGAGATTGTTTGGTTTGTACAGGTACTCTTATATAAGTCTCATTACTAAAATTAAGTGTAGTTTCGGCTTAGAATAACACTACCCCATTTCTACTCGTGGGAGATCGTAAGAGATGACTAAGGGTATAGGGGGCTTTTTAAGTGATTTTTGGGCGATGTGGTTGGAGACCCGTCACCAAAAACATTTATTATAACTATCTTTTTTCAATCAACTTCCAAAAGTGGCTGAGGAATTTTTCATTCCAAAGCTCTGGCTACCCCGTTAAGGGATTTATAGCCGTGAGTATATGTATGTACTAAAATTAAAGCTTCAAATCTATGCGTTTTGAATAATACATTAACACAGTTATATAACATTAGCAAACTTTTTTACCCGGATATGGTAGCATTATATTTTTACTATATGAACATAAATACTCTCTCCATTACCGAAAAAAAAACAAACATTAATTAAACTGAAAAATTCTGAATTGTTTTAAAAGTTATTTTCTTAGTAAAACGTTTTCTGCCTGGCTAGTTAATGCGGTGTTTAAACTAGTTATCGCGTGGGATAAAGCAACTCTTACGCACTAACTTAATATCGTATACTGCCATCTCATTCTAACCGTTATCATGTCGATAAAATAGCGCTCGTGCTTGCTCTTCTGCATATATAGTATTATATCTTTATGGTTTCCTGCCTATTGTGGTGGAAAAGGGAAGATCTTCTGCTAGGCGATGCGGTGGTGTGCATGGAGATACTTCTTACACTGTCAGTGTTTCTATGTAGTGCGCGTCATTGTGTACTGATAGCGCGTCGCTACACTATCATAGTTAATAAAGCATAGCCCTATATTTAAATATAAAAGGGCAAGCACGAGCGCTATTTTATCGACACGATAACGGTTAGAATGAGATGGCAGTATACAAAACTAAGTAAGTGCGTAAAAGATGGCTACTTTATCCCACGCGATAACTAGTTAAAACATGGCTCGTGCTCGCCCTGCTGGAATGGCAAAAATGGTATATCTTATTTATAAACAAGTAAAGTATAAATTCAACCAAATAATATTTAAAACACAAATATTGATCAATGTGAAGAAGGCTTTAACTCTAGCGATAGCTACGGTAAGCTTCGATATTTTAGCTGGCTTAAGTTTGAGGCTAATGGTTGTTTGAAGATTGATTACTTCTTGTTTTGTAAGTATTTGAATTTTGACTCACTGTCTCATTTGCTGTGTAGTGTCGGTTTAGAATAACACTACCCCATTTCTTCCGGTGGGTGTACGTAAAAGGCGACTAACGGTATTGGGGCTTTTAAGGGTTTTTGGGCGATGAGGTTGGAGACCCATCACCAACAACTTTTATTTTACCATCTTTTCCCCATTTAACTTTCCAAAAGTGGCTGAGGAATTTTTAATTCCTTAGCTCTGGCTACCCCATCTAGGGATTTATAGCCGTGAGTATATGTGTGTATGTATGTATGTTTCATTAAATCACTACTAGCATCGCATTTAGTGGTAGCGAGTATTCATTATATCAATACTTTTTTGGTATCAAACGTTATTAGCCCTTAGATCAATAACAACCTTGATGACAGTGGCAGGACAACCAAACGCTTCTAATAAAGAGACAAGGATTCTAGTTCTGAGACTGGCCTATAATAATGCGTCATAGTTAATTTATGTAGGTTTTTATGGGTGAGGTAAAATATCGTGAGGAAAACTACAATGACCACATGGCTAATGAACGTGAAAGCATTTTCCACGCCAAACATAAATATATAGTGTACTCCGACAAAAATGATACTCTTCTCATTCATAGACATACAGACATACATAGACTCACGGCTGTAAATCCCTAAAAGGGGTAGCCAGAGCTAAGGAATTAGAAATTCCTCAGCCACTTTTGGAAAGTTGTGTGGGGAAAAGATGGTAAAGTAAAGGTTGTTGGTGATGGGTCTCCAACCGCATCGCCCAAAAATCCCTTTAAAGCCCCAATACCGTTAGTCGCCTCTTACGTACACCCACCGGAAGAAATGGGGCAGTGCTATTCTAAGCCGACACTACACAGCAAAATTCTCTTCTTATGTCCTAATAATATTAATTCTTATTAGTACCTCCTTCGAGCCTTCGGGCATATACTGCCTAAACGATAAATTTAGATCCTTTATTTTACCGCTTATCACTTTCTTCTGTTTTATAAGTGTTTGAGAAATTTTATGGATGCATACTTAATATCCGTTGAATTAAATTCAAAAGTTTTGTTTTGTAATTTCATTGAAAGCATACATTTAGTATGATTAATCTGTACACTTTGCTCAAACGACCGTGGCAGCCATCATAAAGACTTTTTTTAAGAGTAATGGATTGCACGCATCGGTCGTTTATGATGACCTTCTCGGTAGATTTACCTGATGCTTTTTTTATGTTACTTACACGCATTTTCAGGCAGTTTTTATTAACCGCCTTCAAAAAAAGGAGGTTCTCAGTTTGATTGTTTTAATTTAGTTTTTCATCAATTTACTTTTGATAAAATATTTAAGGAAGTCCTTAGATTTCTTATATTCCAAGTTCAGATTTTAGTTACAACAGATTCTCTGGCATTGTCCTTAGAACGTTCTTAGCAAAATGAAACAAAAAGAAAAAATGCATAAGTTAGTTCTCAGTTTCCAACATATGGCTTTTTTCCACTGATTCCATTATAATTACAAAGCGTCAAACATTACATACATACATACATATACTCACGGCTATAAATCCCTTGAAGGGGTAGCCAGAGCTAAGGAATTAGAAATTCCTCAGCCACTTTTGGAAGTTGCGTGGGGAAAAGATGGTAAAATCAAGGTTGTTGGTGATGGGTCGCATCGCCCAAAAATCCCTTAAAAAGCCCCAATACCGTTAGTCGCCTTTTACGTACACCCACCGGAAGAAATGGGGTAGTGCTATTCTAAGCCGACACTACACAGCAGTCAAACATTACAATGAATAAAAATAAGTCATAAATTCTTCAAAACTGCCTGACTTCGAAACGTACTACAACTTTAATGGAGATAGTGCAGTGTGACAATCATAAATGGCTGCCACCCGAGATACTTAGTTATTACTGCAGACTTATATGACTTGTCACAAGTTCAACGCCGACCAACTTGTAACAGACTTTTGAAATGCGGGTAGTCTCAAATATTTCGCTCCAACCGCGTTTTGTCAACTTTTGTAACCGTATGAGTTTTACATTGTTATCTTGTTAAATTGTTTTGAATTTAAATCGGGTTTAAATACATTTTCTATAGAGTTTGCATACAACTTAGTTGAAACATATTCCATTGAATCATCGCGTTAGGATACCTCCGTATGTCTCGGGTTACGCGCTTGGCTTCAATTACGGAGGTCTCAGGTTCAATCCCCGGGGAGCAATCACTTAAATTTAATTTGTTTTAACTCAGTTTGATAGGATATTGCAGGCTTGAATCATCTGATAATCCGAAAATAAAAATGATTCCGTGCTTTGGAGGGCACGTTTAGCCCTCGGTCCCGGCTACTATTACGGTAGCAGTCGTTAGTCTGCCAACCCGCAAATGGCCAGCGTGGTGGACTATGGCCAAATCATCCTATATAAGTTAGGCTCGGGCCCCATGGTGGGGACATATATGTGCTGCGAGAGATATTAGTGCGTCTATACTGTAATGCCTGTGGTTAACTGAATGGAAGCATGTTTAAACTACATTTTGCCTTTATTTACATTTTAAAACTCACACAAAAATAAACCAAAACACATCCTTAATTGACAGTCAAAGATGGTATATAGTGCTGACTGTCTTCGAAGGGGTGTCATACGTTTTTCCGAATGTACATAGAATTGAAAAGTATCAGTTCGAAAAACGTTCTTGTGAATCACGCCGTCGTCGTTGTGCAGGCACATGCCTAATGTTACATTTTAAATCTGGCCTAATGTTATTCATTACATTACATTACATTAACATTAACGTTCACGCCAAATATCCCCGAAGGGGTTGTCAGAGGTACTAATACTTCTGAACATCACGTGACTTTGTCGCCTGGTGTTCAGAGTACCCACGTTTTGCATGGACAGTGTACTCACGTGATAGGGGGCAGGCCTATCGCCGTTTTGTACGAATATACTGTCACATGACTAAGTACAACTCAGTCATGTGGGTTTCCTCACGATGTTTTCCCTCACCGTTAACAACCATGATTAATTAACATACACATTAACCACACGTTATTCATATCTACTACTATTCTGGGTTTCACATTAAGGTTGATATGCGTAATAGTTTTATAATCTTACAAGAAAGCCATAGTATATCCCACCAAGGAAGTCGGAGGCCACTTGAATAGGGTCATAGCTTTAAGCCCCTAACCTATATTAGTGCGGGTTGGAAGACTAGTGACCAGTTATTCGTATCTGCCACGCTACAGTTGCACCCCTAAGATGTCCATACATAAAGAGTCCCTGTAAGGTAAACTTCAGCTTTGCTTGCCCTTTATAAAACGGGATCGTCTTAATTTTCTGATAGGCAAGTTTTGCAGTGATTCAACGATGCTTATCTTTTTTTTTGATAGAGTAATCATATATATGACTTTAGAAGAGACACAGAGAATCAAGTTAAGGTTCAATTCAATGACTCAAGATGTTCCAGGCATAGCTCTCTCCTCTGAACTCCCGAGTTTATTTGTGTTGGTTTACTATTTTATAGGAGTTAATATCAGAATTTACAGACTTTATCTTACGTTACGTTTGAAATACTTTATTGATAGCAACTCAAAAGTGACATTGTTCTCGTTTTAATAAAAGATAGTAATTTTGAATAATATAGCATATAATTTCTATATTTTAATCAATATTAACAATCAACTCAATGCACCGCCAGACACATCGGTGGAAATACCGCAGGCGTTTCTTCCGCGAACCAAATAATAATATCCGTGGTCACCCCAATCTCGTCCCCACGAGTTTTTAATTATCCAGTACGGCGTCTCTTTACCGGTGTGTTTGTCAACTGAAAAATGTAACTCAAATATAATTATATTAAAATTAAAATATACGGTATATAATTGTACTTTATAATAAATAATCAATATGTTGAAAACCATAAATTTTAAAAAATTAATTCGACAATTGAAAGTTTTTCAATAGAAATGTTAAAAATTAATACAATTGAAAAATAAATTGTGTTGCAACCAGTTGATGACTAACAATTTTCTAACATCCCAATATATAAATGTCTCCTACTGGACATAAGAGTCCCTAAAGACTGACTGAAATTCAGCGTTGTGAGTAAAAAATACAAGCTGAGGCAGGACCATACATACATACATATACTCACGGCTATAAATCCCTAAAAGGGGTAGCCAGAGCTGAGAAATTAGAAATAAATTTAACATAAAAAAATGTATCCATACGTATATATATATATCTCATTTATTACTTGTTTTTATGTCGTTTGTTACTTTTAAAATTTTGAGTTTTAAGTACACTGGTGTTTATTATTAATTCACATGTGAATAAATGTTTCCTTTTCTCTTCTTTCTTTCTTTCTTTTTAAAGCGCTCCTTGGCTTTTCCATGTCAACCCATACTTGAACGATGCCAAGCTATTAAAAATGCAAGCCCGTAGAAGCTTACTCCTCTGATGTTCGGTTTAGTAAAGCTCAAATCACCGGCTGATTTCTATAGGAAACTGCAATGTTCATACAAAGATTTACAGTTCAAAGTCAGGGTGATCTTGCCAATCTGGCTGAAACTTACCATAAATGCTGTAACCGACAATCAGAACGGAATGGTCCAAATGTTCGGGATTGCAGTCTTGGTGCGACGGCTCGTCAATACCTCCTTTGTATCTGGCCATTGACGCTGAGTTTATAGCTGTGAACATAGAAATGAAATGAAATGAAGCATTTATTCGACGATTATAGGTGTAAAGGTCTTCAGGTGTTTACAAGTGCGCAATCCATAATCTGCCTTAAATGGGCGTTCGAATATTTATCATTATTAATCTTATATAAATCATGCGAGCTAAAGAAATAATGTCAACAAAAACCTATAAACTACTGGAGCCAATACAATACACATGACAATTTTCTTCAATAAAATATAAAGTTATGGCATTTAACATATTAATTACAAAAAACAAACATAACATAATAACATAACATAAACGTTCACGCCGTTTATCCCCGAAGGGGTTGGCAGAGGTACCAATACTCCTGAACTCACATGGCAAGCGCCATCTAGTTTCCAGAGAAGGTACCCACGTTTTGCTTAGACAGTGTACTCACGTGATAGGGGGCAGGCCTATCGCCGTTTTGTACGAATACACTGTCACATGACTAAGTACAACTCAGCCATGTGGGTTTCCTCACGATGTTTTCCCTCACCGTTAGCAACCATGATAAATTAACCACACATATGACTTTAGAAAAGACAAATTGGTGTAGGCCCGTCCCAGGATTGGAACTCACGCCCTTCTGTTTTTCGGGCGGGTGTTCTACCCACTGGACTATCATGTCGCTTACATGACAAAAAACAAACTTAGGTAATAATACAATGTCACCAATAATCTACTAAAAGTGTCAAACAAAGTCAAAATTTTAATAATTATAGATGTCAAAAAAATAAAAATAATAAAAAAATGACATATTTTTTTATAATAATACAGATCTCATAGAGAGCTTAAGTAAATAGAACGGAAACCAAACGTACATAAATGTAAAAAACCACCCAGAACAAATTTTCAAAATAAGTTGTCCCTACTACACCATGATTGTATGATTTAATGTTCTGACTTCATACATTTGCTTCACTCAAGTCAGTGGAAATGCACTGAATCACTCACGTAAATTGACATGCTTAATTATTATCTGTTAATTTATAAAAACTAACAATAAATGAAGAAAAAGATTAGTTAGGTTTTCGCCCTACTAATTGTAGTTTGTTTTACCTAATTTCCATTAATTTTATTTTCCGAACTTAATATCGTTTTCGTTTTTTTTACAAGTTACGTTATTATATTTTCTGATATACTTACATATACTCAGGCAATAAATCCCTGTAAGGGGTAGCCAGAGCTTCAGAATCAGGAAATTCTTCAGCCACTTTTGGCAGTTAAGTGGGGAAAAGATTGTAAAATAAATGATTTTGGTGATTGGTCTCCGCATTGCACAAAAATCATCTAAAAAGCCCCGATACCCTTAAGAGCTTATTCCATTACACTTTGTCGTCGCTGAATTCAGACGTCCTTCGAAGTGACTGCCGCAGACGCTTGTTATTCCACTACACAAATTTCAGTTCTAGCGTTCTGAACGTTATTCCACTAGTCTGAATTCAGATTCTGTGGCTTTCAGACGTCTTCATTCAGACAAATGGAATAAGTTCTTTAGTCGCCTCTTACGATCACCCATAGGAAGAAATGGGGTAGTGCTATTCTAAGCCGACACTACACAGCTAGTTATTATACACACTTACATGTACATATTTTCTTCTATACCCAACTCAACTAAAACAACAATATAAAATAATGTACAAATAAGTTAAATCTTTTAAATCCCTGTCTGATATAAAAAACATCTTATAACTTGTCAACGTGACAAACGTGAGGCAATGTCCCTAAAACGCTCAAAGCATTCCCAGTAGAAGGGCAAGCACGAGCCGTGTTTAAACGTGATAAAGCAGCCATCTCTTACGCACTTACTTAGTATCGTATACTGCCATCTCATTCTAACCGTTATCGTGTATACATATTTTCTAGTCTTATATAAAGTAGACGCAAAATTTTAGCTGTCACTGTAACATACGAGTACATATAAAAGAACATAGATTCCCGCCATACGTTCGTATTGAGGTAGGCAGGGACTATTGACCGCAACTTTGTTCGATACTGACCAATAAATAAATAAATAAAAAGATTTTATTTGTCTTTTTACACATACAACAAAAAAATCTATATAATAATACAGTGTAAAGAAGTTAAAAAAGAAGAACTAATTAAATAACAATAAAAAAAGACAAAATGGTTATGAGCTCGGTCTAACCACTTAAAGCGGATAGCTCCAGTTTTCAGCTCTAACCAATACTTATAACTAAATAAAACTTAAAAACCAACTTAGAACTAAACACACAAAATACATACACACGTACAAATATACATATTCTTAGCCAATAGCTAATGTACAATATGTGGGTATTTTTGGGTACATGCGCCTTATACATAAAAAGATGACATTTGTGAAAAATTATAAATATTTACATATGAAAATTATAGGTATGAAGTATGTTCAAAACAAAAACAAGTAATACTCTTTTGCGTCCAAATGAATACTTACATACAGGTGCACATATATAGTTATAGCACATATGACATACAAAATAGATATAGTATATTATACATATAAGAAGAAAAAAATATAAAAGAAAAAAATATAAAAGAAAAAAACCTCATTCGATATTGGAAGCACAACCATAGGGAACAGCGAATTCATTGAACTGCGATAATAAGAAAGAGAAAGAAAGAAAGAGTAAAAGAGAGACATTTATTCGCTGCACAGATGAGCAAGAGACATACAGTTGAACATAAAAAGAAAAATAGAAGCATTGACGCAAACAACATTGGAAAAAAACATGAAAAAATGTATAATAATAATAGAAAAAACAATGTAATACAGAACGTATTACAGAGCAAAGATAGAAAATAAAATACTTTTTTTTTTTAATAACAACATAAGTTGACCATTTACATAGAGAGGTGAACAGCGAAACGGTGCTGACTCAGCATAACGTTGTGAGCTTGAATAACAGCTCATCTAGCTAATCACTCGGGCTTATTTTGAATTTATCCGTCTTTTCATATGTGCTTTTTTTCTCCTTCAAACTACAAAAGCCTCATTACAGACATTATCAAAAAAAGCAGTAGCTTTTTGTAACTAACTTACTTTCACCCATTGTATCTATGCGCTTAAAACATCTAAACATTCCCTTTCTTTTCGGTTTTAAAATATACATACATACAAACATATACTCACGGCTATAAATCCCTAAAAGGGGTAGCCAGAGCTGAGAAATTAGAAATTCCTCAGCCACTTTTGGAAGTTGAGTGGGGAAAAGATTGTAGAATAAAGATTGTTGGTGATGTGTCTCCCACCGCATCGCCCAAAAATCCCTTAAAAAGCCCCAAGTCCGTTAGTCGCCTCTTACGTAAACCCACCGGAAGAAATGGGGTAGTGCTATTCTAAGCCGACCCTACACAGCTTAAAATATCATCTTGAATAAACCTCCTGGGTGTAAAATGATACCTTCGGATTCGAAGCCTTAAGTTTGACCTTTACACCAAGGAGGCAGCTATTTGACAATGAGCGAAACCCATCAAATCATCAGTATCTTCAAAATATGCTTTTTGAAATTCATTGCCGTGTAGTGCCGGCTTAAAATGTCATTTCCCCTTTCTACCCACGGGTGTCATGAGAGGCGACTAAGGGTATGGGTTTTTTTTAAGTGGTTTTAAGGGGAGACCCTTCACTTACGATACTTTATTTCTTACCATCTTCGACCCTGCCCTATCAACTTCCAAATGTGGCTGAGGAATTTCTAGCTCTTAAGCTCTAGCTTCGCTTTTTTGGGATTTACGGCCGTGAGTATACGTATGTATGCATTAGGACAAAGTAGTTCAACTGTGTTTCATACATAAAATACTCGTTATGCTTAACAATAACATATCGATTCAGATTTCCATACCATTTAATTAGCAATTATCCTTTCTATGATATTTGCACAATCGAAAACACCGCCGTAAACACTATTGTTTTATATGAATAATTCCGCGTTTGACAATCGTACGTGATTGAAATATAGGTTAAGTGATAGAGTCAGAAATAGAGTGATTCGTGAACAGATTTGTGTGAACGATGATGTAGGAAAATAAGATTGTTGGGATGGTTTAGGCACAAGGATTGATGACAAATGTATAATGTATGTATGTTTTGTTTTTGAATTTGGATGTCATTCCAGGGCTTTTACTCAGGATACAATCAAATCAAACAGGAAATGTGCTAAAACACTCGTCGAATTACGTTTTTCGTCTGAACATAAAAACGTATGGACATTAAGTAAGTGCCGTGTAGTGTTGGCTTAGAATAGCACTACCCTATTTCTTCCGGTGGGAGTACGTAAGAGGCGACTAACGGAATTGGGGCTTATAAGGGATTTTTGGGCGATGCGATTGGAGACCCATCACCAAAAACCTTTTTTTTCACCATGTTTTCCCCAGGCAACTTCCAGAAGTGGTTGAGGAATTCCTATTTCTCTAGCTCTGGCTACCCCTTGATGGGATTTACAGCCGTGAGTATATGTATGTATGTTTTGTTTTTGAATGTGGATGTCATTCCAGGGCTTTTACTCAGGATACAATCAAATCAAACAGGAAATGTGCTAAAACACTCGTCGAATTACGTTTTACGTCTGAAGATAAAAAAGTATGGACATTACGTAAGTAATAAATACATAGATTACCAAATTGTTGCGTAAACTCTACTAATCATTAAAATATCAGTTATATCATTTCAAAAACATAACATAACATAAACGTTCACGCCGTTTATCCCCGAAGGGGTTGCCAGAGGTACCAATACTTCTGAACTCACATGGCAGCGCCATCTAGTGTCCAGAGAAGGTACCCACGTTTTGCTTAGACAGTGTACTCACGTGATAGGGGGCAGGCCTATTGCCGTTTCGTACAAATACACTGTCACATGACTAAGCAGAACTCAGCCATGTGGGTTGCCTCATTTCAAAAACAAAATTCTTATGTATCCAAAATCTTACCTGCAGAAATAGGTCCATAGAAATACGTAGCATTCTTCATAACCTCCTCATCAGAAGCGACTCTAGAAAAGCCAATCACTTGAAGGTGGGGATCCGAGGGTTTGTATCGGCAGACACCAGTTTTGCCTACATACGGGTACTGCTTATCTGTTACCGCTCCTCCGAGACTTGATGTCATATAACTAGAAAATTTCGAATATGTAGCTCGCCATCATCATATTCAATATGGCTGTGACTGTCTGTATGCTGTGCTGTGGCTGTGATGTGATGTACGTGTCTATTATATTATTTTATTATATATATATAAGAAGAATAAAAGAGCAACAACCGTGATAACAACCGTGATAGCCTAGTGGGTAGAACACTCGGTTAACGTGCAAACGACTAGTGTTCAAATCCTGGGTCGGGCCTACACCAATTTGTCTTTTCTAAAGACATATGTGTTCATGGTTCATGGTTGTTAACGGTGAGGGAAAACATCGTGAGGAAACCCACATGGCTGAGTTGTACTTAGTCATGTGACAGTGTATTCGTACAAAACGGCGATAGGCTTGCCCCCTATCACGTGAGTACACTGTCCATGCAAAACGTGGGTACTCTGAACACCAGGTGACAAAGTCACGTGATGTTCAGAAGTATTAGTACCTCTGCCAACCCCTTCGGGGTAGTGTTGCCCAAATTCAGTCTTGGTCTTGCAGTCTTGGTCTTGTTCTTGCGTTTTTGCAAGACCAAGACCAAGAACAAGACCGCGTATTTTTAGCAAGACCAAAACCAAGACTGACCGTGCAAGACTTGAGCAAGAACAAGACATAGCCTGCAAGACTCTTGCGTCTTGCAGCTAGGACTTAGCGCTATTTCACTGAGTAGTTAGGTGTAACAGTTCGGTGGATAGGTAGGTACGCTTAGGAATTCTATGAGAGGCAAAAAACTGTATCAAAGAATATGAAAAACTGGACCTATGCGCATTACGACTAATACCATAAACATAGCGAATAAAAATATTATTAAAATCAAACTGAGTGCATGCATAGTTATGTTTTAACCATCGGCACTTTGATAATGCGGCATCAAAGGTTTTGTACTTACTTCTCAAAGAAATTTGCCGCTTTTCGGAAGTACATGGTTATGATACACGCGCCGGCGGCTTCTTTTGAAATCTAAAACAATCGTTGCCGCCACGCCGAAATCATAACATTTGACACTATTTGATTGCCGCCATAGGGCGTAGCGTAGGTATACTCATGCAAAATAATTTCGAATTTTTTTACACGCTTTATATTATTGTTTGATTTGCGGCGGCATCCTTATCATAGAGCCGGCACGTGGCGAGGCGGCGCGGTAGAAAGCAAGGAAACGTACTATAAATAAAGGAATTATTTTAATTCCAGTTACTTCCATGGAAAACGACATATAGGTCAGATGATTTTTCGAATTTCTTATCAAATCTTCAGTTATTTATTAATCTGCTTGATCTTTACTATGGCTATATTCATTCAAGCTCACAATGTTCCAATTCTAATACGTTTTTCTAGGATTTAAAGTAAACTTTAATAAATAGTAATAGACTAATAGGTAATTGCAAGACTTGCAAGACTCTTGCTGCAAGACCAAGACCAAGACCAAGACTGGGAGCGCAAGACCAAGACCAAGACCAAGACCAGGTGTATTGGCGCAAGACCAAGACCAAGACTGGCTAAGTCTCGTCTTGTTCTTGCGTTTGGGCAACACTACTTCGGGGATATTCGGCGTGAACGTTTATGCTTATGCTTATAATAAAAGAGCATATATGAAAAGATTGATGGATGTAAACGAAGCCAGAGAGGTGTGCCAGGATCGTACAAAGTGGCGATCGATAGTCTCTGCCTACCCCAATGGGAACTAACGGAGTGAGTATGTATGTATGTATGATTTTTACCTTTAATCTTGTATTGTTTTTGATGATAGATTGTAAGACAATTTATTAGTATTAGTTTTGAATTAAATGCTTAGTGTTGTCAAATTTAGTAAAAATCAACCATTACTGTAAATATTAAATGTTCGCTGCGATACAGGCATTGCCTAGCGCAGCGAACTAGTAAAACCGTGTATGTAGTTGTATTCACTATGTTAATAATAAAGTCTCTTTATTTGTACTTAGTATTTAAAGAATGAACGGGACTAACCATGAAAATATGTTTCAACGTCACTTACGTTTAATCGACACTTCGACACAGGTGTGTCCAAAGTACGTACTAGTGCCATATTCACGGACGAGTCAGTCAATCATTAAAAGTACACCCCATAATATGAAATGAACTTAAATTCAATATTCAATCTTATTTAAAATATTATATAATGCTGTGTTCATTGTCTTGGCAAGAAATGATATTAATATTGTTACGACATCTGTTCGCAAGTAGGAGATAGGATTTGTCACTACTAGAGAACAGATGGCGTTACTAGTATTTTAATAAGTAAAAAAAGGAATTACTAGATGTTTCTCGAATATCGACTTTTCGAGAATGTGGTACTAGAACTTTCTGTAATATTCGCGTATTTGAGATTTGGCATATATAAAGAGCGACGCGTGCTACGGAGTTATTCGAGTGCGAAGAACTAAAGCGAGAACAAGCGAAATACTAGAGCGAAGAAATTAAATACGACAGTGCAGTGATATACGGATTACGGAAATAAGCTTAACGGTGTGGACAGTGTTACTATAACGGAGTAAATTAGTGTTGTTAATTAGTGCGAGTATCGATAGTTAATTATCGATAGTGTTTGTTGTGTTGTGTAAAGTGCGTTATTGGTCAATAAATATAATTACACCTTATTGCACGAAAGTGTGACTGGTATTTATCAAATTAAGAACCCGGTACGTAACAATTGGTGTCAGAAGTGGGATTTGAAGATGCCAGTTATGCCGAAGGAAGACGGAAGAGAGGGTGTGAAGACACGCGCTCAGAAAGCCGCAGAGGGTGAACAGCTGTCGGAAATGAGGTCATCGGTCACGAACCCTCGGAGTGACATTCCAGAGGAGACGTCCGCGGTGACTAACGCGCCGTCTACATCAACGGCGCCGGCGGCCGCAACTAATACTGACTTGGCGATGATAGTTGAAATGTTTCAAAGCATGCGTGAAGCACAACAAAGCATACAGGATGTTGTGAAAAACATACATTCGGAGGTACAGGGTGTTGTGAAACAAGAAGTTCGTGAGTTGCGCGAGGAACAGCAAACTAAGTTCTCACAAGTTCTCACTGCGGTCAATGAAGTCAGTGGTCGGGTGGTTACTGTGGAAAAAGACGTAGAGCAGATGAAGGAGCAGGTAACCACTATTGAGAAAGATATCGATGACATGAAGACCGACTTCCGCGGAATGGAGAAAAGGGTTCTGCAGCTTGAATCACGACCGGTCAAGGTTGTCTCCGGTGAGAATGTAGTAGCTGTCCATGGTCCTCGTGTGAAGGTTCCTCCCTACGACGGAACAACATCCTGGTCGGCGTATAGACATCAGTTCCAGACTGTTGCGGCTGCCAATGGTTGGACTGATGAACAGTGTTTGACTGCACTGACGGTGGCGCTCCGAGGTCAAGCACTGTCAGTAATAGAGGCGCTGCCGACTCCGAGTGGTGGTTTCAAGGACCTGCTGGATGCGTTGGAGTCTCGCTATGGAGAGCGACACCTGGAGCACGTGTTCCGCGCTCAGCTGCGTGATAGGGTCCAGCGTTCCGGAGAGGGACTTCAGCAGTGGGCCCTTGAAATCGAGAAGCTCGTCCGCAAGGCCTATCCCAGTGTAGATCCGAAGACGGTGGAAATGAACCTGGTGCAAGCATTCGTCGACGGCATCAGAGATATCGAAGTGAGAACAGCGGTGAGACTTCAACACCACACGTCTCTCAAGGATGCCTTGGCGAACGCTCTAGAAGTTGAAGCTTGCCGCCAGGATACGCGCCAAACTCATCGACTTCGTGAGATTGCGGAAGCAAATGAGGACGTCAAGGTCATTAAAGCACCCGTCGGAAGGAGTACTGGACCGATTTGTTATGGCTGCGGGAAAAGGGGCCATTTGAGATTAAGTTGCCCGCTGAGGAAGGAAGAAAAGAGGCAGGCAGAGGCTCCTGCCGCAAACGTCCAGGGAAACGAGCATTAGCCAGGACCGGGGGGCAGGTGCTGGCTAGAGAGGAGAAAGCCCCGACAATGACCATCTCACAAGCCTGTAACGGGAACAGTTTGGTGATATTGGGCTGTGTCAATGATCAAGACTGTAAGATGACCCTTGATACTGGAGCGTCTAGAACGGTGATCAATCCGGCACTGGTGAAAGCAGCGAATATCAAGTATAGCAGAGATACTAAGTGTCGGCTACTCTCCGCCTCTGGCCAGCGAATACCTGTCCTTGGTGAACTCTCAGTCAGGATGATGGTTGGCGAGACGTCGTATACTCATCAAGTCATTGTGGCTGAGATAATGGATGAATGCATACTAGGACTGGACTTCATGAAGAAATATAACTGCCGGATTGACATAACGAGAGGAATTTTCAAGTGTGGCCAGGAAGAAATCTTTATACTGGGTGGTCCCGTCGGTGAAGTGACATGCTTGAAAACCATCAATATTCCTGCGCGTTCTCAGAAGTTGGTTCCGGTGATGTTACCTGTAGACAGCGAGAAGAAGAGGCATCGTTGTGTGTTGATTGAAGAGACAGGGAAGAACGGGCCAAGGAAATTTCTGACAGCAAGAACTTTGGTTACAAGCAACAAGACGGCAATAGTGAAGGTAGTCAACCTTGACCAAGAAGATGTACAGCTTAAGCGGGGTGAAGTAGTTGGTCAGTGTGAAGAAGTAGTCTGGATGAGGAGCTGTCATTCTCCAAATGGGAAAGTCAAAGTGAAAGTCGATAATTCAACTGTAACTGACTTGTTAAGTGAGATCCAGGATGACTTATCTTACTTGGAGAGGATCAAGGTTAAACAGTTGCTGGTGAAATATGCTGACATCTTCTCAAATGCAGAAGGGGACTTAGGCAGAACATCTTTAGTGCAACACAGAATTGATACAGGGAACGAAAGACCTATTAGACAGAGAGCAAGGAGAATCCCAATCGCTAAGGAGAAAGAAGTTGAAGAATTGCTCGAAGACATGAAAAAGAAGAAGGTCATTAGTCCGTCCTCCAGTCCGTGGTGTTCTCCAGTGGTTCTTGTTAAGAAGAAAAATGGAAGCACACGGTTTTGTGTTGACTACAGGCAACTGAACAACGTGACAAAGAAGGACAGCTATCCTTTGCCAAGAATAGATGACACTCTGGATACTTTGAGTGGCATGAAGTGGTTTTCAACCCTGGACTGCAAGTCAGGCTACTGGCAGGTGGAAATACATCCGACTGATAAAGAGAAGACTGCGTTTTCAACTGGAAAGGGTTTGTGGCAGTTTAACGTCATGCCTTTCGGTCTCTGCAACGCGCCAGCTACTTTTGAAAGGCTTATGGAGTGTGCGTTGGCTGGATTGGTTGGCGAGGCTTGCCTGGTGTACCTCGACGACGTGGTCATAATAGGCAAAAGCTTCCAAGACCATCTCAAGAACCTGGAACAAGTCTTTCAGAAAAATCGTGGAGCAAACCTGAAACTGAATCCGAAGAAGTGCCGGCTGTTTAGAACTTCAGTGAACTATTTAGGACACGTAATCAGCCGAGAAGGAATTCAGACGGATCCGGAAAAGGTGGAAGCTGTGCAGAAATGGCCGACGCCAAAGGACAAAACAGACGTGCGAGCTTTTCTCGGCCTTTGCTCGTACTATCGACGTTTTGTAAAAGGGTTTTCTGAGATCGCCAAACCATTGCATCGGTTGACTGAAGATAAGAAAACCTTCTCTTGGGATGATGAATGCGAGTTATCTTTCAATGAGCTGAAGAAGAGGCTTTGCGAGACACCTATCCTTGGATATCCACAGCCAGAGGGACAGTACATCGTTGACAGCGATGCTAGTAATATGGCTATTGGTGGAGTGTTATCACAGATCCAAGGTGACAAGGAAGTTGTGATCAGATATTTCAGCAAGTCTCTATCTAAAGCGGAAAGAAACTACTGCGTCACGAGAAAGGAACTTCTAGCTGTAGTGAAGACCTTACAGCATTTTTACAAGTATTTGATTGGGAGACCGTTCAAGCTTCGAACTGATCATGCTGCACTGAAATGGCTTCTCCAGTTCAAAAACCCGGAAGGACAGGTAGCTCGATGGATCGAACAGCTACAAGAGTATGACTTTTCTATCGAGCACCGTAGTGGTAAATCTCATGGCAATGCAGACGCGCTTTCACGTAGACCGTGTCCGGAAGACTGTAAACATTGCAGGAAGCAAGAGTCGAAGGAGGAGGTCGTGAAAGTGACTCGAATTTGTCCATTGGATGGATGGGAAACAGAAGCTATGCAGAAGGCCCAAGAAGAAGATGAGAACCTCAGACCCATCATGAAATGGAAGAAGGAAAAACACGATCAACCGGCTTGGAGTGAAGTAGCGTCCACAGGAGTGAGTACGAAAGCTTACTGGGCGCAATGGAACAGCCTGGTTCTGATCAATGGTCTACTGTACCGGAGGTGGGAGAAACCCAACGGTAAGGAAGAGCACCTACAATTGGTCGTGCCCAGAGCCAAGGTTAAAGATGTACTGCGGGAAACACATGACGGTGTTTCGGGCAGGCATCTTGGGGTAAATCGTACGTTGCAGAAGGTTCGTGCGAAGTTTTACTGGCTTCATTGTAGGGACGACGTACAGGACTGGTGCCGGAAATGTACAACGTGTGCCGCGGTGAAAGGTCCGCAGACCCGGAGTAGAGGGGGATTACGGTTGTACAATGTGGGAACTCCCTGGGAGAGGATTGCCGTTGATGTGGCTGGACCGTTTCCACAATCAGAGTCCGGAAATAAATATTTCATGGTGGTGATGGATTACTTCACTAAGTGGCCTGAAGTGTTTGCCATACCCAATCAAGAAGCAATAACTGTGGCTACAAAACTGGTTGAGGAAGTGATCTGTCGATTTGGCGTGCCCCTGGAGATACACTCTGACCAGGGAAGAAATTTTGAGTCACAAGTATTTCAAGAGGTGTGCAAACTACTTGATGCATAAAACCAGGACGACGCCATATCATCCTCAGTCAGATGGAATGGTGGAGAGGTTCAACCAAACACTGGAGAGACAGTTGGCGAAGATGGTTGAAAAACATCAGAAGGACTGGGACAAACACATTCCATTATTTTTACTGTCTTACCGGTCAGCTGTTCACGAAAGCACGAAGGAAACACCTGCTTTCGTCAATTTCGGAAGAGAGCTACGATTGCCTGTAGATTTGTTGACAGGAGGGTCACCAGATGAGCCGCAGAGTGTAACTGAATATGTAAGCGATTTGAGGGAAAGAATGCAAGATGTACATTCCCTAGTGCGTGAAAATGGTTTACATGCTAGTGAAAAGATGAAAACCAGATATGACCGTAAAGCTAACACGCCGCGTTTCGAAGAGGGTATGCTCGTCTGGTTACACAATCCAACTCGCCAGAAAGGGAAGTCCCCTAAGTTACAAAATAGGTGGGAAGGACCGTACAAGGTGGTCACTAGAATAAACGATGTAACGTACAGAATTCAACGCCAACCTAGAGGGGCTTTGAAAATAGTTCACATCGATCGACTTGCGAAGTACCATGGAAGCAATAATACTCGGGACGAGTATTAATGTAAGGAGGGGGTAATGTTACGACATCTGTTCGCAAGTAGGAGATAGGATTTGTCACTACTAGAGAACAGATGGCGTTACTAGTATTTTAATAAGTAAAAAAAGGAATTACTAGATGTTTCTCGAATATCGACTTTTCGAGAATGTGGTAGTAGAACTTTCTGTAATATTCGCGTATTTGAGATTTGGCATATATAAAGAGCGACGCGTGCTACGGAGTTATTCGAGTGCGAAGAACTAAAGCGAGAACAAGCGAAATACTAGAGCGAAGAAATTAAATACGACAGTGCAGTGATATACGGATTACGGAAATAAGCTTAACGGTGTGGACAGTGTTACTATAACGGAGTAAATTAGTGTTGTTAATTAGTGCGAGTATCGATAGTTAATTATCGATAGTGTTTGTTGTGTTGTGTAAAGTGCGTTATTGGTCAATAAATATAATTACACCTTATTGCACGAAAGTGTGACTGGTATTTATCAAATTAAGAACCCGGTACGTAACAATATAAATACATACATACATATTCTCACGCCGTAAGTTCCCGTTGGGGTAGGCAGAGACTATCGATCGCCACTTTGTACGATCCTGGCAAACCTCTCTAGCTTCATTCACATCCATCTATCTTTTCATACATGCTCTTTTATTCTTCTTACTTCGGACACCTGCCTTTTTGAGCACATTTTCTATTTTATCTAAATGTGTCCTCCGAAGTCGTCCTCTACTAACATTTCCTTCCACATTGGCTCTATAGATCTCTTTCACCACTTTAGTGTCATCCATCCTCTCTATGTGCCCAAACCATCTCAACATTCCTCTTTCTTTCTTCCTTACAATATCATCTTTTACACCACACCTTTCACGAATGACATCATTCCTCACACGATCACATAACCTTACATTACAAACTTTTCTGAGGGACCTCATTTCTACTGCATTCACTCTGCTTTCATGCTTCTTCTGCCACACCCAACATTCACTGCCATACATAAGCGTAGGAACGAGGACAGCATCATGCACAGCCATTCGGGCCTTTTCGGACACCGATTGACTAGACATGAGACTATCCAGTGCTCCATTTACCGCATTACCCTTTTTTACTCTTCTTCCAATGTCTTCATCACACTTTCCATCCCTAGTAAACAAACTTCCCAGATATACGATTTCAATCACGCATTCAGTCATATTCTCCTCTCTCTCGAAAACCATGGTTTTGGTTTTATCCACATTCACTCTCATTCCTTTTCTTTCAAACGACGCACATGCAATATTCATCATCTCTTGCAACTCTTCAACCGACGATGCAAGTAACACTTGATCATCAGCATATAAGAGGCATTTGATGACGAATCCACCCATTCTCAGTCCATGATCACTTTCACGCAACTCTATCAGACAGTCATCCATGAAGAAGTTGAAGAGCCACGGAGAAGCTACACATCCCTGTCGGACACCCCTAGAGATACAATGCACAAGAATCCTCATAGAGTGATACCAATGCACGTATAAGTTGGCTCCCCAAGCCGAACTTGGATAACACCTCCCACAAATACTTCCTTACCACCGTATCATACGCCTTATCTAAATCTATGAAGGAGCAATACACCTTTCGATTCTTGGCTAAGAACTTTTCAGTGATGCTCCTTTCCATGAATATACATACATACATATACCTACGGCTATGAAATCCTAGGAGGTGTTAGAAGGGGAAAGAGCTAAGGAATTAGAAATTCCTCAGCCACTTTTAGAAGTTTAGTGGGGAAAAGATGGTAAAATAATGTTTTTTGGTTTTTGGTCCCCAACCGCATCGCCCAAAAATCCCCTATAAAGCCTCAAATACCCTTAGTAACCTCTTACGTATACTCACGGGAAGAAATGGGGTAGTGTTATTCTAAGCCGTCACAGCACAGCATATTAATATAATATCATTCAAATAACTCTTATACTAAAAAAGAAAACTTACGCAAATCCTTTCAAAAT
Organism: Bedellia somnulentella; assembly: GCA_963576735.1. NCBI lineage: Eukaryota > Metazoa > Arthropoda > Insecta > Lepidoptera > Bedelliidae > Bedellia > Bedellia somnulentella. The sequence goes on along the minus strand of OY755181.1, from coordinate 3,518,238 downwards.
AGTTCCACTCTCGCAGCCATCGTTGGTGGCAACACAATCAATCAGCATCTGCTCCGACAAAATGAGTTTTTTGTCATATTTGATCAAAAGTTGGCTTTCGAGGTTACCTAGAACATATTTATCATTTTATTTTTGAATGGGTATTATAAGTATTTAAGAAAAGGTTAAGATACTCTATCAACCTTCTGCCAGTGAAAGAATCGTCAACCGTTTTAGATATCAGCCGGAACGAACCGAACCAACAGTAGGTACATATGCAATACATGTATTACATATATGCATACATATACTCACGGCTATAAATCCCTTAACGGGGTAGCCAGAGCTTTGGAATGAGAAATTCCTCAGCCACTTTTGGAAGTTGATTGGGGAAAAGATGGTAATAATAAATTTTTTTGGTGACGGGTCTCCAACCACATCGCCAAAAAATCACTTAAAAAGCCTCTATACCCTTAGTCGCCTCTTACGATCACCCACGGGTAGAAATGGGGTAGTGTAATTCTAAGCCGACACTACACGGCAATATTACGAACGAACAGAACCAACCGTAGGTACATATGCAATACATGTATTCTTATATTAAAAAGCGGTAAGTAAAGTAATTTTACAAACATACACTCCAATTTTATAATTTTGTTTAGATTTATATACGTAACAGTAGACTTTTAGTTATTATTATGTATAGCTCTGAGGCAGTGCTAGAGATGTTACAGTTGTTCTGATAATCTCTTGATATTTTGCCTTAAGGTGATAAGTTATTTTCTAGATCTTCACTAACAAAACTCAACTGACACGGTCTCACGCCGTATATCCCCGAAGGGGTAGCCAGAAGTAATATTAATACTTCTGTTGTCACGTTATGATTGGACAGTGTACTCACGTGATAGGGGGCAGGCTTATCGCCGGTTTGTACGAATACACTAAGTACATGTGTATATCTTCACGATGTTTTCCCTCAACTTTAACAACCATGATAAATTAACCACACATATGACTTTAGAAAAGATAAATTGGTGTAGGCCCGACCCGAGATTTGAACCCTCATAGCCTGCACAATAAGCGGTGTTCTAACCACTGAGCTACCACGGTTGTCGGCCAAAAGTTTCTTCCATAAGATTAATAGCCGTGAGTATATGAATGCATGTAATTAAGACCGTGATAGCCCAGTGGGTAGAATACTCGGTTATCGTGCAAACGACTAGTGTTCAAATCCTGGGTCGGGCCTACACCAATTTGTCTTTTCTAAAGACATATGTGTGGTTAATTTATCATGGTTGTTAACGGTGAGGGAAAACATCGCGAGGAAACCCACATGGCTGAGTTGTACTTAGTCATGTGACAGTGTATTCGTACAAAACGGCGATAGGCCTGCCCCCTATCACGTGAGTACACTGTCCATGCAAAACGTGGGTACTCTGAACACCAGGTGACAAGTCACGTGATGTTCAGAAGTATTAGTACCTCTGCCAACCCCTTCGGGGATATTCAGCGTGAACGTTTATGTTATGTTTATGTTTATGTAATTAAAACAAAACTCTTTACCAATAATACTAAACGACCAACAACTTTCGCATCTCCCTTGGTCCTTTACTGGAGTTACTTTTCCATGATCTCGCCAATCCCAATAATCTCTGCCAGGATGAAACCCATGATTGTGCAGTTTGCTGGAATAATAAAAAAACTCAACTCAAGTGGGTGGCAGAGGTACTAATATTTCGGAATACATACATACATACAGATACTCACTGTAAATCCCTAAAAGGGGTAGCCAGAGCTGAGAAATTAGAAATTTCTCAGCCACTTTTGGAAGTTGAGTGGGGAAAAGATGGTAAAATAAAGGTTGTTGGTGATGGGTCTCCAACCGCATCGCCCAAAAATCCCTTAAAAAGCCCCAAAACCGTTAGTCGCCTCTTACGTACACCCACCGGAAGAAATGGGGTAGTGCTATTCTAAGCCGACACTACACAGCTATTTCGGAATATCACTTGCATTCTGGTACCCTGGCTTTGCTGCGACAGCGCATCTATGGGCAGGCGTATCGAAGTTTAATAACTGTCACATCACTAAGTGTTACTCAGCCTTGAATGTTAGCAACTTTATTAAACTAATCACTCTTTAGAAAAGGCACATTGGTATAGTAAATACATACATACATACACTCACGGCTATAAATCCCTAAAAGGGGTAGCCAGAGCTGAGAAATTAGAAATTCCTCAGCCACTTTTGGAAGTTGAGTGGGGAAAAGATGGTAGAATAAAGGTTGTTGGTGATGGGTCTCCAACCGCATCGCCCAAAAATCCCTTAAAAAGCCCCAATACCGTTAGTCGCCTCTTACGTACACCCACCGGAAGAAATGGGGTAGTGCTATTCTAAGCCGACACTACACAGCTATTTCGGAATATCACTTGCATTCTGGTACCCTGGCTTTGCTGCGACAGCGCATCTATGGGCAGGCGTATCGAAGTTTAATAACTGTCACATCACTAAGTGTTACTCAGCCTTGAGGGTTAGCAACTTTATTAATTATAAATAAATAAATAAAAAACTTTATTTCGGATTTACAAGATCCATATGGAGTTAGTAACATCGAAATACTTATTTAATATGTTAGTTTTTGTTAGTATGTCCTTATTTTTAACTTAAAGATTAACTAATAAAAAGAAAATAAAACGAAATAACACTATTTACAAAACAACACTATTTACAAATTTATTAAACTAATCACTCTTTAGAAAAGGCACAGGTATATTTTTAACTGCATTTCCAATTAATGACTTTTAAAGCCCAGAAACAATCTCTATATCTCTCAAAAAAGCATCTCTTCTATTGTAAAATAAATTTTTAGATAACAATTATTCGACAGCTCTCGATTAACCTGTGTCTAAATTACAAGTACACTGTGACGTATACATGAGGACCGCTTAAACTGTACATATCGACCTACAATAAAAGGTCTTTATATAAAAATAATGAAAACTATTTTCGTTATAACATGTCCAGATTAAAATATCCCCTTGTATTACGCAATGGTTTTTCACAAGAATCAATCAAAAACATACAAAACAGATGTAATCGGATAGATATGATTACGTATCGCGTGCCAAATTCTAGAATTATCTACCTCCATCTGATTGCTCCATATATTGATAATGTAAGATTATAATTGAATAGATTAGATAACACGTGTTTACCCCAAACAACGCGGTTGGGGTAAACACGTGCTTGGATTATTTATAGTGGCAGGAGTATAATAAAATTGGCCTAGTGCGAAAGTAATGTGAGATAAGAGTTACAAAGACAAATTCAAGTTCATTCTTAACTATTAGGTAGAGTATTTGTAAAAAAAAGTCTAAAAGTTTATTATTCAAAATTAAGTTAACAACTAACATTTTTTGAACGTCAAATTTTATAAATTTATCATTAGTCCATTGTTTCGGAAGGCTCTCTTTACCTAGTAGGCAACAAAGGAACTCTTTACATTCACATTTTTTCAAAATATGGCTTGTACAATTTTGGGTCATTTTTACTTTATAAAAGATTTTCTATGCCACCAAACCAAACGCTAGTTTGACATAAATGTATGACATACAGATCAAAAACTTAAATATAAAGACTTGTTTTTACTTACTTGTTGCTACGACTCAAGTTTAACAAATGTAAGTGTTTATTCCAATCTCCCTCTACTTCCATACAAACACAATTTGTGACTAAAATGACAAATAAAAATACTGCAATCATTTTAGACTTACTGGTACTTAAAGACACCGTCAATAGTTTTTTATTACACGTTCAAGTTAAATACGCAGCGATAACTTTGATATTTAAATAATTTGTATTTCAGTGATAAAGTAAAATATTTCTAATTTAATAATAAAATAAAATATAATTTGTTTTACGCAGTGACATTCATTTATTATATTCTAGGGAAGGGAGAGACAGATCGTTTAAATATCCCTTTATGATTTTTTTATTTGATTTTTTGCAATATTTAGATGGGAATATTTGGTCACTGGGGTAACTATAATTATAAAAAAAATGCGAAACTAAGGTGGCAATTGCTACAGCGCATTGAAGTGATGGTTTTTGGAGTTTCAATATTTTGGATGGGCGGGACATGGACTGACGACTTGGTGTGAGACGCGGGAACCCGATCAACGAATACTATTATTATCAATAAATGGGGAGTTTTTGTACAACTATCGTGTATCGTAATAATCCGGTAAATATTATGGTGATTCTGCAAATATAGTCTCTGACTATCAGTATAGGGATGAGTTTACAGACGTAAGTGTGTTCTATTCATCTGTGTTCTGCAAGTTAATTAAGTCTAGTTTTCTTGGTTATCATTATCAACATTAATTTAAACCTCGCACATCTTTTAAATCTTTTTGTTCATGAAAACCTCATGTGGGGATTATTACTAATAAATAAAAAAAAAATACACTACTAAAACGTGTAAAAGAAATAAAGGATAGAAGAATTTCGCGCTGGCAGCCATTGACACGGTAGCTCAATTGGCAAGAGCGACGGGGGCGTATACCCGAGGTCGCGGGTTCGAATCCCGCCTGTGTCGAAATTTTTCTTTCCTTTATTTATTCTTTATTTACTCGCACATCTTGTTACTATCATAATTTTAAATATAATGGAATAATATGATAGATTGGTGTTAGATAATTACTGGTTATGTAGTGACGCACATTAGCGAATGGAAAAAAATACTCAGGGGATATTTAGACAGACAATTACTTAGTGAGGCCAAGGACAGTTAATACAAATATATCAACACGTACATACATACTATACTTACGCAATTCTATTTCAGGAAAGCATCTGTAAGGAAACTATCAATGTAATAAATGACGGAGAAACAGTTAATAAATATCACGGACTAACAGTGCACTCCGACCACACAAAGAAGGGTTATTAAAAAAACCTAGGGTTCTAGCACACGGTAAATATACAAGACAGGTGGTATACCTCTAACCTGCACTGACGTTTTCTATCACTGCTCGACACCTTTGACATTTAGTGTGATGTTATATAGATTATATTATTCCTGAAGGTGTCAGCTTTCTGATGGTGAAAATTTTTTGCTGCGTAGTTTTCCTTTAGATCAACACTAATTTTTCAGCTGTGTAGTGTCAACTTAGAATAGCACTACCCCATTTCTTCGGGTGAACGTAAGAGGCGACTAACGGTATTGTGGTTTTTAAGGGATTTTTGGGCGATGCGGTTGGAGACCCATCACCAACAACCTTATTTCACTATCTTTTCCCCACTCAACTTTCCAAGAGTGGCTGAGGAATTTCTAATTCGTTAGCTCTGGCTGGGTAGCCTGGAGGAATTAGGAATAAGGAAGGGGTCTTCTAGGGATTCTTCCCGTGGGTGTCATAAAATGTGACTTAGAGTTATGGGTGTTTTCAAAGTGTTTCTTGGTTGATGTGGCTAAAGGGAGACCATCATGGATCTTCATTTATTTTTGATGAATGAGTAATCGAAATGCCCGTTTGACAGAAATTGATTTTGGAAACTAGACTACGTATTTAAACAATTTTAGATGTAAATACAAACAATTAACCGCTTCAAGGTATGGAGAAAAATATTTTTTGCCGAGTTTTATATGAAATTAAAAGTAAAAAAGATTTTCATAGAAATCGTACATGTATGTAGATAGGTCTTTAAAAAACATACCCTCCCTCCATTTTAACTATTAAAACCAGAAAGTGGCAAATCCGAATAAATATATATTGTAGAAACCAATGAAAACTAACAAAGACAATAATATTTCGAACAATCATACACTGAGGTAAAACAAATGTTGTTAAACCGAAAATGTAACTTCCCATTACATACAAACATAAGCTTCTATGTTCGATAGTCTAATGAAACTGTGTAGTACTCTGACGCAATATTAGGTCTGGCGCATTGATGGTTACACAACATGGGGAAAATGAACTGTTAAACACCGATTAATACTTACAAGCAGGTACTTTTTTAAACTATAACGTGTCCACTATGAGTAAACATTAGGTGTTTTGAAACCACTTGAAATGCGATGTGTAGATTAAGTTGATTTGAATCTCTGCCTGGACCTTCGGCTACAAAACGGCCGTGAAGATTAAGTACTTCATTTCACTTCATTATATGCGACATCTAGTTATTTTTTCAGAAACTACCTGGGATTTTATTAATTTGAAGTTTAAATTTAGGGCTGCCATACAGAAAAATATATCAAACACTCAAATCAAAGAATCGATTTCTTTGTAACTATTACGAATGACTGTCTTGTATAATCTTCGCTGAAAGATTGAAATGTATAGTAATAAAATACACGAGGGTCAGTTTATGCATGGAATATTTTTTAAGAAAATCATAAAAACTTATATTTTCGTGAGCATAGACATATGTTATGTTAAAAGTATTTTAAGTATTTATATTTATTTAAAGAATTGTATGGTGGTTTGTTTAGTTCAAATTACCTTAAGGTACTCCAATTTGAAACACAGTGACTATGCTATAATATGTTTAAAGGAGTATGCTATACGTGACAATTATCAAATATTAAAAGCGTGTCTTTAGCCGATGCACAGCCAAACCTACACCATCAATAAGGATAATGTCAAATGTTGAAGCGTTTGTTTTACATGGTAGACGCGATGATCCCTAGACGGAGAAATATCAAAACTTGTATGGCAAAATTGCAGGCTTTAAACAGACTAAAACTTGAATTGATAGTTTAGTGGATAAGAACAATTTGTATTTTCTTATAACACATTTTTCTTTGGTTTATTTATTGAAGTGGTTAACTATAAGGAAAGTACTTATGAGAAAACCCACATAATGGTGCCAGACAGCTTGCTACCAACCACGCCAATGGATTGACCAGACAAAAAGTAATTACTCTGAACACCAAGCTATGTGTGCCAATAGTTAATTGAAATCAAAGGAAGCGATACACTTAAGTGTAAAGAGTATGATATGCAATTAAGACTTGTCTAATCTAGTCTATATGATAAGCCCTCTGTTCCGAACTTTAGGAATATTTGACGTCTTCTAGCACAATTGTTACGCTGCGTACTGACGCAATAAATATTGACACGACAAATTGCAAGTGAAATTAAATTGTCATACAGGATCGTTATGGTTTATCTTTGAATTTTCAGAAATTCAGTGAATAATATACATACATATACTCATGGCTATAAATCCCTAGAAGGGGTAGCCAGAGCTAACGAATTAGAAATTCCTTAGCCAAATTTGGAAGTTAAGAGGGGAAAAGATGATGAATAAAGGTTGTTGGTGATGAATAATATAATTACCTTTTAATACGCTACATTAAGCGGTGTTAAACAATATATCCTTCATTGTAATTCCCTTTTTAAATCTGTTGCGAGCAATCTGCAAGCAAATGAAACAAAAGATGCGAAAGAGCATGCAAATAAAAGAGATAGTCATCATTTTGATGATTGCCCTTCAAATGTTTTCTCTTTAATCATTAAATTTTTTCATCAAAATATAACGTCTTTGCGTCTGTTATTATTAGATTGTTTGAAAAATAATTGAAATATGTTATATAATCTATGTATATTTGAATTCTCACATGTGGTATTTCTTGTGGGATAGGGATGTGAGATTCCTTGTATTTAGAGTTACTCTAGAGTCATAACTGGTACACTTCCGAAACACATACGATGACATTTTTTATTTATTTTGGCGAAGTTTAGATCACGTCACACTCTTCATTACGCTCGACACAGACTACGACAAGACGTCCCAATTGGGATGTATTTGAATCTTCACTACGCGCGAGCTTATAACGCATCTGCCTCTTGTTTTATATTATATTAATGAATCTGACGTTCATATTTACTACGACAGTTACTAAACCTTTGAATCGATTCTGTAATAATTATGGTTAATTTATGGGCTGGTCACACTGAGTGTGAGCCATCGCCCCTGTTAACGGTGTCATGGTGGTTTGTCTTGAGCTTTTTTTTGCAATAATTTCCTAGTTAATGTGCTTATTAGCGATTTAATAATTAATTTTATATAGAAATTATACGTGTTACAATATAGTCAGAAAATGCGTGAATACAAAATAGTCGTACTAGGTAGTGGTGGCGTGGGAAAGTCGGCCCTGACAGTACAATTTGTTCAAGGCATCTTTGTTGAGAAATATGATCCTACTATTGAAGACAGCTATCGGAAACAAGTTGAAGTAGATGGTCAACAATGCATGCTCGAAATCCTGGACACCGCCGGCACAGAACAGTTTACAGCGATGAGAGATTTATACATGAAAAATGGGCAGGGTTTCGTGTTGGTTTACTCAATCACGGCACAATCGACGTTCAACGATTTACAAGACCTGAGGGAGCAGATATTGCGTGTAAAAGATAAAGATGACGTGCCAATGGTGCTTGTTGGGAATAAGTGCGATCTGGAGGCGGAACGCGTGGTCGGCAAAGAGCAAGGGTCAAATCTTGCACGTCATTTCAACTGCGCCTTCATGGAGACCTCTGCGAAAGCGAAGATCAATGTGAACGATGTATTCTACGACTTAGTGCGACAAATCAACCGGAAGTCTCCCAAGGAAGATAGAACACCAAAGAGGAAAAAGATATGTGTTCTGTTGTAATGAGTGATTACCATCAAAGCCTGTATGAAATTAAGTATAATATATTTAATAATTTAAAAGACTTCTCATACCCGGATTTGGCTCTCGACTGTTCCCAATTCTTTATAGTCAGGTGTTGAGCTCACTGCTTGGTGATAACTTGCGGCATTTCCGAATATGCATTTGTTGTGAAGATGACTGGCACGGGTAAGCACTGTGTTTGCGATGATGATGGTCCTCCCAGTGTATTGTAGTGATGTTTTGCTCTACATCGTTGTTATTGAGCCCTCGTCTTAAACAATTCTAGATGTGTATGCATGAAACTAGGTTCAAATGTATGAAATTTATAAAAGATTCCAAGTTTAATAAAATATTTATATTGGTTGTCATGCTCAGTACATTCTTGAGTGAATTTGGCTGTTTAGGATATACAAACGGCAATATCTCTTTGAATGTAACTTTTCTATTCTAAGTAGGTAGTATAGGCTATGAAATGAATGTGCTAGGCATAGACAAGCACCACATAGACTTGTCAATTACTGTTTCGTTTGTGATTAGGTTTTTAGCAATTGTAATTTTTGAGACCAATCATTTGTGATAGTTCATGCTCATTTAAAGTGTTGCTAATAAGTTCAAAGTTGTTTTTAAAGCACCAAGATGATTTGAGCCAAGTCTGACAATTCAGTACAGTTAATATAGACAATATGCATTTTTTATTTGTATAAATGTAAACATCAAATGGTTTCAACTAAACCATTATTATACTGAAAAGTAAGATGGATTTAGACACTACTTGTTTTTATTACATTTTGAAATAAGTTGAATTATAATGTTAGTCCCTCCGCGTGCCAGCAGGCCTGAATCATGAATGTATTTAAGAATTATTAAATTTTTTGAGATAATTATTAATGTCTTGTTATAGTATTGAATGTAACAAATGAAAGTGGGGAAGCCATTTAGGACTCTGTGACCATAGTCTATTATTAATATTGGAAGTTACGTCTTTGCACCATGGGACTGGAATTTTGCATATATAGAGGTAGTTCCTGGCCCTTGATCACCTGCAATCAAAGCAACCCATCCTTCCTAACAATATATATTGTTATTGTAAATTGAAAATTTATAATTCCAACAGGTCATGTAATTGCCTACCATATTTTCGCTTTGACTTAAAAGTTTGTTATCAATGAATAATAATTATAGGTGTTCAAATTATTGTTATGAAATAGGTGTTCTCTCCAGTGTCTTCAGTTATTAAGGATACTAGCACAAGGATATTGGTAAAGACTTTGATCTGAGTTGAGTTATATTTTTATATTGTATTGAATTGGTGGTTATGCAATTCTCGAACTCGTATATTTTTATCTTCATTATTTTCCATACAATAATCGACATGTAGATTTACTATTCATTTCATTTTATTTGCAATTTATTAATTAAAACAAATTTTAAACATTTTGAGATGGTTTTTATTAAAATAGTTTTTACTAAAATCTACTCCATAAATCAAATATTAATATTATATTAGGCATTTCTAATTCCTCAGCTCTGGCTACACCTTCTAGGGATTTATAGCCGTGAGTATATGTATGTATGTATGTAAATCAAATATCTGATTAAATGTATGTAATACTTTTTTATGTTGTTGTCTATAATTCATAATTTTTTCATTATAATGTGAGTCATGATGACAACTATCAATGAGAATGTTGTACAATATTGTGTGCAAAAGTACCATACTGTTAAAATAGCTCCCAACACAACTCCATAAAGCACCAATGTAAACAATGGGAAATGTAAAGCATTGGTTGCCGTGGATTATTGTCACTACTCCTTTCTACCCACAGGTTTCATAAGAGGCGACTAAAATATGCAGCTTTATTAAGTGGTTTTTGGGCGATGCGGTTGGAGACCCATCATCAATGATATTTTATTCCTGCCATCTTGTCCCCCATCAACTTCAAAATGTGGCTGACGATTTTCCAGCTCTAAAGCTCTGGCTACCTCTTATGGGATTTGTGGCCGTGAGTATACGTATGTATGTGATGACAATGATATTTTTACTGACTAAAAAAAAAAAATTATATATTGGACATCAGCCTAACTTATACTCGTAATCTGATGGTTGTGTCAGGACTCACTATTATAACCATCCGTATGGTCAACCATATACAATCACAGCCTATATATGTTCCCACTGAGAGTCTCCGTGGGTCTGTATGATTGGTGAGGGTTTGACCACAGTGGCCTAGTTTGGGTTGGAGGACTTAGACATTAGGAATTCATAAAGACTTACGCCGAAGATCTCAGCTGGAATACTCAATTCAGAAATCGGTCGTAAAGAGCTTATTCCATTTGTCTGAATTCAGACGTCTGAAAGCGCGTGCGTTCAGCTGGCGTACCATGAAGCTGTATCGAGCTGGTTACTATGTCAAAAAACTCTGCCTAAATAGTGCCTAATTAGTGTAAAACTAAAAAAAATAGTGCCTCTTTAGTTTAGGAAATAAACACCATTTTCACTGTGTACGTTTTCACTATTTAGGCAGAGTTTTTTGACATAGTAACCAGCTCGATACAGTTTCATGGTACGCCAGCTTAACGCACGCGCTTTCAGACGTCTGAATTTAGACAAATGGAATAAGCTCTTAAGGGAACTAAGGCTTTTTAGTAGTTTTTTTGTGATAAAGTTAGAAATCAATCACTGGTTCTGAGGCATAGTGGCAAGGAAATAGTAATTACAAGTGGTTAATTCCATATGTCTGGTAGCTTCGCTTTAGAATTAGTCGTGGGTATATGTAGGTTATTTATAATTAATAATTTATTTTTAAAGAGGCTGAAACTGATTCATCACCATTATAAATCAAATTATTCTGCCTCCACTTGCTTCTATTCTCAATTTCACACTCGACAGGCAGTAAAACTTCTATTAGTTGAATTCTGTTACTCTTGATTTTCTTGTTTCCCATTATCAGGCATGTATAGTTGTATAGCTGTTTAGGGACGAATTACATTAACCTAGTTTTTCATGCTGGTTTCGAACGAAACGACTTAGCTTATTTCGGCTTTTTAAATAAAAATTGATGCGGTTGGAGAACCATCAATAACAACCATTCTTTTGCAATCTTTTCCCAACTAAAATTTCAAAACTCAACGGCGTTAGTACATGTATGTAACTTTCAAAATTTGATAAGTAATTCTGAAGTTCTGGCTCTGGCTACCCGGCGTCTGGTATTTAGTATTAAAATACACCTCTTTAATAGCCGCGAGTAAATATATATATATATATATATATATATATATATTTTATCTGCCACGCCACAAACATGAACAAAGTTCATTATAGATGTATAGTGGAATCGAACGAGACCTCCACGGAAACTCTCGCTCTGTTGGACCCCGAAGGTAACCTAGGTTTTCATAATTATGATTAAATTATAATTTAAGAATCCTTCACTCGTTTTGGATTTCATAAGGGAAAAAAAAACATTCATACTAGCCTTCAAAGTCTTCTGAAAACCGACAAAGAAGAAAGTTGACACGTAGTGTAGGTTTGTGTTAAAATAGTTAAAAGTAGGTAAGTAATCTTACGAGATGGGCCAAGTTCAATCAAACCAAGAAAGTGAATAAAGAATCTGGAGAAGCTTAATAGTTATTAGACGAACAAAGTGTAACGGACCTCTCCTAAGATTCCTACCATAAGGAAACCACCGTTGCATTGTAAATTGATAACAATTTCCAATCTTCTACACAACTCATCACACCATTTGGTACAATGATTCAAGACTGTTCAAAGTTTTGGTATCGCAGCATCGGCCTATTATGCCCTCTCGCTTGAGAACGTAATGTTTTCCATGCACGCAGCCCGCATTTAAAACTATATCGTCAAACAGCAGAATTGAAGCATATTGCATACCTGACAACGACCCAGTGAAATTTAGGAGACTACTTAAAATGCGTTCAGATGACTCGGGGTTGCCCTCTGTAGACACCATTTATTATGACGAATTTGGCTGTAGCTTAGTCTTGGATGTCATATATATTATGCTATAACAAATTAATAACATCATTGACTGCTCGCAGGGAAATCTTTGGAAATGCTTCCAAATCAGAACGACCTGTCTTGGGTTTAATTCCTGGATCTGATCCACCCCAAAAGTTAATCTTCTGTTATATATATACGGACATATTATACACAGATCAAGTTAGCCCCAAACTGGAACTACACGACCGTGTACACGTGGACGTGCAGTGTCGGCTTAGAATAACACTACTTCATTTTTACCCGTGGGTGATCGTAAGAGGCGACTAAGGGTATAAGGGCTTTTTAAGTGATTTTGGGCGATGCGGTTGGAGACCCGTCACAAAAATCATGTATTCTTACCATCTTTTTCCCAATCAACTTCCAAAAGTGGCTGAGGAATTTCTCATTCCAAAGCTCTGGCTACCCCGTTAAGGGATATTTAGCCGTAAGTATATGTATGTAACTGGAACTGTAAGACTTGTATTATTGGATATTAACTCAACGATACATTTAATATTATATGATATTTTTATATTATTTAACTTTTTTAAATGTATAAATTCCAATCCATTAGATTCATAGAAACCAAGAGCTGTAAGTACTGTAACCTGAGATACGAGCGATGAGCCTAGTTCGGGTGCAGTCGACAGCAAATAATGTAAACTCTTTTCATGAATAAATTACTATTACTATATCTACACATATAAATAACACTAAGAAACAATAATTTATTCTCATCACATAAATGTTCACATCACAGCCGTGTAGTGCCAGCTTAGAATGTCGCTACCCCTTTCTACCCACGGGTGTCGTAAGAGTCGACTAAGGGTATTGGGGCTTTTTATTGGATTTTTGGGCGATGCGGTTGGAGACCCAACACCAAAAACCTTTATTTTTACCATCTTTTCCCCACTCAACTTCCAAAAGTGGCTGAGGAATTTATAATTCCTTAGCTCTGGCTACCCCTTCTAGGGATTTATAGCCGTGAGTATATGTATGTATGTATGTACATCAATGTTGCTTTCAGCGGGGATCGAACCCGTAAACTCCGGACCGTGAAGCTAGTTACCTAGCCACACAGCCACGGTCGTTTACTGAACAAATGCTGGCAAAATGACACGTATTTTCTCAAAAGTGCTAGTGCCTTGCCACCCGTTCGGAAATATGTTTACGGTATCAGTAAACACATTACCAGAATTGACCAATAGAGGACTGCAACATATAAAGGATTTCCTTGTTGTAGACAAGCAGTTCCTTAAGAAGTTCATTATGTTTAATCTGAGTCAGTAAGTGATTGAACTCTAGCCAATGACTCATATCCCTCGACGACATTCTTCACAAATCAAATCTAAATTACAAAGCATTTTAATAGGATCAAACTCAATAAAACCACACATTGCTACTTAACTATTTTTTATTTGATAAAGTTGTGTATAAATTGTTTTGAACGTGTCACTTTTACACAAGAAACCGATAATAAAACAATGTAAGTAATAATATGTTACAATAAAGTATAGTGAACATTTGTCGTTGCAAAATAGCTCTTAATTTCTGCGTGCTAAGTTGCACTAGTGTTGTAGATAAGTTGGCAGTGAGGGGTGGTCATGTGTCGATATTCTATCGATATAAGAATTGACACAGGCCAATGCTACGGTGAACACAATACGAGATCAGAGGGCACGTTTACACTCTTGATTGTTACATTTCAGTGAATGCAAGTGATAAACGAAGCTACATATGCACACAAGATAGTATTATGTTGACGTGTTGTTAAAAACGAAAGAGTTTACTTAAGTTTTTGTAAAATTTAGGGATACTTTTATGATGGTATTTAATTGTTATGGTAGCAGCAAATGAGTAATTGTTATTGTTTTCATTGTAAGATAACGCAGGAATTCTATATAAAAATATCGATACTACATTGCAACTAAAAGGAATGTTGGCGATATAGCAGGGACATGGTATGACATATAAATATTATTCTCTAAGTGGTAAAAAAGATCGAACAGTAGATTTTTTAATGCTAAACGATTATCGGCATAAAAATAATATTTTAATTTTGGGAAATCGAGAAACATTGCAGTTCATACGTAACAAGGAGTGAAAGAATATTATTATAAAAACTAGCACTAAGGTATTTCTAGCTGAAATAAGTTAAAGGAAATTGCTTATAATTTAGTAGGATTCGACTTTGAACAGGTTTATCTCCTTATATATCAATAGTATGATTTGATAAAAGATGATGATGGCACACGTACAGAAATACTTAACATCACAGTGTAGACACGCCCTCTGCAATCTAATCTAGGCGATCCGAACATATTGAGTTTCCTAAAAGGGGCCTCACATTTGAAACGAGGTCTTACATGCAGACTTCGCTCACGAGGCTTTACATTTACACTCACTGAAATTTAATCAGTTTTGAACATACATCAAATATTGTTATGTATAACAAAGCTCCTATGTAATTAACGAAATTTTATTAATATTGTACTTATACAAAAAATATTATCTAACATATTAGGTAGGAACACATTCCAATATTTATTTTTATTACTCAGCCAGTTAATAAAATAACTATACAGTTTTGTTTACTAAGAACAAATCTCAAACAAAAATATAGTTACCTATATTTTTCAATAACATGTTTTCAGAAACCGTGGCTGTGCTTTTCTATATTGCACTAAGAACGTCTTAACCCTAAGAAGTTTAAGCTTACTTTACTAAATTATGTAAAATTTTTACTCTTATTACGTTTTTAACAATTGCTTATGTGTCTTATATGTAAAATTTTAGTTATCGAGAACATTCGCTGATAATCAAATTGTTGCAGACAAGCGGAAAATATGCATTTTCATTCCAAACTAATGAAAAACATAATGGCCGCCCCAATTCTAAAATAACGTCGAAAATAAGATTCCAAATTTAAATTGTGTCATCGAACCGATGTCTGGTTTTAGCGGCAACTATTTTAAAATGCCCAAATGAAGAATGACCCAATTCAGTATAGAGGAGATAACAGTCGTGCTTCCTGCAATATGATTGCGGGAGCGATCGCGAGACACAAATAGAATAATATTCCATTGAATATCTATGATCTTGTCTTTCAGATACCTATCATTTTCAAATACTAATAGGAATATTATATCTAAATAGAAGAATCGTGGCATAAACCTACATTATAGTGTTAAATAACGATGTTAAGTGAACCCTAAAGGTTTTGTAGGTGAGAGGTGAACGACCTTTTTGTGATCTATATCTTTTTTTAGATTAAAGAAATTTGAATTGACGCACATTATCTCTTGTACACTGAATTTTTATCTCGGACGAACTATCTTATCTCACAATACTAACTGAAACTGGCATCATGATTACGTCTCACTCTTCTCATTGTATGCATGAAATTGTTTTTAACTCGTTCTGTGGTAATAAGACTCAAAGTCTCAAACGTTTACGCCGAATATCCTCGAAGGGGTTGGTAGAGGCACTAATACGTGACATTGTCACCCTCTGAACACCAGTTGTTAGATGTCAGAGTACCCACATATCATAGTGGTGATAACATAATATTTTTTCCACTGCAAACGGAATGTCTAAACGAATTGCCACCACAAAATAAAAATTCACACTGTGTCATAACCCAATTATTATCGAAATACACTTACTGCTAAGAACTACTTACAAAGTAGAAGGACCAAAGGATCGTGGCAAGTGGAAAAAACTCGTCAGGTCGAAAAATGCCTAAGCCGTTGTTGAAATATGACTTCTATAAGTATTGACATAGAGGCTATATTGTTTAACATGAGCTTTTCGACGAGAGTGAGGTTAAATTTTCATGTAAATATAGCACCAGACCTTTCAGGTTCAATAATCGCTGAAATCTCAAACGCATTAAAGAATGAGTTCATATTATTACTTATTTATAAAAAAATAAAATAACTTGCTTTATTATATTACCTTTTTGTTAATAAAAATAGTCTGGTGCTACTTTGTTCTCTGACTTAAGTAAAAAAAAGCTTAAACTCAAACGCCGAACATCCCCGGAGGGGTTGCCAGAGGTACTAATACTTCTGAACATCACTCGAATAAACGTATTGCTCGCAATCATTCTAGTAACAATTCTAACCCTTTTTGGGATTTATAGCCGTGATGTATGTATGTAGCTCTAAGCATACGCATTAAGCAGGTGCTTCATTTTAAATTCTTAACATGCTTACAATGTGGCAGAAAACACAATTCATATGAACAATATATATTTAATATGGACTGTTGCATCTTTTTAGTAATATTGTTTACTTAATTATGTTTCCAACACTATCTAAGTAATTAATGTTTGTTTTGATATCCGTCAGTTCGTACTAATAGTCAATAAATTATTTTGAAACAATAATGTTTTTATCTCACGTTTACTATGTGACAATAAATAAATATATTAAACATTTTCTCACTTGTTAAATTATAAAAAATATGAATGATTTGAATCATTGTTTCTTTTATTAACTTGTGCTAGCTTCTACACATATAGATATTTAAAATTATTCAAATACTACATTTTGCGAAGAGATCATTGATTTTGATTGAATTTTAAGTGATTCCTTATAAACTAGGTTTTCTTATTTTATAAAATAATTACATAATTTGGGAATAAATAAACGAATAAAATACATTTTAACAAAACATAGAATTACACTTAAGGAGATCTTGATTTTATTATGAAATAGATAAAATAAAAACAATACTGCACTTCACTTTGACTAGATTTTGAAGAGTCTGTAGGAACACTTAGGTACACTAGATTATCTACTTGGTAGCTTGAAAAACCACGGTTTTTATTGTAGATTTGATTAATTCTCGGATAGAATTATTCGTACAAATCCGAATAAATTAAATTAACATTAAGACATCTTAAACCTTTAGAGGGGAATTTTTCTTAAGAGGCTGAAAAGGTTAGATATTTTTAAACCAGATTTATATGTAATTTATTTTTCTGGGAGCCTTGACAGGTAGGCTAGAGTAGCAAAGGGTTTTTGTAGTTATTTGTTCCAAAATAGTATTATTTAGGGAGTTTTTATTTTGATGCTATTGCAAATTTATTTCAATTAAGTGAGTTAGTCCTAGCTCCTATCAGCCTCTTAGTACATGTTTCTTTTGAAATATGGCAGTGATATATTATAATTGAACTCATTAGTTAACTAACAGTACAAACAACAAATAACACAAGGAAAATGTTTAAAATACATAATTTCAACTTGACATCTTTTATTATTTTCACCAAGTGATGATTACAAGCGCTCATCTGCCTTTATAACAAATCCATCGCACAGTAATTGTGCCATAATTTCTATTACATTCTAAGCAGCTGTATCTCATTTGATCTAACCAGATGGCATAAATAAAACATTCCTTTAGGAAACAACGCCATCTATGGTCTTGCAATCATTAAACTGACACCTGTCAAAAATCAATGTAAGTGATATAATAAAAATCGTCAAGACCAAATTTATTTGCAAGAGTCATAGCTGTCGTTCAATGGCGGCAGACTGTGGGCGAGGGTGTTGTCAAGTTTCCTTGCTTCGTGCTCCAGAGTGTATGAGTCTAGAGCTGGATCCTGCAAAATGGTATAGGTTATAATAGGCACCAAGGGCGGATCCAGAATGTTTGTCTGGATTTTAGTTTGTTATGTCACTTGATGTGAAGTTCTGAGGTAATCCAAATTAATTAGCTGAGTAGGGTCTGCTAATAATTGCGCCACCCCAAATCTACCGGTCAGTATCTTACTAGACGACAGGATTTAGCGACCGCTGAGCGCGAGGCTTAGAACAGGAAAAACTTACTTATTTTTTCGTGGCTGTAGTTTTTGTTACTCTAGCATATATATGTCGTAGGATGATTTGATGTTTAAGTTTTTTGCAAAATCCTAGGGATTTTGCAAAAATCCAGATAATTAGACAACGATTATAATATAATTTTAATGTTTTTTGACATGAATTCCTCATGTGGGGATTATTACTCATAAATAAAAGATGTTATTAAGGAAAGAAAAATTTAAAATTATGTGATAGTTAGGCGTTTCCAACATTTGCATTCTATCTGAAAAGGTAGACAAGTGGCCGTCCGAATTAGTTAAAATTCGGAGGTAGGAACCGCAAACACTACTTGAACGTGTAAAAAAGAAACAAAAGGATAGAGAAATTTCGCGCTGGATGCCAACTGACACTGTAGCTCAGTTGGCAGAGCGACGGGGGCGTATACCCGAAGGTCGCGGGTTCGAACCCCGCCAGTGTCGAAATTTTTCTTTCCTTAATAACATCTTTTATTAACGATTATAATATTTTCTAATCTTACTAGGTTTTTTGCAAAAAAAACTAGTTGGTTTAGTAAGATTGTACTTCTTTAATACTGATTGCCTGATTTCTGATTTCTCGTCTACTCCTATTGTGATTGGTTCGTCATTGTGGTATTGAGATATTATAGCTAGAGTTATAAAGGGTAAGAAATGACAACACTTATTTGATACTAGGAATTAAACATTTCTTTTTACTCTTTTGTTGGAGTAAAATTACAATCACGTACGGAAATATTATATACAGATCAAGTTACCCCAAACTAAGTAACACTTGTATTATGGGATACTAACTCAGCGATATATTTAATATAATATAATACACATATGCTCATCACATAAATGTTGCTCTCAGGGGGATCAAACCCGCAACCTTCAGACCGAAAAGCTAGTCACCTATCCACTCGGCCAAGGACGTCTTCGATATAGGTAGGAACAATCAAGTAAGTACGTTTAAAATTGTAGTATTGAGGTATTATAGCTAGAGTTATAAAGGGAAATGACAATACTATTCTTATACTTAGGAACTTGTTGTTACTAAAATTAAAATAACAATCAAATTAATGTACGTAGGAACAATGACGTAAGTACGTCTTAATTAACAACCAATCAGAGATGACGTGTTTATGGGGCACTGCAATCGACCAATCAGTATACAGTATTCATAAAAACTGACATTTCGTTTCGGAGTCACACTAAACCAACTAGTTTTTTTGCAAAAAACCTTATTCAACCTACCTTATGCAATTATCCGGATTTTTGCAAAATCCCTAGGTTTTTTGCAAAAAACCTAAACATCAAATCATCCTACGACATATATATATACTCTAGAATAGCTGCTCATAAGTGCATCTCTTTCTCTCTTACCATCGGCATATAGTTCTATCTCACCTGTGCGACGACTCTGAGCGAGTCTCCCAACGCGCTCCGCAGCCGCTGCATGTCTCGCGCGGCGCGACCGCTGCGAGCGACGTACGACTGGCGACGGCGGAGCTCGGCCGCCAGCTGCTGGCGTAGTTGGGATGCCTGGGTGAAAAATATTACATTGTAGAGTTATATGTATTTCTTTAATATTAATATATAAATAAATTTATATAAAAAACGGGCATATTGCACTGATAAGTTAAAAGAAAGGTATAACCTGTGGTAAAGGATACTTTCTAGACGATATAATTAATAATATACATTATACCGAGAGTTTAGGCACTTATCCACTCGGTTCATACCTAGTCTGTGCTTAAATTCTGTCATAAACAAAATTGGCCATAAAATAAAAATTAGTCATGATATACAAAAAAAGATTTTTTTGAAAATAACGTGATTTAATTAGCTTACATTAAACACAAAATTTATTCAAAACTATTGCCACTATTTTTTACAAAAGCCTTCAATCTTCGCGGCCAGCACAGATCTGTATTTGAATAAATGAGGCAAGTGCATGTACTTCGCGTGTAAAAACTGAGTGAAATTATCTTCGTTTAGCACCATTTGATTGAGTCCGCGCTCGAACGTTCTCGGTGACGGATGTCAATCCAAATATATAAAATGCCTCATTGTGCCGTATTGAGTTGCAAAAACAATCCAAATAAAGCAAAACGAATTAATGGAAAGATTTCCTTTCATCGGAAAGTCATTTTATTATTAAATTATGTGGTTTTTATTGCAAAATCAATTATTTCATGTTCATTGTGGTTTTACACTGAAAAACATTTAACCGAGTGTGTATCGCATAATTTATAATACATTGCCGGTTTTATTTACAAGACGGCCGCAACGAAGCAATGAATTACTGTTACTCAGTTCTCTTTGAGAGTCTATTCTATCGTAAAAAAATAATGAATGTAATTGTGATTTAACGGATTAGTATTAAAAAAATAATTGAAAATCGAACACTATTTCATATTTTTGTCTAGGTATTCTATAAACGGGGTAGCCAGAGCTTTGGAATGAGAAATTCCTCACCCACTTTTGGAAGTTGAGTGGGAAAAAGACGGTAATCTATACTATAATAAGACTGTAACGAGGTCAAAACTGTACATTGAAGAAAAAAAAATAAAAACCGGTGGAATATGTTTTATTTTCGATACTGAAGCCAAATTTGCTATTTTTGAAAAAAATGACTGTCTGTCTGTCTGTATGTCCGTTCATCACGTTAATTCTACCGGACCGATCTTGATCAAATTTGGCATGAATGTAGGTTATACACCTGGCCAACATATAGGATATAATTTATCCCGGATTTCGCAAGGGTTCCCACAGGAGCATAAAAAAACATAACTTTTATATGGTTCCCCATATTTACACGATTAATTTTTTCATCGACTGACTTTATCGGACTCTTCATTAATAGTCTTTTTGGAAAAAATAAGGGTTTCATCCATTTTCATCAAAATAATTGTCCATTTAATTGTTTGTCAATAGTATGACTACTAGATATATAGGATATCACAAATTTGAGACTTACACAAATATCTGCGTGTTGTAGCGAAATACCGTTTGGTAAACACTAAGTACGAAAGACCCAGGTTCGAATCCCGGGTGGTCAAAGTCTTTTTGCGTATTTTTTTTTGCTTTTGCGTGTTAGGTTAGAATAATAGGATGCACTAATCCTTCTTTTTCACATTCAACTATGCGAATATGTATGAATAAAGATAATTGAAAGTATATTGTATGAATTTTGCGTATTTATTTAGTAGGTTTGAGATTATGTTTATAGCTTTTGTTTATTTAACTATTTTTAACTAATATTCTCATAGATATATTATGTTTTACTTACGCATAAATTAATGTTCTGTTTAAGCCTCAGAATGCATAGTTTGTAAATAATAGTAAATATCTCAATATTAATTCAGTAACGCCATCTGTTGACCGATGATTGCAATCTCTCACACATCACCAACAGTCAGTGTAGGGGGCAGCACCGGGTCACCAAACTGCTATCCATACTTACTCAAGTATATATAAATATTTTCATTTTTGAACATAGAAACTTGGTTACAAAATGGTTTGTTTCATGTTTCTTATGAACAATTAAAAAGGTTTTTTGGAACTCATCCCCTAAGAGATTGAAATATATTATACAGATTTTTGATCTATAAATACAATGTATCTAGAAATTTGAATCTTGATGCGATTGACTGATATAACAACTACAAAAAGGAATGTATGAAATTCATCCATCAATCAATCATGAGAATATACTAACGGCTATAAATCCCAAAAAAGGGTAGCCACAGCTCCAGAGATAGTAATTCTTTATCCACTTTTGGAAGTTGAATGGGGTCCGTCCAACCGTCCAACTGCATCGCCCAATAATCACTTAAAAAGTCTCAATGTTCTTTATATCTAGTATTTTCTAAGATTTTCACGATTGCACATTATAATTGAAACAACTATTGATTTTCGGATATTTTAATCGCGTGTTATTACATTATTTTTAAAACACACAATTACCACCTGCTTGGAACCCGATCATTAGCACAACTAAGCGAGGGAAGAACACTAGCAAGACTCCAGATAACATTAGCTCTTTTTGTACATAGCAAATATTAAACGCAAATGTAACTTAAAATTTTGTGAAGGTAGTTAGTATTAATAATTTTATAGTACTGTATAATGACAAATAACATCTCAGTCTTCCCGTGACCATGATAACTGAAAAGTTTTCGAAACGTCGGGCTTTAAAAATAATGTAATAATACGCGATTAAAATATCCGAAAATCAATAGTTGTTTCAATTATAGTTCTTTATATCTATTACAACTCCCACGGGAATATAAATACAAAAAACAGAAGTTAGTGTAGTTAGATAGTGTTTTGGTATTTTGGATGTAAACTGGATGCAAAAAATGTAGTCCACGCGGACGTAGTCGCGGGCAAAAAGCTAGTAATAAATAATTGTTAGTGATGGGTGTCCAACCACATGGCCCAAAAATCACTTAAAAGGCCTCTATACCCTAAGTCGCCTCTTACGATCACCCACGGGTAGAAATGGGGTAGTGCTATTCTAAGCCGACACAACACAGCTTAGCCTTATTGTTTGTCATAGTCGCCCCAATACCATTAGTCGCTCCTTACGGCAAACATGGAAAGAAATGGGTCAGTGACAATGTTCTTGTCCTAGTGGAGAGGTGACTAAATTCTAGATCCAGAGGTCGCGGGTTCGAATCCCGCTGAGTGCAACATTTTAATATGACGAATTTGAATTAATGTCTTGGACGTTCTTTATACGTGTATTATATTGTATTTAATACATTGAGTAAAATGTAAATTAAATTAAGGACTAACTTGATATACGTAATATGTTTGTTATTCATTCTAAACGGTTGATATTGCGCAGCAACGTATAAACTACACTAATAATACTAATACCAATCTGAATATCCATTAAATTGCATTGTACAAATTTAGCCAACCGATTGGCGGGGGGTCTGATTGAAAAATTGCACTAACTGCAAACAATAATTGGATGGATTGGCCGAGATATATTTGACTTCAATTACACTTTATGCTTTGTTTGGCTATGGGTTGGTACAGGAAATAACTACCTTGCGATTGATTTAGAAACTAGTTTTTTGCCCGCGACAACGTCCGCGTGGACAATTTCTTTTTGCATCCGGTTTAAATCCAAAATTGAAAATTGCTCGCGAGCGAATAAATTCAATCTCGTGACTGACACATTTGCGCGCGCTTTTACTCCAGCAAAGTCTATGGGCCAATTTTGTCAATTTATAAATCGCGAACAATTTACTAATCCAGTTATGGAAAATGTATGAGTTTTCGGTAAAACTTCAGATGGAGACTTTAAATTTGATACCTGAACCAATTTTCTAGCTCTCAGCATCGCGACACAGGCTGGTTTACAAAATCCACCCTCTCTTGTTTTATATATATGGATAACGTACGTATTGTTAATTGGTCAAGTAGGGAGTAGGTTCATCCGTGAAGGGTCTGGTAGTAGAAATGCAAATAGAGCAATATTTGAGTTGAAATACAAATGCAAGCTTAGCTTTTTGTTTCATGTTTGTATGCAATACACGTATAGTAGCGATTTTTGAAAGTGCGAAGCCTGTAAGCTAAATAACGTAATTTGAGCATTTTCAAAAGTCTAATTTTTAATAGATTTAGATATTATTAGATTTCCATGTCATTGATTTTTAATCTAAAAGACTCAAAGGTTCACGCCCGCGTATCCCTGAAAGGGTTGGCAGAGGTACAAATACTTCTGAACATCACGTGAGATTGTGTAGTTTATAAGTCACGTGAAATCGTCAACTGGTGTTCAGAGAACCCACGTTTTGCTTGGACAGTGTACTCACGTAATTGTGTGTGTGTTGTGTGTGTGTGTAATTGATAGAAGGCAAGCCTATCGCCGTTTTGTATGAATACACTGTCACATGACTAAGTACAACTCAGCCATGTGGGTTTCCTCACGATGATTTCCCTTACCGTTAACAACCATGATAAGTTAACCACACATATGACTTAAGAAATGTCAAATTGGTGTAGGCCCGACCCGGGATTTGAACTCACGCCTGTCTGTTTACGGGCGGATGATGACCCATTGGACTATCATGTCGTTCGTTCATTGTAAGCATCATATGAATAAAACAAACAGACACTCAAAATTAAATTATTAATATAGACAAACCTGATTCTCCAACCTAACAATCTGCTGTCGATAGCTCGCCTCTCGAGTTTCCAACATTCGTTCAGCATGCATTGCGGCTATTCTATAGCGCTCTACTTCGTCGTGGTTTGACGGAGAGCCGGTGGATAGCTCGGTTATGTAACGGTTGCGGGCTACTGCTAGTTCGGATTCCTGTGGTGCAGAAAGTATATAATTAGTACACTGTGTATTAAATAAAAAAAAATATATTCATTTTTCAAAAGTACATAAAATCGTCTTAACCTAGTTAGTTATTTAAAGTACAAAAAAAGAAAACCGACTTCATAGTTGGAAAAACAACTGAAAATAAACAATCTAGTACTAACAAGTACGAAATAAGTTTTTTAATTGAATATGAGTACTGTGATTAATACCTTAGCAATTTCTTTATTCCACACGCGTCAGTTCAACCTACCTAAATCTTGAAATTCTCTTAAATTAATTTGTGAGCCGGTGCCAGCCTGCGTGATGTTGATAATAAGACAGATAGACAGTCCCCTTGATTTCCTGGGATGCCATCATCAGATCCTGGTCTCATGGTACTTTCTCGGTAACAATAACATAACAAAAGAAATGTTTAGTGAACCTGTACTTCTCTTCATAAAAGTTACGAAGAGCAGTATAAATCTATATAGAATGTGGAAAGAACTGTTTCCTAATACCTAGTGATTGAGGACCCACACCTTCCATCATCAGCTCAGCAGCATAACAATATGATTTTAAGAAGCAAATGCCAATATAAGTTCAGAAAATATGTAAAACGCGGTACATTTGCTTATTAAATATGAGGGTTCCCCTCGATTTCTCCAGGATCCCATCATCAGACCCTGATATCCTCATCATGGTACCAATTCAGGAGTATCTTCTATCGAATAAGATAATAATAATCAAAATTGGTTCATAAATTGCGAAGTAATCGGCGAACAAACATAAAAAAAATACGGTCGAATTGAGAACACTCCTTTTTTTGAAGTCGGTTAAAAATATTATATTTTCCTGTTCCTGAGCTAGGTAATTTACCTGTATTTCAGGCAACAATAAGCAGAAAAGGCTTAAACTATCAGTTTTCATATAATTATTTGTAAGTAGTGTATAAATAATCAGAATCAATTGTATCGAACTAATTATATTACTACTGTAAAAAACATCTTATATTAACTTATTATATTTTATAAAGATAAATAAAATTGGTCTGTGCTGTGTAGTGTCGGGTTAGAAAAGTACTACCCCATTTCTTCCGTTGGGTGTACGTAAGGGTACGGTATTGGGGATATTAAGGGATTTTTGGGCAATGCGGTTGGAGACCCATCACCAACAACCTTTATTTCACCATCCGACTTAGCTTAGGTACACTCCTTTTCCGCGCCCTCCTCTGATTCAGTGTATGTAAGATTTAATAGCCACGATTGGAGTTTTTTCTCAACTTAAATAAATACATATCTCTCTCTCACAGCCCATATATGTCCCCACCAAGGGGCTCGAGCCTACCCTATATAGGGCGATTTGGCCATAGTCCACCACGCTGGCCAATTGCGGGTTGGCAGACTTACGACTACTACCGTAATAGTAGCCGGGACCGACAGCTTAACGTGCCCTCCGAAGCACATATACTACAGCTAAAAATCTCAAAAAGGATAGCCGGAATCATAAATTTCTCAGCCACGTAGTATTTTCTAAGCCTTTCACGATCACACATTATAATTTAAAACCACTATCTTTCGGATATTTAATTTTAAAAAAACATGTAGTAACACGCGATTGCACGATTGCACATTATAATTTAAAACCACTATTGACTTTCGGATATTTAATTTAAAAAACCATGTAATAACACGCGATTGCACGATTACACATTATAATTTAAAACCACTGTTGTCTTTCGGATATTTAATTTAAAAAACATGTAATGACACGTGATTAAATATCCGAAAGTCAATAGTTCTCAGCCACATTTGGAGGTAGCGCGGGGAACAAATGATGAAATACTATTTCTACTCTACTTCTCTAATAGTGACTAAATTACTTTTGAGGAGTAAATGAAATACATGTATTGACTATTATGAGTAAAAAAATGTAGCCCTTAATCTTCAAAATACTGACTTTACAGCCCATTTTTAAATAAAACTCAGTGTTACAGATCGTGGTGAAAGAAACTAACATTAACTGGCTTTACTGACTATTTTTCAACTCTGTAATTATTTATGCTTCAGCTTGCGGCACTTTCTAAAGCACACATAATATATATATATATATATATATATATATATTGTTGTGTAGTGTCGGCTTAGAATAGCACTACCCCATTTCTTCCGGTGGGTGTACGTAAGAGGCGACTAACGGTATTGGGGCTTTTAGGGATTTTTGGGCGATGCGGTTGGAGACCTATCACCAACAACCTTTATTTTACCACCTTTTCCCCACTCAACTTTCCAAACGTGGCTGAGGAATTTTGAATTCCTTAGCTCTGGCTACCTCTTCTAGGGATTTATAGCCGTGAGTATATGTATGAATGTATGTACATAATATATGGACATAGCCGTACCTTATCAGCCAGTTCTTTCTCCAAGCGTCGAATCTTCATCTTGAGTTCTCTGTTCTCGATCTCCAACAGACTGAGCTCAGTAAACATGTTCTTCTCAGACTTGTTGAGGTCTTTCACGAGATGGGACTCTTTGTAGCCGCGCGATGATTCCTTTGTTGATTCGGGACCTGTTTTTTAAGTTGTCGTAAATATTTTTTATGTTTTCGAATTCTTATGGCTATGATTGTAGAAACGGGTGGCTAAAGCTTCTATTTTGGCCGTATAAAGGTAAATTAAATAAATTATAGTAAATATTGTCCATTTATTTGTTCATGCAATTATTTTCGATAAGATGAAAAAAAAGTTTATACTTATACTTTTTATTTTAACTAATTAGTACATTATCACGCTGTGTACACAGTTTTTTAACATTGTATCCGTTCAAAAATAGATACATACATATACTCACGGCCATCATTCCCTAGAAGGGGTAGCCAGAGCTAAGGAATTATAAATTCCTCAGCCACTTTTGAAAGTTGTGTGGGGAAAAGATGGTAAAATAAAGGTTTTTGGTGATGGGTCTCTAACAGCATCGCCCAAAAATCCAATAAAAAGCCCCAAAAATTTATACTTTAGTATTGATATCTGTTATGCTATGTTTTCCCCACGCAACTTCCAAAAGTGGCTGAAGAATTTCTGATTTCTTAGCTCTGGCTACCCCTACTAGGGATTTATAGCCGTGAGTATATGTATGTATGAATGTATGTATGCTATGTCACGATCGGCAATGCTGGTGCCACATCGCGAGATTTGAAATAGAAATCTTAATATAGACATACCACAAATAATTTAATGTTTTTTGACATGAATTCCTCATGTGGGGATTATTACTCATAAATAAAAGATGTTGTTAAATCCGAATTAGTTAAAAATTCGGAGGTAGGAAACGCAAACACTACTTGAACGTGTAAAAAAGAAACAAAGGATAGAGAAATTTCGCGCTGGATGCCAACTGACACTGTAGCTCAGTTGGCAGAGCGACGGGGGCGTATACCCGAAGGTCGCGGGTTCGAACCCCGCCAGTGTTGAAATTTTTCTTTCCTTTAACAACATCTTTTATTTATGAGTGATAATCCCCACATGAGGAATTCATGTCAAAAATCATTAAATTATGTGATAGTTAGGCGTTTCCAACATTTGCATTCTATCTGAAAAGGTAGACAAGTGGCCGTCCGAATTAGTTAAAAATTCGGAGGTAGGAAACGCAAACACTACTTGAACGTGTAAAAAAGAAACAAAGGATAGAGAAATTTCGCGCTGGATGCCAACTGACACTGTAGCTCAGTTGGCAGAGCGACGGGGGCGTATACCCGAAGGTCGCGGGTTCGAACCCCGCCAGTGTTGAAATTTTTCTTTCCTTTAACAATACCACAAATACTGAGACGTTTTCCGAACAAAAAATTAGAGTATTGAATGTTTTTTAGTCAAACAAGTAATATCAGTATTCGTCACAAAATATATTCGATAAATTATAACAATTGAAATTATAAATCACACCGTATGTATTTCAAACTCAGACATTCACGCCGTATGTCCCCGAAGAGGTTGGCAGAGGTACTAATACTTCTGATCATCACTCATCACTCACGTGATAGGGGGCAGGACTGAGAGTAAGTTTCGTACGAATACACTGTCACATGACTAAAAATAACTCCTTTTTCTCCTTGGTTTTTCCCTCACCGTTAACAACCACGATAAATTAACCACACATATGTCTTTAGAAAAGACAAATTGGTGTAGGCCGACCCGGGATTTGAACCCTCATCTGCACGATAGGCGGTGTTCTACCCACTGAGCTATCACGGTTGCTAGCACTGTATGTATGTTATCATATTTTTGTATGAAATACTGTTGTTTTGTAAACACTTATATAAAGTAGTAAACAACCATTTAACCTGAAGCTCTGGCTAACCCTCATTGGTATTTAAAAGTGAGTATATTTAATGAATGTATGTATCATATTCACCTATATTATATATGTATTATTGCCTTGAAGTGTCGGCTTAGAATAACACTACCCCATTTCTAACCTTGGGTATAGGGGAAGCCCCTTAAGTGATTTTTGAGTGATGTGGTTGGAGACCCGTGACCAAAAACATTTATTTATTAGTACCACCTTTTCGCCAATCAACTTCCAAAAGAGGCTGAGTAATTTCTCATTCCAAAGCCCTGGCTACCCCGTTAAGGGATTTATAGCCGTGAGTATAGGTATGTATGTATCATATTCACCTGAATCCAAATCCGAATAATAAACGGACTTCTCAGTCCGATCATGGCTCTTGCTCCTCAGCACGCTAGTTCTATTCATTCTCCTTTCAGCGTCCATCTTCCTCACGGTTTCTTGCAAAGCGTCGCATTTAGCTTTGAGCTCTGATCTCTCTCTTTGTATGGCGTGCAACTCTCTCTCTAGCTCACTGTCCACACTCTCTTTGCCTTCCCATGCGGTTACGCGGAGTTGGGATTCTAGACCAGACCTAGTCAAAATAATAGTATTATTCATTATTAGGCAAATAAAATACTATAAATTAAGAAATTCTTTGATACCACGATGTAGGATATGAGAGACGTCGCTAGTGTGCGAGTGAGTGCACAATAGAGTGCGCGTTTGCTGACGCTTGACGTATGGACTAAAGGTCGTTACAGCAATAATCTATTTAGGGACTTAGGGTATCGGGCCTATTTAAGTGACACTTGGGCTATGCGGTTGGTGATAATTAATTTCAAAAGTGGCTAAACAATTTCTTATTCTAAAGCTCAGACTAACTCTTTTTGGAGGTATAGTCGTGCGTTTATGTATCACGGTCCCTTACAAAGCGTCGCATTTAGCTTTGAGTTCTGATCTCTCTCTTTGTGTGGCGTGCAATTCCCTCTCTAACTCACTGTCTACACTCGCTTTGCCTTCCCATGCGGTTACGCGAGGTTGAGATTCTAAACCAGATCTACAAACACGAATGAAATACATTACGAATTATAACAATGAAACAAAAATAATTCCGCTCAAACTCAAACGTTAATGGCGTAGGTGTGACTAATACATATAACTCCATACCTTATCAATAATAACTTGCTCAATATGCATTACACGAGAGAACTTAAATTATCATGTTTAGTCTACAACATCATTAAAAAGAAAACGCCTATATACTTGAACGAAAAACTTAATTTCTCGCATCGTGACCGACGAAGCATTCTAATAATACCGAAGCACAAACTTAGTAGGACTAAGGGTTCTTTTAAAATAACAGCCTTGAAATGCTGGAACGTCATTCCGCCGCCAATTAAAAATGCTCAGTCTATTCACACCTTCAGACGAAATCTACGCAAATGGCTGTTATTATCGCAGTTCAATGAATTTGCTGTTCCCTATGGTTGTGCTTCCAATATCAAATGAGTATTTTTTTTCTTCTCTCTTCTTATATGTATATATACTATATCTATTAATGTATGTCATATGTGCTATAACTATATATGTGCACCTGTGTGTAAGTATTCATATTATTCATTAAGACGCAAAAGAGTATTATTTGTTTTTATTTTTAACATACTTCATACCTATAATTTTCATATGTAAATATTTAGAATATTTGTGCGTATTGTATATGTATATAGATATTCTATATTTGTATGTATGTATATATATATATATATATAAATATTCTATGTTTGTATATATATATATTGTATATGTTTAGAATATTTCATATGTAAATGTTATCTTTTTATGTATAAGGCGCATGTACCCAAAAATACCCACATATTGTACATTAGCTATTGGCTAGGAATATGTATATTTGTACGTGTGTATGTTATTTTGTGTGTTTAGTTCTAAGTTAGTTTTTAAGTTTTATTTAGTTATAAGTATTGGTTAGAGCTGAAAACCGGAGCTATCCGCTGTGTTAGACCGAGTGGTTAGACCGTGCTCGTAACCATTTTGTCTTTTTTTTTATTGTTATTTAATTAATTCTTCTTTTGTAACTTCTTTTCACTGTATTATTAATAGTTTTTTTGTAGTATGTGTAAAAAGGCAAATAAAATCTTTTTATTTATTTATTTATTAATACCACTGAACGTCACTTGTGGTGTTCGGAGTACCCATGTTTTGCTTGGATACTACACCTACGTCACAAAGGGAAGGCCTATCGCCATTTTGTATTGTAGTTGTATAAAAACAATATAAGTGAATGTTTAAGGAATGGAGTAGAGCTTATCTAAAGGGAATTCATTAATAAATTTATTTATACTTTATCTTAAAGGAACTCGCTGTGTAGGGTCGGCTTGGAATAGCACTACCCCATTTCAATCCTAGGGTGACCGTAAGAGACGGCTAATGGTATTGGGGATTATATGCGGGATGACGTTGGAGACCCCTCACCAAGAACCTTTATTGTACAATCTTTTCCCCGCTTAACTTCCAAAAGCGGCTGAGGAATTTGTTATTCTGAAGTATATGTATGTATGAATTCATAGAAATATATTTAATACCTTTGCACTTCAACATTAGCCAACTGATTAGTCAGTCTATGGACTTGATCTTCCAGCGTAGCATTCAATCTCTTCAATTCAGCCAGCGCTCCTTTAGCACTCTCCAGTTTCTCTCCCAGTACTTTCTTTTCGTTCTCACAATTAGTGATGTTCTTTTGTAAATGTCTCAGTTTATCGATAGCATTCTGTTCGCCGTTCTTAGCTTCGTTTAATTGTCGTGTTATTCTCGATAGTTCGTTTCGCAGTTCACTTTCTGCTGTGGCAGCTTTTTGGAGCGATGTTGAAAGTTGCTCAACTGTGCCCTTGAGTGAAGTGCATCTGTCTTCGAGAGAGGCAATTGTGCGAGCGTAGTTGTCGCAACGTTCTTGCAATTTCTGTAATAATAAGTATGTTAGATGTTATTTGTTTGTAACTACCCACAAATACTCATAGATTTGGAGGTACAAAAGCGATAATGTGTTTGTGGTAGTTATCACCGATAAGCGCAGATGTCCAGACTTTAAAATCTACCGACCCAATTAAACACACACCAACATAAGATACGATTAGTTACATCTTTTGTCATTTTACTAGTTCAGCGCAATTTCGGGGCGCAATTCTACAATTTAAAAGAATTGGAGTAGTACATGATGTTTAAATTAATACACGATTGCATTTTAGTATACTAGATATTTTGTGTGTAATTTAAAGTCAAATCTGACGTGAACATATTTTATAACTCTGCATAACAATTTCTTATTTTTTCATAATAATAATTAATTCCGTGCTTCGGAGGGCATGTTAATCCGTCGGTCCCGGCTACTATTACAGCAGTAGTTTGCTAGTCTGTCAACCCGTAATTGGCCAGCGTGGTGGACTAAGGGCATTTCAACTTCTGTATATGAGTTGTGAGGAAGTGAGGAATATTGAATGAATATAAACCACCAACCTTAACAGCATGCTCCCGATCTCTAGCCAAAGCCGCTGCCCGCTGCAAATCGCCATCTAACTGCGCTCGCCTCACATCGAGTCGCGCCGCCCGTGACTCCGCTCCCGCTAACGCTTCACGCAACTCACACACCTCTTGTACGCGCTCTGATAGTTGGACACGCAGGGATTCTGCTTTGTTCTAGTTAAAAAGAGGAAAACAGAAAGAAATACAATTACAAAAAGACAATTCACAAGTAAAACATATATAAACATTTTAGCATAGTTTTGCCTCCGGACTACTTTGTAGTTTGTTTATAAAGATTGCTATCTCCATAAGCAAATTTTATTGAACCTTCTGCCAACTTATCGTTTTGTAAGCTAACCGCTTCATTTGTTACAATATACTATTTTGTTCCTAATGAGCTGTGCTCCAAAGTTGCAGTCGTCTCACACCGAGTCGCGCAGCTCGTGACTCCACTCCCGCTAACGCTTCACGCAACTCTTGTACGTGCTTTGATAGTTGGACACGGAGGGATTCCGCTTTGTTCTAGTTAAAAAGCGGGAAATAGAAACACAATTGCAAAAAATAATTCACAAATAAAACATATACAAAATTGTATCATAGTTTTCACACGATGAATCCAATAGTACAAGAAAATCCCAGCGGGAGGTTTTAAACAAAGTATTGGCATAGCTTCTATGATACAAGGTCATGGATATCCATGTTCTAAAATACTATATTACCTCATTTTGTCCTTTTTCTTCATTGATTGAAGTCAAAGTCGCCTCTAAGCTTGTTATTTTGTCTCTCAGAGTACTTATTTCTACTGTCTTGGCTTGTACTGACTCATTCTGAAAAATAACAAATAATTAAAATTAATTAATAAAAAAACGTCAATGTACAGTTAAAACAATCCGAGCCAATCATAGAGGCCAAAATATCTATACTATAATAAGACTGTACCGAGGTCAAAACTGTACATTGAATAAAACAAAATAAAAACCAGTGGAATATTTTGAATGTTTTTGTTCATGAAAACCTTATGTGGGGATTATTACTAATAAATAAAGAAGATATAAAGGAAAGAAAAATTTCGACACAGGCGGGAATCGAACCCGCGACCTCGGGTATACAAATGTAAAAGAAACAAAGGATAGAAGAATTTTGCCCTGGCAGGCATTGACACGATAGCTCAATTGGCAGAGCGACGGGGGCGTATACCCGAAGGTCGCGGGTTCGAACCCCGCCAGTATCGAAATTTTTCTTTCCTTTAATAACATCTTTTATTTATGAGTAATAATCCCCACATGAGGAATTCATGTCAAAAACACATTAAATTATGTGATAGTTAGGCGTTTCCAACATTTGCATTCTATCTGAAAAGGTAGACAAGTGGCCGTCCGAATTAGTTAAAATTCGGAGGTAGGAAACGCAAACACTACTTGAACGTGTAAAAAAGAAACAAAGGATAGAGAAATTTCGCGCTGAATGCCAACTGACACTGTAGCTCAGTTGGCAGAGCGACGGGGGCGTATACCCGAAGGTCGCGGGTTCGAACCCCGCCAGTGTCGAAATTTTTCTTTCCTTTAATAACATCTTTTATTTATGAGTAATAATCCCCACATGAGGAATTCATGTCAAAAATCATTAAATTATGTGATAGTTAGGCGTTTCCAACATTTGCATTCTATCTGAAAAGGTAGACAAGTGGCCGTCCGAATTAGTTAAAATTCGGAGGTAGGAAACGCAAACACTACTTGAACGTGTAAAAAAGAAACAAAGGATAGAGAAATTTCGCGCTGAATGCCAACTGACACTGTAGCTCAGTTGGCAGAGCGACGGGGGCGTATACCCGAAGGTCGCGGGTTCGAACCCCGCCAGTGTCGAAATTTTTCTTTCCTTTAATAACATCTTTTATTTATGAGTAATAATCCCCACATGAGGAATTCATGTCAAAAAAACATTAAATTATGTGATAGTTAGGCGTTTCCAACATTTGCATTCTATCTGAAAAGGTAGACAAGTGGCCGTCCGAATTAGTTAAAATTCGGAGGTAGGAAACGCAAACACTACTTGAACGTGTAAAAAAGAAACAAAGGATAGAGAAATTTCGCGCTGAATGCCAACTGACACTGTAGCTCAGTTGGCAGAGCGACGGGGGCGTATACCCGAAGGTCGCGGGTTCGAACCCCGCCAGTGTCGAAATTTTTCTTTCCTTTAATAACATCTTTTATTTATGAGTAATAATCCCCACATGAGGAATTCATGTCAAAAAAAACATTAAATTATGTGATAGTTAGGCGTTTCCAACATTTGCATTCTATCTGAAAAGGTAGACAAGTGGCCGTCCGAATTAGTTAAAATTCGGAGGTAGGAAACGCAAACACTACTTGAACGTGTAAAAAAGAAACAAAGGATAGAGAAATTTCGCGCTGAATGCCAACTGACACTGTAGCTCAGTTGGCAGAGCGACGGGGGCGTATACCCGAAGGTCGCGGGTTCGAACCCCGCCAGTGTCGAAATTTTTCTTTCCTTTAATAACATCTTTTATTTATGAGTAATAATCCCCACATGAGGAATTCATGTCAAAAAAACATTAAATCAAATACAAAGCTGTTCAGTTAAACGCGTAAGCGACGCACTCTGCACGGCGCTTAAGACTTTTTTCACATAACGGGAGCTCGCGCGCAGTATTGTATTGTGACTTTATTCCGGTGCTTTGCTAATCGGAACAAAATAATATTAACATGTCGGGTAAGCCGGGTAAGCAGAAGTCGAAACAGAATATTGAACCAGGCGAACCATTGGTAACGCTGAGTGGGATCGATGCTATCTTTGAAGGAAAAATGGAAACATTGAAAAGTTATATTCGCTTAGTAATACAAGAAAGTGTAGGTAGCATAAAGGAGGAACTACAATCGTTACAATCTTCGTATAACTACCTATCAGCTGAGTATGATGACATGAAAAAAGAAATTATTGAGCATAATCTCCTAATAAGTGATCTCAGAAAAGAAAATTTGTCGCTGAAATCAACTGTTGGTGAGCTTACCAATAAGTTCTTGTCCATGGAGTTATTATCGCGTAGTTGTAACGTCGAGTTTCATGGAATACCGGAGAAAAAGGACGAAAATGTGATTAAGATCGTGAAAAAAATCTACGACATAACAGGCACACCGTTAACCGACGAATCTATCATATCCTGCCGTCGAGTGGCTAAGATAAACACGACTACCAAGCGCCCGCGCAGTATCTTATTGACGCTGCCTACCCCGCGCCATCGTGACTGTATTTTATCATCGGTGCATAAATATAACAAATTTAACCCAAACGAAAAACTAAGCTCTCACGTCATTGGAATTTCTGGAGAGAAGAGTCAAATTTACGTTGGGGAAAATTTACCTATTCAATTAAGAAAACTGCATGCCGAAGCGAGAAAACTAGCCAAAGAAAACAATTACAAGTTTGTCTGGGTCAAATACGGACAAATATATGTCAGGAAAAATGAAGATGCTAAGGAAATAAGAATAAAAAATGAAAATTCTTTAGGCCTTATAAAATAATTATATATCATTATTTTTTGCTGTTTGTTAAAACTTATATTATTTATATATCATTTATTATATATTAGATATGTATTTAGATATACGTACAATGTAAATATATCACATATTTAAACTTACATTTATGCTACAGTTATCTATAATAGGTTTTAAAAATTAGGATTTCATTACATTCACACTTATGATTACACTAGTGGATCGTCCCAGCTTCGCACGGGTAGCGTTGTTTTTTTAAATATCTGAGGTTTCTTTCTTCAGTCACTGCTCAAGCATTGTGAAATTCAGCGTAATGTTTTCAATTTATTAAATTTATAGCACTCCCTTAACAGTGTAGTTTGGTGATTTTGAAAGCGCTTTAATGAAAGGTTCAGTATTTCCGTTTAATAGCAAATTTTGGAATAAAACGCCATGAAGTGTTTATAACAATCTAAAAATAGTCATTACGTTATGAAGGATGCAACTACTGGCGCCATCTAGTATGTTATATGTAAATTAGTAAAGATTTGGTTTCGATCACGGGCGCGATGGCTTATTTTATGTATAATTTCGGTGTTTGTCTATCTATTTCTATGATTCTTTTTTTATTGAATAGGTAATAATGTTACCTTTTTTAAATTAGGGATAAGTGAGAGGTTTACAAACGTAAGAGTAAACATATATAATCAGGATGTTCCGAACTGCTAAGCTATCAGGAATAACACGTGTTATTGTGAGTCAACAGTAAAAGATAGACATATACTGTTGAGTATTTTTTTTTAGATAATTTTATGAAGAATATTTCCGCCAAACATGATTTCTATGTAAGTTTAACCATTAAAGCTGCACATGCGACGGAAGCTTAAAAAATGGAGTAACTTCTCCCGTTTTCCCCAAATTTCCCAAAATTCCCCTTTACTTCTCTGCTGGAAAGTATACAAAAACCTGCGCAGGAGTATCAAGAATAATTGTACCAAGTTTCGTTAAAATCCGTCGAGTAGTTTTTGTTTCCATAAGGAACATACAAACCGACAGACAGACAGACAGACAGACAGACAGACAGACAGACAGACAGACAGACAGACAGACAGACAAAAATTTTACTGATTGCATTTTTGGCATCAGTATCGATCCCTAATCACCACCTGATAGTTATTTTGAAAATATATTTCATGTACAGAATTGACCTCTCTACAGATTTATTATAAGTATAGATAGATTATTTTATCAAAACGTTAATCGAGTTAGGTCAAAAACTCATGAGGTATATAAGGGTATTTTGGCCCAAAATTATGATATAATTTGTTTGACAGAAACTAATCTTAATAGCGGTGTCTACAGCAGTGAACTTGTCGATAATCGTTACAGTGTATTCCGAAGAGATCGCGAAACGTCATCTAGTAACAAAAGCGATGGGGGTGGTATTCTCGTAGCAGTTAAAAACTCAATTAGAGCTGAGCGTTGTAGTGACTGGGAAACAGGTGCTGAAGATCTATACATAGCTATACATTTAGGAAAAAACATAATTTATCTTTGTTTAGTATATTTGCCGCCTAAAATATCATTAAATACAATGGACTTATTTTTCGAACGCTGTACTGATTTGTTAATGAATAATAGTTGCAAATTTATTATATTGGGTGATTTCAACATGCCTAATATTAAATGGATCAGGAACCCTACTTGTACCGGTTTGAGTATGTCAGTTGTCAGTAGCTACAAAAAAAGTGATTTGTTAGTACAGTCGCCATCAGATATATCGGAGCGGCCGAGGTACTCAAATTTTTCTGAGCAACAATAAATTTCAATAAACTCTTTGCGGTAAATAATATCAATAAGATCTGAACACCCAATTCGCCACAAATATATGAGCAGTGGGTTTTCAATTAAATCTGAACAGACAACGAGACAATAATATCTGAAAGCACAACACGTCAAAGTAATCTGCTCAGACAGGTTGATCATAAATATCTAAACATTTAGGGAATGTATACCTTAAAGCACTAGGCATACAGTTTAAAATTCTACGCAACCAACATTTGGTTTTATCAATGTCAAAACTAAAAAAAGTTTTCTGCTGAGAGGTACGGTTAATATATTATTAGAAAAAAGTACTAAATCGTTCCCCATAAACTCTTTTTTGAATGGGTTTGTAGCTGTATAATTTTCACCGGTACAAAAACATCAAGAGGTAAAATAACTTAGAATTTTTGAAACATTGTATGCTTTTTTTTACATTGTAAGTACCAGGGTAGCATAAATATTAATGCAGCTTTAATAAACATACATACATTCATACATATACTCACGGCTATAAATCCCTTAACGGGGTAGCCAGAGCTTTGGAATGAGAAATTCTTCAGCCACTTTTGGAAGTTGATTGGGGAAAAGATGGTAATAATAAATGTTTTTGGTGACGGGTCTCCAACCACATCGCCCAAAAATCGCTAAAAAAGCCCCTATACCCTTAGAAATGGGGTAGTGTTATTCTAAGCCGACACTACACGGCTAATAGCTTTAATAAAATAAAAGGATAAACTAGTTTTTACAAAATTATACTTTTTCCTGCAGTTTTCTCTATCGTATTATTCCTATTCATATGTATCATTATTAAATGACAACAATAAATCTAATGGTTAATAAATAAAATAAAAAAGAACATGAATTCTTAATAAAATACAAAAATAAACACAAAGGAGGATTTGAACCCTAGCGTAACGAATTATTTGTATGATTTCTAATTACTAAACCGCTAGGCCATAGTGACTGACACAATGGTGGATGAAATATTGCAAAGCATTCATACCTATTTTAATTTGGCAGCTTTAAATTATTACCATAGATATAGAAGCACATCGATTGGCAGTAAGTGACAAACGTCATATCATTAACGTCAAAAAAGGCAGGACCTCTCACGGACTCGATAACAGCCTACAACGGTTTTGGAATAAAACATAAAAGAAAATAATTGACTTATTTTCGTTAATCCTGGTATTTAAGTCCTAGCCTTGGTGTTTTTTGATGAAGTTATTAATATTTAACATCACAGAACCTAAATCAAATTCATATTATTTGGCAAAAATAAATTTTTTAGCCATTTATATCCAAATTAAGACTGTAATAATCACCAGTCTATCGCCCGATTTCTGAATTGAGTATTCAAGCTGAGAAGAACTTGAGTATCGTTTTGTCTCATTCAGTTTTTAAGATTTCAATGCGAGATAACGATAATTATGTTGTTCTTAGCTGAAATGCTCAATTCAGAAATCGGTCGTATATGTTTTATTACAGATCTCAAAGTTTTCAATGCAAATATATGATAAATAATAATAACTTCTTTCATCATATTATTATAATTACATTACAATAACAAATACGTGAATTTTTAGGGTTCCGTAGCCAAATGGCAAAAACGGGACCCTTATAGACTCGTCTGTCTGTCTGTCCGTCCGTCCGTCCGTCCGTCCGTATGTCACAGCCTGTTTATTCCGAAACTATAAGAACTACATTATTGAAAATTGGTGCGTCGATGTATTCTTTAAACCGCATTAAGATTTTAAAATAAAATCTGAAAAAAAAACCAAAATTTTTAGGGTTCCCCATACATAGAACTGAAACTCAAATTTTTTTTTTCATCAAACCTATACGTGTGGGGTATCTATCAAAAGGTATTTGAAAATGATGTTGAGGTTTCTTATATCATTTTTTTCAAAACTGATTAGTTTGCGCGAGAGACTTTTTCAAAGTGCTAAAATGTGTGTCCCCCCCCCGTAATTTCTAAAATATGGGCATGATAATACTGAAAAAAATATATGATGCGTATTACTATACAAACTACTAACGAAAATTGGTTTGAATGAGATCTAGCCCGTAGTTCTATTTTTAAACGTCATAAATCAAATTACTTACCTAATTTATTAATTTCACTGAAATATATAACAATAATTTTACTATCACAGGCTTTACGCATAAAACGTGAACCATTGTTTTCCTATAGTAAATCAGTAATAAGTAAATAACATTTTAAACTAAACATTTTAAACTTATATATTACTAGCGACCCGCCCCGGCTTCGCACGGGTGCAATGCAAAATATACCTACTACAGAATGTCCTTTTGGTTAGTGCTGGAGTAAAAAATATTTACTTACTATTCGTTAGACTAAAAACAAAAGATTATCAACAACAAAATATACCTATTCTATTCAGTTCTTCTATGAACTTAACTATAATTTTCAATAATTGAAAATGCTCGCCCTAATACTAAATTGTCTTAACTCTAAATTCAAATCAAAGTCTTAATGGAAGAAATACCAAGAAATATGGTTTTAAGCTAATCCTATCTAACCTAATGTACTTACAATACTACTAATGTAATAATAATAATAAAAATTAAAAGATAATCAACAACAAAAGTATTCTATTCAGTTTAATTAATTCTTGATATTTTCCTCGCTAGAGAGCTCCGATAAACGCGTGCGATCGCTGCAAATCATAAAGTGCTCTAAGTCTAAGGCGAAGCGCGGCCATCGACGCGCTATTTATAGGCACGCGCCGCCGCCCGGCGCAAACAACTACGACTCTGCATTTTAAATTTGTAATATCTTCGGTAATATTCACTTAAATTACATGCTGTAAAAAGCATATTGATCTATAATAAATGCACAATTTATTTAAGGTACTTAATTGGATAAGGATTAATGCTGTATTGTTTAAAATCACTTCGTAAATAACCATTTTTTAGTAAAGAATAAAAATGGTTATGCTGGGTTATCCCTAAAAGATAGACATATACCATCGCTGACTTTTTTGTTGAACTTTTTAGGGTGAACAATACTGTAGTACATTATTTTGGTCTATCTCGTAGGGTTCAGCCAGCGTTTGCAATATAAGCGCAAAAAAACGTGCTTATTCACGACATCACATTAGAAACCTTTAAATTTATCAGTGTTTCTCTACTATATTATGCATTTATTATACATACAAACCTTCCTTAAGAATCACTCTATCTATTAAAAAAAAACGGATCAAAATCCGTTGCGTAGTTTTAAAGATCTAAGCATACATACGGACATACAGCGAAAGCGACTTTGTTTTATACTATGTATTGACTATGTTACCTACCTACTGCTAGTGCTGCTACGGAACCCTTCATTAGCGAGTCCATCTCGCTCTTGGCCGCTTTTATTATCAATTTTAATAGGGCTATTATGGAATCCGCTATACTAATATCACGCACATAAACTCATTTACGCACACCGTTGTGCTTATTTCGTATTGCCCATCTGTATATGTAAGTATAGCATAATAAATCTGTAAATATTTTTTTAAAACATGCAGTGACAGTTATGTGTACCATTTTTGTGAATTGCCAAATATTTTATTCAAATGTGTCTCTTGTAACAAGACTGTAAAGTTGCTTTTCGCAGATTTATATTTTGTAAACCTACTCATTTTGTAAAAGGAAAATTCATTACATCTTACATCACGATTGCATTTAAGAATTTTAAACTGTATATCTAGTGCTTTAAGGTATATTTTCCTTAATTGTCTAGATATTTATGATCACCCTGTCTGAGCAGATAACTTTGACCAGTTGTGCTTTCAGATATTATTGTCTCGTTGTGTGTTTAGATTTAATTGAAAACCCACTGCTCATATATTTGTGGTGGATTGAATGTTCAGATCTTATTGATATTATTTACCGTAAAGAATTTATTGAAATTTATTGTTGCTCAGAAATATTTGAGTACCTCGGCCGCTCCGATATATCTGATGGCGACTGTACAACTCTTAGCATTAGGTGATTTACAACAATTGAACTATTTGGTAAATGACAATGAAACTACGTTGGACTTATACTTAACCAACATCGTCAAAACAGGTTTTACAACTTGTGAGCCAATTTCTAGAGAAGACCGACATCATCCACCTTTTTCCACACACATTCAGGTCACTAATGAACATAGTATTCATTGTAACAGAAGTAACAGAGTATTTAATTTCCGCAGGTGTAAACTTGAGCAATGCAAGGAATTGCTAAGTGAAATTGACTGGGTCAATGTGTTAACCGACCTCAATATTGATGAAAGTGTGGACATGTTTTACAAAATATTAGACAATATTATTTCCGTTACAACACCTATGAAAAAAAATGATTCACATTTATATCCGGTTTGGTTCTCAGATAGTCTCAAAAAAACATTATCCGACAAAGAGAAATATCATAAAAAGTTTAAAAGGTTCAATAATCCTCGTGATTACGATGTATATGCATTACTCAGATGCCGTGCGAAAAAAATGCTTAACGACTGTTATCAGAGTTTCATTGAGGATGTTGAAGATTCTTTGCTTTCAGGTAATTCTAAAATGTTCTGGACTTATGTAAAAGATAAAAAATCTGCCTCAACTACAATACCACAAAGAGTGACATATGATAATATTACTTCTAGTATACCTTCTGAAATATGTGAGCTGTTTTCATCCTTTTTTGGGTCAGTGTACGAAAAACAACCAAATAATATTAGTATTACAACTGACAATACACATAGTCACAGTAATGTTTTGAATAAATTTAGAATAAACGAAAATGAGATTCTAATTCATCTTAAATCGTTAGACCCAAACAAAGGTGCAGGACCTGATAACCTTCCGGCATATTTCATTAGATCTTGTGCTGAACAGCTAGTTCTACCCCTACATATAATATATAACAGATCTCTTGAATCAGGAATATTTCCAACTAAGTGGAAATCAGTATTTGTTGTCCCCATATTTAAAACAGGAGACCCAAGTAAATGTGAAAATTATAGACCCATAAGTATTCTTTCATGTTTAGCAAAGCTCTTTGAAAAAATAATTTATAATTATATTTTTTATCATGTGCAAACTCTTATTAACCCTAGGCAGCACGGTTTCGTAAAATCCAAGTCAACTGTAACTAATTTACTGGAATATACCAAATACTTACACGACTCTTTCGATCAAAAACAACCTATTCATTGTATTTACACAGACTTTAGAAAAGCTTTCGACAAAATAAATCATTTTATACTAATTCATAAACTACAAGACCAATTTGGAATCCACGGCAGTCTATTAAGATGGATCACATCTTATCTAGCCTATAGGAACCAATTAATAGCAATTAAAGGTTACTACTCAAAACCCCTTGAAATTCCTTCCGGAGTTCCGCAGGGAAGTCATTTAGGACCACTACTTTTCATCCTTTTCATCAACGACTTATCTAATTCTTTGCAATGTGATCACTTATTATACGCCGATGATTTAAAAGTTTATCAATCGATTCAATCAATAACTGACTGTGAGAATCTTCAAAATGACCTTGTATCCCTGCATAACTGGTGTCAAAACAACTGCATGGTCTTAAATGTGAAAAAATGTTTTGTTATTAGATTTAATAAAGTTCAAGACCAGTGTGCAAATTACATTTATTCGATAGATGGACACTCCCTTGAAGCAGTCAGCTCTATAAGAGACTTAGGTGTTATTTTCGATAAAGAATTAACATTTCGATCCCATTATGACTATCTAATCCGGTCTTGCAACAAAATTCTTGGCTTTATCAGTCGGGTGACAAAAGGTATGAAGAACCCCCGATCTAGTATATTTCTTTATAATAGTTTCATTAGATCAAAATTAGAATATTGTTCAGTTATTTGGAACCCATATTACAAAAATCATATTAAGTCAATAGAAAATATACAAGAAAAATTCTTAAGAATGTTATCGTTTAGGTTTAACTTAAAATATAAATGTCGCAACTATGATCTACGATTAAGCTACTTTAACGTGACGCGTCTAGAACACCGTCGTAATAATATATCTCTTATCACTTTACATAAAATTATTCATGGTTCACTAAATACTTGT
Organism: Bedellia somnulentella; assembly: GCA_963576735.1. Taxonomy (NCBI): domain Eukaryota; kingdom Metazoa; phylum Arthropoda; class Insecta; order Lepidoptera; family Bedelliidae; genus Bedellia; species Bedellia somnulentella. The sequence goes on along the minus strand of OY755181.1, from coordinate 3,474,185 downwards.
CTTTTATATCAAATATGTCTCTCAATACAATATATAGATCACGTAGAAAGAAACAGGATCTATTCACATTACCTGTTAGTCCCACATTACGTTCTCATCATAACCCTATTATTCATATGCAGCGAATATATAACTCTGTCTCATCTCAACACGATCTTGATGTCTTTCTTAGTCTTACCCAATTCAAACATAAGCTTAAACATATCTCGTACAATATATAATTCATTATTTACTGTTTATTATAATTATTATGTATACAATATTCTATGTATTTATTTTCTTCAGTATGTTAAGTAACATGTAAATAGACGATGGTAGACTTAGTAATAAGTTAAATAATTGTGCAAGTTGTCAACACACCTAGTAGGGTGGTTTTCATATATTTTATAAAAAAATGTTTTTCAAACGTGTATTGTTAACTGCCTGTTGTGTGATGCAAATAAATAAATAAATAAATTTTCATCAAAATACATTCTGTGTAATAAGTATCGGGAATTTGTCAATAAAACAAAAAATACAAATTATTCATCTAAATTTATTTTATCGCCTTCAAAGTAGGCCCCATCGCTTGCAATACAACATCTCCACCGCTTCACCCAGTCTTCCATACATTTTTCATAGGCTATTTGCGGTATGGTCTTTAGCTCATTCAGCGAATTTTCTTTTATGGCTTCTATCAACTCAAAACGTTTTCCTCGAAGTGGTAATTTTAACTTGGGAAATAAAAAAAAGTCAGACGGAGCCATATCAGGTGAATACGGTGCTTGGTCGAGAACTTTTGTTGAATTTTTCGCTAAAAACTCTTTCACTATAATGGCTGTGTGTGATGGTGCATTATCATGGTGCAGCATCCATGAGTTGTGTTGCCACAAATCTGGACGTTTTCGGCGGATACTCTCACGCAAACGCTTCATGACGCCTAAATAATATTCTTTATTCACTGTTTCTCCCTCTGGAAGGAATTCGGAGTGAACCACACCACGGTAGTCAAAAATAACTGTCAGCATCACCTTGATTTTGGAGCGACTTTGCCACGGTTTTTTTGGGTTTCGGCTCGTTTTCGAGACGCCATTCTGAAGACTGTTCGCTTGTTTGCATGTCGTACTCATAAACCCATGTCTCGTCACCAGTTATTATAAGTTTCATAAAGGTCGGATCCGTAGAAGCTCGGGAAACCATGTCTTCAGCGACATGCTTTCGCTGCGCTTTGAACAAAATTGAGCTCTTTTGGAACTAGTCGAGCGGCGACGCGTTTCATGCCTAAAATGTCAATGAGAATGTTGTGGACGGACTTAAAAGATATGTTCACCTCACAAGCCAACTCTCTCAGACTCATACGTCGATTTTCGAGCACTAGCTTCTTGATTCTATCGATGTTTTCTTTGGTCGTAGAGGTTGAAGGTCTACCAGAACGAGGAAAGTCTACTACTACTTCTCGGCCTTCTTTAAAAGCCTTATACCATTCATAAGCCCTTGTTTTCGATATACACGATTCGCCGTAGGTATTTCGCAACATTTTTAGTTATTCACCACATGAAATATCATTCGAAACACAAAATTTAAGGCACACTCTTTGTTCAACAATATTTTCCATTGTAAAAATCGCCGAGGACTCAAAACTATGACCAACAAAAAATGTAGTTTAAAACAAATTAAATGACAGATCCCGCTCAAATTTTGCGCGCTAAATCAGTACAGTGCTATCAACATGCAGTAAAAAAAATTCAACGACCTCTTTTACGCGGGTCTTTTTATTGACATATTCCCGATACTTTTTACACAGAGTAGTAAATGTGCATTAAATTGTTTGTCAATAGTATGACTACTAGATTATATAGGTTATCAAAAATTTGAAACCAACGTCTTCGTGGCGTAGCGGTATACCGTGTGGTTAGTACTAATCGAACGGAAGACCCAGGTTCGAATCCCGGAGGACAATCATTTTACGTTTTTTTTTGTGTTAGCTTGGAATAATAGGAAGCACTATTCCACCTTTTTCACATTCAACTATGCGAATATGTATACTAAGACTAAGAAAGACATCAAGATCGTGTTTTCACATTCAACTATGCGAATATGTATGAATAAATATAATTGAAAGTATATTGTATGAATATTGAATATTCATTTGATAGGTCTGAGAATATGTTTATAACTTTTATTTTTTAACTTTTTTTAAACTTATATTCCCATAGATTTAATATGCTATACTTACGCATAAATTAATATTCTGTTTAAGCCTCAGAATGCATAGTTGGTAAATAATAGCACATATCTTAATTTTAATTTAGTACCGCCATCTATGACTGATTGGCTGCAATCTCTCTCACACATCACCAACGGTTAGTGTAGGGGGCCGCCAAACTGCTATCCATACTTACTAAAGATATTCTCATTTTTGAACATAGAAACTTTGTACAAAATGGTTTGTTTCATGATTCTTATGAACAATTAAAAAGGTTTTTTGGAACTCACCCCGTAAGGGATTAAAATATAGTATACAGATTTTATACATTTCTGTATCTAGAAATATGAAACTTGATGCGATTGACTGATATAAGGCAAGACTAAGACAAGAAGACACTACAAAAAGGAATATATGAAATTCAGCTATCAATAATTCATGAGTATTATATTAAAGGCTATAAACCCCAAAAAAGGGTAGCCACAGCTTCAGAGATAGTTATTCTTTATCCACTTTTGGAAGTTGAATGGGGAAAAGGTAGTCAAATGGGTCTCCAACTGCATCGCCAAATATTCACTTAAAAAATTTCAATGTCCTTTATATCTATTACAACGCCCACGGGAATAAAAATATAAAAAAAAAAACAGAAGTTAAGATAGTGTTTTGGTATTTTGGATGTAAACCGGATGCAAAAAATGAAGTCCACGCGGACGTAGCCGGGGGCAAAAAGCTAGTTTTTTTAAATAAAATTTCAACTTCTGTATAAATTGCCAAAGTAGCGTGACTCCGTAAATTTTGAGTTTTAAATTATAAGCGTGAAATGTCAGTTTAGAACAAATCACTAACAACAAAATTAAGCTTAGAATGACTCGGTTTTTAATAATTTTAATGTAATTCAAAAATAACTTATTTACTTTTGTCACTTTTGTATTTATGTTTAGCTAGAGAAACATTTCGATACCGCGATGTACGATTTTTTATGACGCTGCTAGTATGCGAGTGAGTTCGCCGTCTAGCGGTCGCCACAGTACTCCCCTCCTAGTCGATAGACGATATCGAAGAGCTAGGAGGTACCTGTTACCAATAGTAGAGAGGGACTAGTGTGCGAGCGAGTTCGCCGTCTAGTAGTTAGTGCAGTGTGAGCAGTGAGGCAGAGTAGCGTGCCAGTAGATGCTCGGTAGGGTGAGTAGAGTATTTTGGTAAGTTAAGCGAGGAGTAGAAGTTGTGGATAGATTGAGAAATGTAGTAGAAAGATTCGTCATGTTGTTGTCGGGGGTCACCACTGTAGGAACAGCAGAGATATACTGGCCAGTACACCCTGCTGTGTACCAACTTAGAATTTGTATTTATGTTTAGCTAGAGAAACATTTCGATACCGCGATGTACGATTTTTTATGACGCTGCTAGTATGCGAGTTTCTGTACCAACAAGCTGACACGGAACTCTATGACTGTAACTTCACTATCTATCTGTCCGTCCGTTTCCTTAATTAAAATCCCCCCTTCTAAGCCTACGACACCCACGGGTAGAAATAGAATAGTATAATTCTAAAATGACACTACACAGCTTATTAATGCAAAGATAGGACGTCTGGTTTACTAAACCGGCGTTAGAAATACGAAGTGTAATGTTTACTCCAAAAAGCTTCCAAATTAACTTCTACCTATATTTTAGGTTCCAGCGTCATAATAAATTAAATGGATATCATACAAAATATAGTTAAGGGCTAAAAGATTATGCAAATTCATACCAATCCATTAATCTGTGCGTCTTTCTGTCCCAAAAGACTCTGCAACTTAGCTTTCTCTTCCTGAGCCGAACGAAGATTGTTGGTTATTGACTGTATCTTCCCTTCGCCCTTGCCCTGTTGTTCGGATACCTCCTTGAGATGCTTCTTCATTGCCGATATTTGGGCCTTGTAGTCGTCCTTGAAAAAGGAAATGAAAAATCTGTAGTGTTATAAAATTAAGTAGTTTTTATTTTACAAATAAAGAGAAACTCTTTCTATGATACCTTTCGTAAGGAAAAATCTAGACATGAGATATGTTTTTGACTGGCTTCTGCCAGTTGTCATAAATTGCAAACTTGTCGCTATCAAAGTTGTATGCACATTCTCGCGATATAAGTGACCGTTGTAAAATATCCCAAATCATAAAGCTGAGGCCGCTATGATGAATTATAACATGGTTTATCTACATAAAAAAAATACGGTCGAATTGAGAACACTCCTTTTTTGAAGTCGGTTCAAAATGCAGATAAACGCACAATAACTTACTTTTTCCCTTTCAATCTGACAAACTTCATGCATCAAGTTGCGAACACCTTTTTTGATAAGGTCAGGATCAACGTCAATCAACTCGTTACGATCTTCGGAATGGTCACGACCTGGAGAGCATATACAAAGATATTTTAAAATAAATAAAGCTAGAGCGTAGATATGTTAAAAACATACCTAATTAACTTTTGTAAGTAGTAGTAGTTAACAACAACATTTTGCATCATTATGCATATTACGAACCGCATTAAATTATTCAAACCCTATATTTACAACTGCCATATCTCCCTCTATGGAATGAATAGGTATTGCGCAGGGTAGACTTTGACATGTTCAAACAAAATTTGTTTGATACTAACGTGGTAAACCTATTAGAGTAGACAATTTGGTTGCCCTCTGTCTTTCTCTTTTACACCTTTTAAATCGCTCTGCAGACCTAAACGGTATCCGAAATATTTCTCCTAGAAGGCGACGCTTATCGTCGTCACGCTTGTGCAGCCCAGTTCCATGATTGCTCTTAAATTATAAAACCAGAGATCCTTACATAGTTGCAGCTGTCGTTGCCATATACTAGAGCTATCTCTGTCTAGCCTACCTCTATGCGAGCTGTATCTCCTGGCGGGCGAGGCGAGCCGACGCCACGCATGCACTATCTCACTCTACCTGCTGTATTCCACAAACTAGTGCTATCTCTGTCTAGCCTACCTCTATGCGGGCTGTATCTCCTGGCGGGCGAGGCGAGCCGCCGCCGTGCATGCGCTATCTCACTCTACCTGCTGTATTCCACATACTAGTGCTATCTCTGTCTAGCCTACCTCTATGCGGGCTGTATCTCCTGGCGGGCGAGGCGAGCCGCCGCCGCGCAGGCGCTATCTCACTCTACCTGCTGTATTCCACATACTAGTGCTATCTCTGTCTAGCCTACCTCTATGCGGGCTGTATCTCCTGGCGGGCGAGGCGAGCCGCCGCCGCGCAGGCGCTATCTCACTCTACCTGCTGTATTCCACATACTAGTGCTATCTCTGTCTAGCCTACCTCTATGCGGGCTGTATCTCCTAGCGGGCGAGGCGAGCCGCCGCCGCGCATGCACTATCTCACTCTACCTGCTGTATTCCACATACTAGTGCTATCTCTGTCTAGCCTACCTCTATGCGGGCTGTATCTCCTGGCGGGCGAGGCGAGCCGCCGCCGCGTTTGCGCTATCTCACTCTACCTGCTGTATTCCACATACTAGTGCTATCTCTGTCTAGCCTACCTCTATGCGGGCTGTATCTCCTGGCGGGCGAGGCGAGCCGCCGCCGCGCATGCGCTATCTCACTCTACCTGCTGTATTCCACATACTAGTGCTATCTCTGTCTAGCCTACCTCTATGCGGGCTGTATCTCCTGGCGGGCGAGGCGAGCCGCCGCCGCGCATGCGCTATCTCACTCTACCTGCTGTATTCCACATACTAGTGCTATCTCTGTCTAGCCTACCTCTATGCGGGCTGTATCTCCTGGCGGGCGAGGCGAGCCGCCGCCGCGCATGCGCTATCTCACTCTACCTGCTGTATTCCACATACTAGTGCTATCTCTGTCTAGCCTACCTCTATGCGGGCTGTATCTCCTGGCGGGCGAGGCGAGCCGCCGCCGCGCATGCGCTATCTCACTCTACCTGCTGTATTCCACATACTAGTGCTATCTCTGTCTAGCCTACCTCTATGCGGGCTGTATCTCCTGGCGGGCGAGGCGAGCCGCCGCCGCGCATGCGCTATCTCACTCTACCTGCTGTATTCCACATACTAGTGCTATCTCTGTCTAGCCTACCTCTATGCGGGCTGTATCTCCTGGCGGGCGAGGCGAGCCGCCGCCGCGCATGCGCTATCTCACTCTACCTGCTGTATTCCACATACTAGTGCTATCTCTGTCTAGCCTACCTCTATGCGGGCTGTATCTCCTGGCGGGCGAGGCGAGCCGCCGCCGCGCATGCGCTATCTCACTCTACCTGCTGTATTCCACATACTAGTGCTATCTCTGTCTAGCCTACCTCTATGCGGGCTGTATCTCCTGGCGGGCGAGGCGAGCCGCCGCCGCGCATGCGCTATCTCACTCTACCTGCTGTATTCCACATACTAGTGCTATCTCTGTCTAGCCTACCTCTATGCGGGCTGTATCTCCTGGCGGGCGAGGCGAGCCGCCGCCGCGCATGCGCTATCTCACTCTACCTGCTGTATTCCACATACTAGTGCTATCTCTGTCTAGCCTACCTCTATGCGGGCTGTATCTCCTGGCGGGCGAGGCGAGCCGCCGCCGCGCATGCGCTATCTCACTCTACCTGCTGTATTCCACATACTAGTGCTATCTCTGTCTAGCCTACCTCTATGCGGGCTGTATCTCCTGGCGGGCGAGGCGAGCCGCCGCCGCGCATGCGCTATCTCACTCTACCTGCTGTATTCCACATACTAGTGCTATCTCTGTCTAGCCTACCTCTATGCGGGCTGTATCTCCTGGCGGGCGAGGCGAGCCGCCGCCGCGCATGCGCTATCTCACTCTACCTGCTGTATTCCACAAACTAGTGCTATCTCTGTCTAGCCTACCTCTATGCGGGCTGTATCTCCTGGCGGGCGAGGCGAGCCGCCGCCGTGCATGCGCTATCTCACTCTACCTGCTGTATTCCACATACTAGTGCTATCTCTGTCTAGCCTACCTCTATGCGGGCTGTATCTCCTGGCGGGCGAGGCGAGCCGCCGCCGCGCATGCGCTATCTCACTCTACCTGCTGTATTCCACATACTAGTGCTATCTCTGTCTAGCCTACCTCTATGCGGGCTGTATCTCCTGGCGGGCGAGGCGAGCCGCCGCCGCGCATGCGCTATCTCACTCTACCTGCTGTATTCCACATACTAGTGCTATCTCTGTCTAGCCTACCTCTATGCGGGCTGTATCTCCTGGCGGGCGAGGCGAGCCGCCGCCGCGCATGCGCTATCTCACTCTACCTGCTGTATTCCACATACTAGTGCTATCTCTGTCTAGCCTACCTCTATGCGGGCTGTATCTCCTGGCGGGCGAGGCGAGCCGCCGCCGCGCATGCGCTATCTCACTCTACCTGCTGTATTCCACATACTAGTGCTATCTCTGTCTAGCCTACCTCTATGCGGGCTGTATCTCCTGGCGGGCGAGGCGAGCCGCCGCCGCGCAGGCGCTATCTCACTCTACCTGCTGTATTCCACATACTAGTGCTATCTCTGTCTAGCCTACCTCTATGCGGGCTGTATCTCCTGGCGGGCGAGGCGAGCCGCCGCCGCGCATGCGCCGCCACGCTGCCGTCGGGCTGCACGCCGCACACCCGTCGTAGAGTGTGCGCTATCGAGCTCAGTTTGCTTTCTGCCGTACGACGCCCGACCTCGCATTGGGAGAGAGAGGCTTCTAGTGCTCGGCAGCGGCCTTCGCTGCCTCCTAGACGTGCCTAGAATAATAATAGGAAAACTGTTCTAGTAGTTGGTCTACTAAATGATGTCTCGGCATATCAAAATTATAACAAATCTACTGAATACATCTACAAAAGTGTGTAGAAGAAACAGTCAAGCCGATATTATAACGCCCGACATAGGCTTTTGTTGCCGCCGAGATGAGTATGAGGAAATAGTAGAAAAACATATTGTATATATTATAACAACAAATTGCGTTTACCAGATTTACCAGTTAGCCCGACATTATAATATATGCATAAAAAAAGAAGTGTATCTTTTGACGTTTGGAGGTTTGAAAAATAGTCAACCTCCTATTTTCGGATATATTCTGAGTATACACATCAAACTTTATGAGAAACGATAAAGATTTTTCAGACTTGTTTCTTATAGTAACTTTGAGACACAGGAATTATATATATTTGAGTGATAAAGTTGTCCCACTTATTCAGCGGTAAGAGCGGTAGGCCCCCGACTCGAATTCAGTTTGTAATATATACCAACCTGGAAAGGATTATAACTGATTACGATGATTTCAAAAATTTAATTTTCTCACCCGCACTAGATTAGAGTGGTGGACTACTCGTATAACAAAATCAGTAAGACTATTTAGGGTAGGCTCGAGCCCCAAGGTGGAAACATTTAATGGGCGTGTTCTATTTCTTGGAATGCATTTTATGAGTACACTCAGAATATTTCTATGCACTAATTAAGATTTTATTTTATGATAGCATTCAGAATATTACCTTCAACTCCTGTATTTGCTGAGTAGCGTCAGCAAGGCATACTTCAAGGTTATGTTTCAACTCCTCCAGGCGGCGTTCCTTTGAACGACAATCTTCTAGACGTAACACGAGTTCCTATTGACGTAATACCATTCAGTTAATTTACAAATTATGCAATAACACTTAGTGAGTATATGAAGACAGAGAAATTCATATATTTCTTCAGGGGCGAAAAAGGAATTAAGATGTGTATGTTCGTTTCACTCTAGTCGCGTGGTCCTAAGACAACTTCTCTATTAAGAATCTTATCCAAGTACCTATACAATACAATTATCTAGATCCATTATACAGGTAAACCATCGATAACTCTTGATATCGCACTTTGAACTATTTCCATCTTCGCACACTTCATTTTATCTTGCTCCGCAATATATTTGGCCTCCCTTACCACATCTATCCAAATAACCTACAAACCTGATCTCTCTCCCTGCAAGCCTCCTCCAGCTCAACGCACCGCTGTCTCGCGCCCGCCAACTCGTTCCTGGTAGACCCCAGTACCGCGTCTAACTCCGCAATATGTCGTCGAGCTGTAGCCACGTCATTGGCGCAGCGCTCGCGTTCTTCCGATTCGTTTTGGAGTCTGGTAAAGATTTTTTGGGGATTTAGAGATTTTTGTCTTAGAAGATTTTTTGCTATATTAATCAAAATAAGATATTGAATTTAGAATCAAGGCATAAATTACACTTGGCCACTCTTTTGTTTGGAATCATCAAACGAGGAAGCCCACTTTACTTAAGTGAAAAACTGGTTTGGTCTAAAAATTTGAGTCATTACACTACTCGTGGATGTGCTTCATTACTTTTCACACCTCGCCATCGCACTACAGCATTTCGGGGTAGTTTTCGTTTTGCTGCCACGAAATGCTGGAATGATTTACCCCCTCCCTTAAAAAAGTTAAGCTCTTTGTCATCATTTAGGTTGAAAATGAAAGCATTCTTACAACTCAATCAATAACCTTTATCCCATCACAACATTCACACACACCCATACAATTAATATATATCAAACATATATGTGTAGGAGGTGTATTTATATATGTATTTATAATATATATATTTTTTCCTTCTTACTTATTTTTTTTATTTTTATTTAACTTAGATATATTTATAAACACAAAATATTTAGTTACTTAAGGAGAAGCAGTATAGTTGTTTGTAATTATTTATGAGGTTATGCCGTATGAAAGTAGTTATATTTTATATACTAAATTCATTTATTTAAAGAGAATAATAAAAAAAAAATGTTTGTGTATGTCTGTTACTATTTTTCTTTTTGCTATTTTATTATTTTTGTTTGTTTAACTTATTTATATTAAGTTGTAATATTAGTTTTAGTTATGGCGCTAACTGAAAACCAGCGTATGGGAAATTCATCAACCAAGTTGTTTGACTTTCTCATACACATGCTGAGTTGGTGCCTTTTTGGTGCATTCTTTTTTATTGTTGTATATTTACTCTGTATTTCTTGTTGTGTGCCAAATAAACAATTTTCTTCTTCTTCTTCTTCTAAATTAAGATAACCAAAAAATTATATCTTTTGTGGGTTTCGTACAAGGCGACTCAGGGTGCTAGTTGGTTAGCACAGCGCTCGTATTTTTCGGATTCGTTTTGGAGTCTGGTAAAGATTTTTTGGGACGAAGACGTTTAAAATATTTCAGAGTTTTTTTTTTTACAAAAACCAAACTTTGACAGTAACAATTTTTCGTGAGTTAGAAGGAAAAAGGAGCATTTCTTTCGTGGATGTCCTAAATTGTCTGATTTTTGAGGTACTTGACCACTTGGACAAATAAACATAATATAGAAGCAAGATAGGTATATGAACCAACTCGCTCTCTTATTTAAATAGTTATTACTACTTATTATTTATAATAAGTAAAAAAAACCATGAAACTGAATAAAGATTTTTGTAATTTTTTTGTTTTATTTATAAGGTTAAACGTGAAAGGGGAGTTTCTCAAAACACAAGTACAAGTGTGATGAAGGATGAAAAAGGTGAACTAATGACTGATGGAACAAAAATAAGAAGAGTATGGAAGGATTATTTTGAGGGTCTCTTTGAAAAAGAGGATGATCCCATTACTTCAGCTATTGATAGCGATGTTAATTGTGACGAGGTAATGGGTGACGTGCATAGAAATATAATTACTATAGAACACGCATTTGCGAGACTCCCGCTTGTGCACAGTGTCGGCGGGTGTGCTATAGCTACTTACGTATATTTATATTGATAAATAAGGATGGGTAATTGTTAAACATTATCAATATGTGCAACATCGATTTTTTATCAAAGAAGAGAATCGATACTTTATATAATGATTCCGTAATTCGACCAAGGGGAGAACCCTCGAATATTACGATTGTTATTATGTTTTTAGTGTCGGCTTACAATAGCACTTCACCGTTTCTTCCGGTGGGTGTACGTAAGAGGCGTTTAACTGTATCGGGGCTTTTACGGAATTTTTGGGCGATGCTGTTGGAGACCTATCACCAACAACCTTTATTTACCATCGTTTCCCCACTCAACTTTCCAAAAGTGGCTAAGGAATTTCTAATAATTTCAAATTCCTTAGCTCTGGCTACTCCTTTAAGGGTATACATAGTATATGTATAGTAGACATGAGTATATGTTTGTATGTATGTAGTATGTTTGGTGGATATTTTTTGGTGAATGGCTTCTGTATGTATTTTGTCCAGCAGAGGACATTGAAAATGATTATGTGCAGGAAATATAAAAAAAAAACAGCAGTTATTTAAATAAATATATAATTGTAAATAAAACTTGTATTTTTTTTTAATTATCAGTACTATGTAACAGTCTCTCACTTCTCATAGCCCCTATATGTCCCAATCAGGGGCCTCGATCTTACTCTATAGGGTGATTTGGCAATAGTCCACCACGCTAGCCAAGTGCGGGTTGGCAGACTAACGACTTCTACCATGATAGTAGCCGACATACCGTCGCCTCCAGCCGTGACGAGCCAGCATCAAATTTATTAATCATACCACGACACCATTCCACCCGGGCCTGTTTCTGTACCTCGGTGAGGTTGTGTGGCACCCAGCGTGAAACTATCCTCCTCACGTGAAGATGTTTGTGTAAAATCTCATGAACGCTTCCCGATCCAATCTGCATAATGTGTTGAATTTCTAGATACGTTATTCGCCTATTGTCATAAATAAAATTTTTCAATCTTCAAAGGAATGTGGAAAGTGCAATGAACATAACCTGCTCCAGATGTTAGTTTCCGAATTAATATTTTGGTGAACAGCATCGATCCACTTTTTAATTATTTTGGTATCCTTTGGAAAACTGAAATTAGAATTTATAACATTTTATTGTGAGTAACTAATTAATTTATTTAAGTATATAAACATTAGTTAACTCTACAAAACAAAAAAGGTTTGTTAGTAAATTGGTGAAAACTAAAGGCTTCGAAATGTATACATTTTATTAAATATTTTTTTTTTGTAAAAGCTGTTGTTTTCCATAAATAAATAAAAGATCGTTGATAAAATTAAATCCAATTCTCTAAAAGAAACATTTCACTTAATACAAGTAAAGGCGTGCGAATATAATTCGTTAATTAATACAACCCTATTGTAGCCCAAAGAGTAAATGGTAAGACATAAGTGTATAAAAATATACTTTTAATGTGTTAATATTTTCTTTGGTATTCAAGTTACGTCTCTATTTAGCTCTTACAAAAAAACATATATAATTATTCCAGAAATCATTACTCAATTTTCAAATAGCAAAGTCACATACTCATAAACATATTGATTTTTAGATGTATTAAACAATTACCAAAAAATATATATTTTATTATTAACCGATTGTATCGAACGATTAATGGACCGACAATTGAAACATCCTAATGAAAGTACCCCATCTCTAAATCGTTGTGCGTGTGTGCGTGCGTCAAGCTTGTCATTCGTAAGAATGATAGATTTCGTCCCCCAACGCCTCCTTCAACCCCGCGAATATAAAATTTTATCACGTAAATTATTAAATAAAACTTACTTACTTGTGAAAAGTCACATTTGATTTTTGTTTGGTGTGTTTTCGCGTATCACTTTTACACGTTTTAACTGAGCATTTCACCATTTTTATTGTAAAAAACAAATAAAAACTTCTGACAAACACTCCTCTAACGCTTTCGATTTGCACTTTTTGACAACTGTTGCGGTTGGCGCTAGATTTGATTTCATGTTCTCATGTGCTCTCAATGTTCACATGTGCATTTGCTCGCTCTATAGTAATTATATTTCTATGGTGACGTGTCTGAAAGTATAATAAGTATGGAAGAAATTGTAAAAGCGATGAAAATAATGAAACTTGGAAAAGCGGCAGGACATGATTGGATATGTGTCGAAATGCTGAGGGTGGGAAAGGGTAAGTGGCTTCTTGGCTGTTCTTCCTTTTTCAGAAGTGTTGGGCACTTGGCAAAGTACCAAAAGATTGGTGTAGAGCCATGATTGTGCCCCTATATAAAGGGAAAGAGTCACGCCAAGAAGCAAAAAACTACCGTGGTATCAGCCTACTCAGTGTTGTCGGCAAATTGTATGCGAAAATTCTGATCGAAAGGGTGATGAAAGAATCGGATTCAAAAATTTGGTATGTACAAGCAGGATTGAGGAAGGAAATGGGATGTATGAATCAAGTCTTCTCCTTAAGGTGCATCACAGAGAAATTTTTGGCAAAAAACCAAAAAGTGTATTGCACCTTCATTGATTTGGAGAAGGCGTATGATAGGGTAGTAAGAAAGTAATTGTGGAAGGTGTTGTCTAAGTTCGCTTTGGGGAGCCAACTTATACGTGCATTGGAGTCACTCTATGAGAATTTCAATGTATGTGTGAGAGTAAACGGAGAAGACACGGACTGGTTGGAGACCTCTAGGGGTGTTCGGCAGGGTTGTGTGGCTTCTCCGTGGCTCTTTAATTTGTTCATGGACGACTGTTTGAAAGAATTGCGCGAAAGTGATTATGGACTGAAAGTGAGAGGGTTCATCATTAAATGCCTCTTATACGCTGACGATCAAGTGTTACTTGCATCAACGATAAATGAGTTGCAGGAGATGGTGAACATTGAGTGTAAGTCTTTCAAAAGAAAGGGAATGAAAGTGAATGTGGACAAGACCAAAACAATGGTTTTTGAAAGAGAGGAAAGTATGACAGAATGCGACATTGTTATAAATGGTAAGAAAGTGGAACAAGTGAAAGATTTTGTATATCTGGGGAGTTTGTTTACTAGGGATGGAAAATGTGAGGAAGATATTAAACGGAGCGTTAAAAAGGGGAATGCGGTGAATGGAGCCATGAACGGTCGGATGACGAGCCAGTCGTTGTCAGAAAAGGCTCGAATGGCTGTGCATAATGCTGTTCTGGTTCCCACGCTGATGTATGGTAGTGAATGTTGGGCATGGCAAAAGAAGCATAAAAGTAGAGTTAATGCAGTGGAAATGAGATCCCTCAGAAGTATATGTAATGTAAGGCTGTGTGATATAGTAAGAAATAGTGTGATCCGTGAATGAGTAGGTTTAAAAGATGACGTAGTATGCAAGACAGAAAAAGGAATGTTGAGGTTGTTTGGGCACATAGAGAGGATGGATGAAAATAAAGTATCGAAAGAGATATATAAAGCCAATGCGGATGGGATTGTTAGTAGAGGACGACCTCGTAAAACGTTTCTAGATCAGATAGAAAACGTTCTTATAAAGGCGGGGGTCCGAAGTGAGAGAGAGAGAGTCCGAAGAAGAATAAAAGAGCGTGTATGAGAAGAATAATGAATGGAAGGGAAGCAAGAGAGGTTTGTCAAGAACTTACTAAAAGGCGATCGATAGTCTCTGCCTACCCCAATGGGAATAATGGGCGTGAGTATAAGTAAATAAGTTAAACGATGATATATTCCCTAGGTTTCTGAGCAAATGGAGGCAATTTGGACAGATAAACTGGCAAAAGAGACATATGAAGGCACGCTCCTTGTGGTCGTCAGCACCGCGGCCATCTTCACAATATAGCATCATTTGCTACGGAGTCTTTTTAATATCTCCTGAAGTTTATTTTTCTATCATTTACCTAGACTGCAACTCCTTAACATCATGTTGGCACTGCTCCAAGGCAGCCCGCTCTCGTTTCAATTGAGCCTCTGTAGCCCGCAGCTCTTTGGTCACGTGTTCGCCTCCCGTTTCCGTTTCCTTCAGCATGGTTTGTAGGCGGGATCGCTCGAGCTCCAGAGATGTGCGGTTTTCTTCTAAGCCTGCAATAGTGGTATAATATACATACATAATATAAGATATTTTAACGGGTGTTGTTTTGAATAGCTTTTGAAGAGATATCTCTCAGCGATATAAACAAAAAACATACAAAAACTTTATATAGATAAATAACTTAGTCATCTAGAATACAAATATGACAATAATTTATCAGTTCAGGGTTATGTTAGCTGTCATTTCACTACTTCATTATCCTCCTCTCATATTAAAATTAAGTGACACGGAACCTGCAAACTTTTGATAAGCTTAATCCAGAGCCCTGGCCTCGTCCCATCGCTTGAACTTTGTCCGTTTCAAATGTTTGCGCAGTATATTAGTACATACTTAGACTTGCTGTGTAGTGTCTGCTTAGAATAGCACTACCCCATTTCTTCCGGTGGGTCTACGTAAAAGGCGACTAACGGTATTGGGGCTTTTAAGGGATTTTTGGGCGATGCGGTTGGAGACCCATCACTAAGAACCTTTATTTCTCCATCTATTCCCCATGCACCTTCCAAAAGTGGCTGAGGAATTTCTAATTTTGTTCCTTAGCTCTGGCTACCCCTTTCTTGGGATTCAGCCGTGAGTATATGTATGTGTGTATGTACTTAGACAATATTCGGACAGCAATTTTTGATTTAGTGGAGAATCGTTTCACCATTTTATTCCAATACTCTTATATCTAAATGTATACGTGACCTTCAATCTTATGATAAGCCTCATCACGCGCCTTGGCCGTGTCTTGTCGCTTGTGCCCAGTTCGTTTGACATATTTGTACAGCTCTTTTTATACAGTAGCATATAGATATACGAAAGCGACTTCCCATTAACTAAATAAATAATTAAAAATGCTCTGCCATGAGGCGCGTAAATATTTGAATCATTAGGCTAGAAATATGTATGTTGTATTGTACAAAATAAAAAATAACATACACTAGAAAAAAAAACACAAGTAGCACTAATTAAAAAATAAAAATGTTACATATTGTCACATGCCAAGTATATGCCTACAAAATAAAAATAAAACAAACAAACAAACAACAAACAATGTCAAAAATTAAATTTGAAAAAGATAATAATAATAACAATTTGAACAAAAAGAAAGAATAAAATCAAATCACATGTCACAAAATATAAAATCATAAACAATTAAATGTCACAGCTATCAATAAAATCTTGGATGGAATAATAGCACTTCTCAATTAAATAATTAAACAGCTTCAATCTAAATTCTTTAAATGCCTTATCCTTTAAATAATCGCTAATGACATTGTACAATTTCACAGCCATGTAAGATGTATTGCGGTGACATATAGCCGAACTCTTTGTAAACGGGTACTCTAGTTGTAAGTTATGATGTCCACGTTGGGGCCTATTTGTTGGTGTTTTAAGTCTAAAGAATCACTTCAGCACTTAGCTATTACCCTCTCATATTAAATTAGTCAATATGTTATCTGCAATATATGGGTATGGGGATTTAAAGTGGCTATTGCGTGATGTGGTTGGTTACCCATCACCAACGATACTTTACTTTTTAAATCTTTTCCCCAAGTAAAGAATTGTAAATTCTGAAGCTCTGAATCCTCTTTTTGGGATTTACAGCCTTTCGTTAGATGTACTTGTGCTTATTTATGTTACCTGAAATCTTATGATAAGCCTCATCCAAAGCCCTGGCCGTGTCTCGTCTCTCATTGCACATGTTCCCGCAGCTCGCGACAACTTGTACTCATCTTGTCGCGTTCGGCGACGCAATTGCTTAGTGGAAAAGTATTACACCACTTTCTATCATGTTAAAATAACTAATACATTACCTATTATAGCTGTGTAGTGTCGGCTTAAAACAGCATACCCCATTTCTTTCATTCCCGTATTGGGGCTTTTTAGTATTTTTTACCACCAAAAACATTTGTTTTATAATCTTTTCTTGACACAACTTCCAAAAATAGCTTACGAATTTCTTATTCTGTGATTCTGGCTACCTCTTCTAGGGATTTATAACCGTGAGTATTTGTATGTATGTATGTACATTACCTGCAATCTTATGATAAGCCTCATCCAGCGCCCTTGCCGTGTCTCGTCTCTCATGCTCAGTTCGTTTCACATGTTCGCGCAGCTCGCGACAACTTGTACTCAACTTGTCGCGCTCGGCGACGCAATTGCTTAGTTGGCGACGCACGTCGGTAAGCTCTTTCCGGAGACTGTCGGATTCGTTTTCCACTGGAAGTTATAAAAAGGAATTAATATGTTAAATGGATACACTATTAATTTTCAAGAACCCCATGCACATGAACATCATGCTTCAAAAACTCAAAGGTTTTCGCCGTACATCCCCGAAGGCGTGGCAGTTATACTAATAGTTCTGAACATTACGTAATTTGTCGTCACCTGGTGTTTTGCTTAGGGTACTCATGTGATGGAACACTTTTTCATTTGTGTTTCCTCACTGTTAACAACCATGATAAATTAACCACACATATGCCTTTACAAAATGCATATTGGTATAAGCCTATCTCGGAATTGTAACCCACGCCTATCATGCAGAGAGGCGGTTGATCTCCCTACTAAGCTGTGACGGTAGTATTGTGGTCTATGTATTAGGATATAAAAAAAACTTACACTCCTTCAATTTCCTCACAGTATCGTGCAATTGCGCGTTTGCGTTGTCATATTTATCTTCAGCCAGTGCCAACTGAGCGCGAATCTCAGTACATTCTCTGCTGCATGCCTCCTTCTCTAAGTGTAACTCCTTGATGCGAGTCTCGAAACGGAGACTCTCGTCTTCTGCTGATACCCTGGTAAGTGTGGTATATAATGTTAATCCTGAGAGCGAATAAATGAAACGAAACATATAATTTGGAGGTAGGGAACGCAAACACTACTTAAAAAGTGTAAAACAAAGGATAGAAGAATTTCGCATTGAAAGCCATTGACACTGTAGCTCAATTGACAGAGCGACGGGGGCGTATACCCGAGGTTGCGGGTTCGAATCGAACCCCGCCGGTGTCGAAATTTTTCTTTCCTTTATTTATCTTTTATTTATTAGTAATAATCTCCACATGAGGTTTTCATGTCAAAAACAATCAAATTATATTAATGTCTGTTCTATGGGACCCATTTAATATAACATGTTTTAGTTGAATACGGCGAATGGTTATGACGTCTGTTGCTGCTACCCTGGTAAGTGTGACATGTTCTGAGTTGTAAATTGGACAAGTGCGAATAAGAACCGTGAAGGGTTTCGTTGCAGCAAGTATAATTTAAGGGAAGAGAGGGATCAAGAGTAGCAAGTAATATTTGTGAGCAGAATTTTAAATGCTTAATAGATTTTGTAGACAATTGAGACATGTTGTCGGCATGATATTGCCGCAAGCTCTGCTGATCCGTAAACTCGTCATGATACGTACTTAATCGTGGACGATAAGCCCTCTTTTGTTGATTTATACTGAACTTTCAACGTTACATGTTATACAGTTAGGTGAATAAGCAGTTGAAAATAAAAAGTAAAACTGAATTTAGTAAGGATTTTGCTACGAAATCCCAGTCACTAAGAAGCTTGAGAGGGGGTAGATATTCTGATAGAGGAGAGGGGGAATATATTCTGATAGAGGATTATTCATGATTGAATTGACTAGTAAATTTGTGTACTCATTTACTTCACCAGTCAATTCACTACAAACATAGGATACATATGTCATATGATTAGAATGTTTTTTGTTCATGAAAACCTCATGTGGGGATTATTTCTAATAAATAAAGACAATTGGCAGAGCGACGGGGGCGTATACCCGGAGGTTGTGGGTTCGATCTCCGCTGGTGTCGAAATTTTTCTTTCCTTTATTTACTTCTGTCATACTTATCAGCGCTTTTTCAAGATGTTGTGTAATCTGAAGGTCGCTACAAACTTACCTCGCTTCCTCGAGTCTAGTTTTCAGCACCGCAATTTCATCTTTAAGCTGGTTAGCCGCGTTCCTATCCTGGTCAGCTCTCGCTTGCGCTTCTCTTCGCAACCTCTCCAATTTGCTTTGTTCTCCGTCTAGTGTTCGTTTTGCTTCTTCTAGGCATTCGATTAGCGCTTGCTGTTCTTGATGGGCTAAGGGTTATAGAGGTGGTTTTTTAATTTATGTACACTTATTGTTTTATTTTATGATAATAAATTGGTAAAGGAGATAATAATTAAGACTGAATGTGTATGGTCATTACAGAGGGTCAACTCTGCACATCGAGAACGATAATAGGCATACTTATATCTTCTAACCCATATTAAAATTCGTTTCTTTCTCCCTCGCACGATCGAATATTCGTATTTTTGACATTTCTGTTATACGAGGTGATATTCGGCGAATCCAACGATACCTCCGTAGTTGCCGTGGGTTTCATCGAATAGAAAGCGCCAGTATTTATATTGTTCTATACATATCAAAATCCGTATATCGTGCGAGAGAGAAAGAAATAAATGTTAATATGGGTAGAAGAGGTAAGTATGCCAATTATCGTATCGATGTTCAGAGTTGACCCTAAGGACGACCACGGAAGACACATCAAGATTAAATAGAGAATTGGCTCAAAAAGAAAGGCGTCGGAAGACTGAAGAATTAAAGCAAATGTATGAATTCATCAATTTTACTTTCATCCGCCATATCTATGCACCCAAACCATCTAAACATTCTCTTTTTCATGATTTTCACAGCATCATCTTTCATACCGCAGCACATTTCATAAATCACACCATTTCTCATTTCATCACATAATATAATACGGGTAGCAAATATATTTAAAAAAATGTGCTTACCCATTAACAAAGCCTGTTGTTTATCATTCTCAGCTCTCAGCATTGCTTCATCGTGTTGCAATATCAAAGCGTCTCTGGCAGCCAAAAGTTTCTTCTCTCTGTCCCTCGCACCCGCTTCAGATGATTCTTTCTCGCTCGTGAGATTAGCTATGGTTTGACTTAGTTTTTGTTCGAGAGCTTGACGAAGTTGCTCCTAAAGAGGAAAGAAAAGGAGAAAAAATACATATTAAGTTAGTGCTAAAACGTGTATTGTATTGTATATGCTAAACACCGGGCTTATTGTCATAAAGCTCAGTGAGTCGATGCCTATAGCTCAGACCTAGGTTTATTATAGGCGTCAAGTGCTTATTTTATGTCAAACAGCCTTAAAACTGTTAGTAGATATTAAGATATATATTGTTGATATGACTAAATAATTGTATTGTATTAGGCTCTTTTTTGAGATAAAGATAATTTATTATTATTATATTATTAATATGACATAATTTACGTTAGTATTATATAATTGAGACGTTTTGCTTGAACGTGTTTATCTGAGCAACTAATAGTCCGGTTTAAAAGAAATCTTTCAGTTCTAGTTAACTTATAAAAAGACAAATTATGTTGACATATGATTAGGATCTATTAGAAAGTTTCAATAAACATACTTGACTAATTATTTGTTTCTGTTGTATAATTTGCCTGAATTGATGACAACATAGCAAGTTGTTCATGTCACGTTCTGCCAACCAAAAAATATAATTTACAAAACATTTAATTACTATACTAATATTAATAAATTTATATTTTTAATATTAGTATTGCTATGGATTTCCGCAAAGTAACGCCTGATTCAGTCCAATACATTTAATTACTATTTCGATAATTACAAACGAGCGTTCTATTTCATCTTACCTATTTAGTTAACGTTTAAATAGGTATTACCTTTTTAGTTAGATATATAACTAAATAGGTATTACCTATTTAGTTAGATATATAACTAACAAGTAAATTTTATAAAGGAAGCCTTGGTTTATATTTTGTTTAATTGTGCAAAAAAAGATTTTTTTTTTTAATTACGACACACATACCATACTAGTGGAGTAGGCTACTATCGATCGCTACTTTATACGACGCTGGCTAAGCTATATATGCACTGACCTCCATTATACTATATAAGTACGCTGGACTAATTATAGGCCGGGTGACAGTGAGGCGATTTGATTTTCGCCATTTTGGCGCTTACGGCAGCAGTGAAGGAACAAGGAACTGATAAAAGAGATGGGACAGTAAAATAAAATATAACGATAAAATGTTTCTGCTTAAAGGAAAGGCTAAGTTTTATCGAAACGAAACTTCACAGCACTATTGATTTATAATTGTTTCTAAAAACCATAGATATATTATGCTTTATGGTAAAAAAACACTGGCCATTTTGCAGTTTACGTCGTATTTAGTTCCTCGTTCCTTCATTGGGGGCGCTTCAAATTGGCACAGTAAATAGCTGTCATTTTGATACGTATCGTTAGTCCAGCGTACTTATATAGTATAATGGAGGTCAGTGTATATATGGTTTTAGATTGTAGGTTAATACAAAGTTATAGTATAAACGGTTTTACCTTCTCCTCCTTTAGTTTAGTAATATTCTCCTGCGTAGTCCTATTAATATTGGTGATCATCTGTTGGTATTCCGCCTCCTTCTTGCCAGATTGCTGTTGCATGGAGTTGCGAGTGTCTCGAAGTTTCTTTTCACTGTTCTCTAGGTCTTTCGTTAGGCGAGTTATTTGGCCTGGGAAAAGATTGTTTTTATATAGTGAGATAAATATAGAACTAAACGAGATTTGAAAGATAGCACTAGCATTATAAAGTGAAATTGGAGACGTCAGTGGTTCGATAGAATCATGCCAATTTTTTCCAAATCGCACTAATCAATGAAATAACAGTTTCGGCGCCGTACCGCCATTGTGATAATTGTTATTTCATAAATTCTCTAAGACCAGTCTGTGGCAGCACTGTGACGGCACTGACACTCAGAAGTGTGGATGCTTTCAGAGAAATACATTCGTTCTCACAGCTCATATATGTCCCCACCAAGGGGCTTGAGCCTGCCCTATATAGGGTGATTTGACCATAGTCCACCACGCTAGCCAATTGCGGTAGCTGGGACCGACGGCTTAACGTGCCCTCCGAAGCACGGAATTATCTTAATTTTCGGATTATCAGGTGATTCAAGCCTGCAATATCTTTCCAAACTGGGTTAAATCTTTCAAATTAAATTTGTGAGTTTACCCCCTGGATCGAACCCGAGACCTCCATAACTGAAGCCAAGCACTTAACCGCGAGACCACGGAGGCAGTCAATACAAACATATAAATATATACTCACGCCATTGGATCCCATTAGAGTAGACATAGATCGTCACTTAATACAATCCTGACCAACCTCTCGAGCTGGAATGTATAAAATAATCATCTAACATGTATGAATCGGCTTTAAACCGTTCTACACTTTCTGTTTCACCTAAGACAAAAAAACTGCTTTTAACCGAAACATACAATATACTCACGGCTATATTTCCCTAAAAGGGCTAGCCAGAGCTAAGGAATTATAAATTCCTCAGTCACTTTTCGAAGTTGAGTGGGGAAAAGATGGTAAAATAAAGGTTTTTGGTGATGGGTGTCCAACCGCATCGCCCGAAAATCCAATAAAAAGCCCCAATACCCTTAGTCGCCTCTTACGGCACCCGTGGGTAGAAAGGTGTAGCGACATTCTAAGCCGGCACTACACGGCCCGAAACATATAGCTTACAAACTCAAAAAATGTTATAACCTACCCTTATAAGTTTCTTGCAGTCGTTGAGCCTCATGCAAATCATGTTCCAACTTCCTTCTATTATTATCAGCATCTTCCAGAAGATTAGAAGTATCGAATAAAGCCGCTTCGAGAGCGTCTTTCTCTGATCTTAGTCCGGCTAACTGCTCTTGGAGATGGTACTTCTCTTTCTCTATTGTGTCGATTAGGATCTGAAAGGAAAGACAGAAATGTTTAGATTATTCACAATTTAAACGTAATCATGAAATGGATGAAACTCATGTTGATGTGTAGTGTCGGCTTAGAATAGCACTACCCCATTTCTTCCGGTGGGTGTACGTAAGAGGCGACTAACGGTTTTGGGGCTTTTGAGGGATTTTTGGGCGATGCGGTTGGAGACCCATCACCAACAACCTTTATTTCACCATCTTTTCCCCACACAACTTCCAAAAGTGGCTGAGGAATTTCTGATTCCTTAGCTCTGGCTACCCCTTCTAGGGATTTATAGCCGTGAGTATATGTATGTATGTATGTATGGATGAAACTCAGTCTATGCCGTCTATCTCTGAAGGGGCTGCAGATCTTATAAAACTACTGAATATCAGGCGACAAGTACAACAGAATAGACCGAGCTCTAAACCATTATGTCTTTTTGTGTTTTTCTCATGTTGTTTATGTATTTCTGTATTTAAAAAAAGGCAAATAAAATCTTATTATTATTATTATTTTGGGAATATTTTTAGTTTCTCGCCTCTCCCATGGCCGAAACAGAAAATTAGAATTTTAAATGGGAGAGGCGGTATTCCCCGACAAGAGCACAGTCGGTCGGGGTCAGGGAGTCAGTATTATTACAATTTAGTCATGCGGGTTTTTGAACTATGTACCCCGCACCGTTAACAACCATGATAAATGCAAGGTGGCACAATAACGCTTTGTACAGAGACGGTCGGGAATCTAAATCACTCCATTGTATAAAACAAAGTCGATTTCACTGTCCCTGTCTGGGACTGAAATTATACGAACAACTCAAATTGAAACGCCGTGTAGTGTCGGCTTAGAATAGCACTACTCCGTTTCTACCGATGGGTGTACGTAAGAGGCGACTAACGGTATTATTGGGCGATCTGGTTGGAGACCCATCACCAACAACCTTTACTTTACCATCTTTTCCTCACTCAATTTTCCAAAAATGCCTGAGGATCTTCTAATTCTTTAGCTCTGGCTACCCCATCTAGGGATTTATAGCCGTGAGTATATGTATGTATGTCTATAGTATAAAACAAAGTCGCTTTTACTGTCCCTGTCTGGGACTGAAATTATACGAACAACTCAAATTGAAGTGACAATATGAACCTGTATATATACAGACCTGTTTTTCCTCACCATCCTTAACATGATCTTCCAACGAGCGGTTCAGTCTGCCAATCGTCTCATTCGCCTGTTCCAATCTTTGTTGTAAACGCATTATTTCTTCGTTCAGCGTGTCTTTCTTGCGCACCATTGTTGTTAACTGGTTGCTTAGCTCGTTGCGTTCTCTGTTTCAGGAAATATAGGCGTATGAGACATAGATATAATATGCATACATACATACATATACTCAGGGCTATAAATCCCTAGAAGGGGTAGCCAGAGCTAAGGAATTAAAAATTCCTCAGCCACTTTTGGAAGTTGCGTGGGGAGAAGATGGCAAAATAAAGGTTGTTGGTGATGGGTCTCCAACCGCATCGCCAATGTTAATGTTAGTAGAGGACGGCCACGAAAGATACACTTGTACCAAATTGAAAGTGTGCTCAAAAAGGCAGGCGTCCGAAGTATGAAGAATAAAAGAGCACGTATGAAAAGATTGATGGATGTAGACGAAGCAAGAGGGGTTTGCCAGGATCGTACTGTTATGAATATCCCCAGTACTAAACTAATGCTGACCTAGTATTTCATATAGTTAATAAAAGCATTGTCTCCACCATCTTTCAGTCAGTCAGCCATCAACCGTCATACAGTTCACTTGTCAATTTCTATCATAATTTTGTATTGTTCTCTTTGTGTCTATTAAAACCTTTCAGCAGTACTTTGTATTTTTTTTTAAAAAGGACCTACGGAGCGCCATCCTAACAAATTTGGTGTCAGAAGTGGGATGATCTAAGGGTATTTTTGACAGAATCCCTGGATCATTCATCGTGTTAGGCGCGTCGCGAAAATCTTCCCGCCTGACATAGGGCTCCGTAACTCAGTGTCCTTAAGTGTAGTGCAGTGTAGTGTGTGTTCAAAGCCGACGGTAAGTCTTGTGCCGCTGTTAGAAGCCAAGCCCGCGCTTTGAGAAGCTGCAAGATCTGGAAGGTCCAGGTCCAATTCAAAGAGCTGCAAAGTGGTCGACGGTCAGACTCCACTTTTCTAGTGTGAGCCCGCATCACCAGAGTTCTACCAGATTCCCAGGCTGACTCCATCTTCATTCTCCCGCGGTGGTCATATTTCTACGAGCTATCTGTCGCCATACGACTTGCTGAGACGCCGTGCAGATAAGGCTCTCTTCTCGTCGCGTCTTCGAGGCGCCGAGTTAATGTAAATATATATTTACATTCATCCACCACGAGTTTCCAATTTTTAATGAAGATGTTCCTGGTATCCAGTCTACTGTGAGTTTTTAACTTTTTCAAGATTGTGCTAAGTGTTTAACAGGATTTTCTACGTGTTTTCTATTTTATTCATTTCTTACTATTTTATTTCTGAAGTTCCGATATCGTTTTAATTTAAATGTTACCTGCTAAATCAGAAAAATCAGGGGAAAACCTTTGTGTTAGTGTTCCCTCATCACCGTTGTTGGGTTCTTCATCACAGACTAAAATTAATTCTAAGATGGCAGAGAAAATAACATTAAGCGTTCTCACCAAATTTATAAAACCTTATAGTGGTGACCGTGAATCTCTGCCAGCCTTTTTAACAAATTGCGAAAATGCAATCTCTCTAGCGACAACGGAACAGCAGAATTTCATGTGTAAATTTATACTTTCCCAATTAGAAGGGAAAGCTCAATTAGCATGCAGTTTAAAAACATTTAATTCGTGGAGTGAGATTAAAACGTTTCTTAAAACCACTTTTGGAGAAAAGAAACACTCCACACATCTGTTAGTGGACTTACAAAATTGTAAGCAACTTAGTAACGAAGACGTAACCCAATATTCACTTAGAGTTGAAAGTTGCTTAACTAGGTTACAGTCTGACATTCAATTTTCCTGTGAAGATAAAAATCAATTAGCTGGTCGTTTAGCTGCTATGGAAGACCTAGCTCTAAATACATTCTTATTAGGCATGAACCATAGTTACTCACACATTGTTCGGTGTAGGAATCCCAATTCCTTATCAGAAGCAATCACTCATGCCATTGAGGAGGAAAAGTTATATAACCTAACCCGAATCTCTTATAAACCTCCGAATTCTCTGCGTTGTAACATATGTAATAAACCAGGGCATACAAGCTCTTCTTGTTATAAACGGAAAAAATATTTCCGACCTGTTAATTTTAATAATGTCTCTAATATTTCTAATAATAGTGCCACTGCCAGCACCTCTAAGCCTCCCAATTTAAATCAAATAATAAGTTGCGCCTATTGTAAAAATAAAGGTCATTCAATTAGTGAATGCCGTAAGTTGCAATACAAAAATAAAATGCAACAACCAGCGCACTCTTTCAATAATACTAAGGCTAGCGTTAATACTATTGAACATGTTTCTAATAATTTAAACTAAATAGGGTTTCGGTTCCGTGTCTGCCGGAACCAATAAATTTGGTGAATGACACGATTATTAAACAACCTTGCGTCCCTGAATTATTAAATGCGCAAGTTTCCGACAGTATTGTAACACTGTCTACCCCTCGTGTCCCTGCTTTTTCTAATGCACGAGTTCCCAAAAATAGTATGTCTAAACCTTCACCTTGCGTCCCTGAATTATTAAATGCGCAAGTTTCCGACAGTATTGTACCACTGTCTACCCCTCGTGTCCCTGCGTTTTCTAATGCACGAGTTCTAAAAAATACTGCGTCTCAACCTTCACCTTGCGTCCCTGAATTATTAAATGCGCAAGTTTTTCCTAAGGTTGTGCCTCTGTCTGCCCCTCGTGTCCCTGAGTTATCTAATGCACGAGTTTTAAATAATAACACATCTGATTCTTCAACTTGCGTCTCTGAATCCTTATCTGCGCAAGCTTCCCATAATGCAACTTGCATTTATTCGAATGTAGCACCAGGCTCTACCGCATCGCATGTGGATCAAGTTACACCTTGTAAACCACAGAGCGAAGAAAAAGTTCAGACAGGACAACATAATTATTCTAAGTTTTTATTACCTCAATGTTTTAATAGTGTAGACTCTTGTGTGAAGAGTTATAAAGTTAATAAAATACATAGTAAAATATCACTACCCCACGTTTATTTAAAAACTAATTATAATGAAAAACCCCTCTGTTTTCTCATCGACACGGGTTCTTCCATTTCTATTATTAAGTATTCTTGTTTAAATAATCCTATTTTATCTTCCGAAAAAGTAAAATTACAAGGATTAAGTGATAATGATTCATTTTGCGAATCTCTAGGCTCTATTGAGTTATATTTTAATTACGATAATGTAGAATTTAGATTTATATTCCATACAATTAATGACTCCGTTAACTTAAATTATGATGGAATAATAGGAAGTGATTTTATACAAAACTTTAACATAGATATTCAATATTCAAATAACACTTTAATTTTTAATAAGTTGACTACTATACCTTTTTGTTTTAGCAAATCTGCTTATGTTTTACCTCCGCGTTCCGAGACAATAATAGAATGTCCAATCGACTCGGAAAGACTAGATCAGTTCTTTGATATTAGAGAAGCTCTAGTCCTTGATCAATCAATCTCTGAAGGTGTACATATAGCTAATTGTATTGTCTCTATTAAACCCAATAATAGGGTCAACGTCTCCGTTTTAAATACCACTGAATCTGAAGTTTCTGTTAATGACTTTTGTGTTAAAGTTATTCCTTTTGACATTTCTATGTCCAATTCTCTAAATTTAAGTAACTTACATAATATTCAATCTTTTCCAAGTGATAGATATAAAAGAGTGCTTGATCAAATTCGATGTTTACATCTTAATTCACAAGAAAGAAGTTCGTTAATGGACTTGCTTTCTAATTATACAGATATCTTCCACCTTGAAGGTGAATCTCTTTCCTACACTAATGCAATTCAACACTCTATTAACACAGGCAGTTCTGCCCCTATTCATGTCAAATCTTATCGTTTCCCTGAATGTCATAAAGATGAAGTTGACTCTCAAATTAAGAAAATGTTAAGTCAGAAAATTATCCAACCTTCTTGTTCCCCCTGGAGCGCACCAGTTTGGGTGGTTCCGAAAAAGCTAGACGCCTCCGGCAAGAAAAAATGGAGGATTGTAATTGATTATCGCCGTTTAAATGATGTAACAGTTTCTGAGAGCTATCCATTGCCTCTCATCACTGATATATTAGATCAGTTGGGTCATTCCAAGTATTTTTCTACCCTGGATCTCGCTAGTGGGTTCCATCAAATCCTGATGGATCCTGCTGACGCTGCAAAAACAGGTTTTACAGTTAGCACCAATTCGAGCACTTCTGGGCATTACGAATTTACTAGAATGCCTTTTGGGCTTAAAAATGCCCCTACTACGTTTCAACGCCTAATGAATACGGCTCTTTCTGGACTCCAAGGTCTTCATTGTTACGTGTATTTGGACGATTGTATTATATACTCCCATGACCTGGAATCCCATATTTCTAAGTTAAAATTAGTCTTCGATAAATTCCGTCAATTTAACCTCAAACTTCAACCTGACAAATGCGAGTTTTTACGTCGTGAAGTAGCTTATCTTGGGCATATTATTACAGACAAAGGTGTTTTTCCAAACCCAGACAAGGTCAAGGCTGTCACTGAATTCCCCGTTCCAACAAATGTTAAACAAATTAAATAATTTCTTGGTTTAGTTGGTTATTATCGTCGTTTTATTGAGAACTTTTCTAAAATAACTAAACCCTTGACTTCTTTATTAAAGAAAGATGTACCATTTAATTGGACATCTGATCAAGATTCAGCCTTCCTTTTCCTTAAAAACCAATTGACGTCTGCCCCATTACTCCAATACCCCGATTTCTCTCGTCCATTTATTATTACTACTGATGCTTCCAACTACGCTATTGGCGCAGTTCTCTCTCAGGGCGAGATTGGAAAAGACAAACCAATAGCATACGCTTCACGCACTTTAAATAAATCCGAAGGAAACTATTCTACTACAGAAAAAGAACTTCTTGCCATTATTTTCGCGGTTAAAACATTCCGCCCGTATCTCTTTGGTCGAACTTTTAAAATAGTAACCGATCACCGTCCCTTAGTATGGTTACTTAATGTCAAAGACCCAGGCAGTAGACTCATCCGTTGGCGCCTCAAACTCGAAGAGTATGACTACGAGATAATATATAAACAAGGTTGTCTCAATTCTAACGCTGATGCGTTATCTCGTTGTCCCGTTAATGCAATTGTTAGGAAAAATCTTAAAAATGTATCTTATGAACAGTACTTCAAGTCCCAGTTTACTAAATCTTCTACTTTTAATACTTTAATTGAAGAGCATACCGAAAGTCTTCATTTAACTAATAATAAATTAATTGCGTGTGCCATGTCTATTGACTTTGATAACTCTATGCCTTATTGTGAGCAACTACTCTCACTGATCGATAATTCCGCTGACTTCTTATCAGCCGAACGCGAACTTCTCACTGTTAAAGCAGTGAACACTTCTAATAATAAGATAATAATTTTCATGTTTACTAAAGTTAATCATTACGACGAAACTAGTTATAGGTCTATATATAATCTATTAGTATCTTTACGCAATTTTATTTTAAAGGAGTATCCAGACGAAAGAGAATTGTCTATATCAGATTTCACTGAACCATTTACTAAGTTATCTTACTCTAAAATTTATAATATGCTATCTTTTGTTTTCGATAATACGAATATTAAAATACATGTTTATAAAAATAAGTTAATTTATCCTACTCCCGCTGAAGTGCCTAATATATTAAAGGAAAACCACGGCACGACTATTGCCGGTCACCCCGGAATGAAGAAAATGTATAGTAGGATTAGAGAAACATACTATTGGAAAAGTATGAGAGCTGACATCGAGAATTATGTAAAAGACTGTCAGTTATGCAAAATTAATAAACCACTTCGTTCTTGCAACAAAGCTCCAATGGTGATTACTTCTACTTCAACCAAGCCATTTGAAAGGCTTGCCTTAGATATAGTTGGTACCCGACCCGAAGCGGGTCTTCAAAAGTTTAAATTTATTCTCACTCTGCAGGATGATTTTACCAAATTCTCTTGTGTTTACCCAATGATCACCTCTACCACTGACGAAGTAGCAAGAAACCTTATTCATTTCATATCCCTATTTGGATTTCCTAAAATGATCTTGACAGATCAAGGTACTTGTTTCACTTCCGAGCTGTTCAAACAGTTAACCCAAATTCTTAAGATTAAAAGTCTTTACTCGACTCCATATCATCCGCAAACCAATGGTGCCCTTGAACGTAGCCATGCGACTCTTAAGGAATATTTAAAGTCTTTTGTAAATGAAAATCAAAATGACTGGCATTGTTATTTAGCCACAGCTATTCTTTCATACAATACTACTCCGCACTGTACCACTCAGTTTACCCCATTCGAATTGTTATATGGTTATAAACCCACTATTCCTAGTTCTTTATACAGTAATGATGACAACACTACTTATCAAGAATATATTCGCGCATTACAATATAGAATGAAGTTCAGTCGCGATAAAGCCATTCAAAATATATTAAAAAGTAAATCTGATTCTAAACGTTATTATGATAAATCGAGTCGTGAAGTTTCTTATAAAACAGGCGACATGGTATATTTAAAACACCATCACCGCTTAAGAAAAGCGTTGTCTCCCGTATGGAAAGGCCCGTATAAAATAGTTAAAGTTCACGGGAAGAATAATGTTAGTTTATGTATTAATAGGAAATATGTTAAGTACCATGTTAATGAAATCAAACCGGCTAGTAGTAATTAGTTTCATAATGTCATATTTTAAGTTTATCGATATTTAGTTAGTTATTGTATTTTCAGATTACTGTCATTCCCGTCTATGGTTTTCTCCGAATCAGAGATAAATACTATAAGTCATAGTCCAGGAATATACTTCGATGAAACATCGAACATATATTTTTATAACGATTACGTGAAAATAATAACACATATCGATGTTGTAAACCTAAATCCGTTTATGTCTCGTATTGAACATATGTATAAGAATATAATCGAGTTTTGTTCTAAAATAGATACCTATAATATTATTAACTGTAACGATATTTTAAACCCTATTAGCATACTCTTAGAATCTAATTTCATTCTAAGCTAGAATCATTATCTCATATTATTTCTAATAATAAACCGAATAAGATTAAACGATCTTTAGAATTCGGCGGTGAAATTCTTAAGTTCTTTTTTGGCACTTTGGACGCAGACGATGCGCGTAAATATGATGCTGCCATTGAATCATGTAAACACAGTGAAACTGAAATTTTTAAATTATTAAAAGATAATGTTCACGTGGTGAAATCCACATTAACTTCATTTAATACAACTATTTCTCGTTTAGATCAAAACGAAAAGATTTTAAATTCTCAAATTAACCAATTTAATGATATTGTAAAAGGTGTTCAAAAATTGGATGATCAGTTATTCATAATTACTAGGATTAATACTTTTAGCAATGTAATTGAAAGTTCTTTATTAAGTATTTCTAATTTACTCGATACTATATTAAATGGAATATTATTTTCTAAGTCTTAACATTCTACACCCGTCTATAATAACCCCTAATAGCTTATTAAGAGAATTAATGAATATAAGTAGCTCTATGAATAAACGTTTTGATTTTCCAGTACCCTTAAGTTTAGAAAATATTCATATAATTATAGACGTATCAAAACTTACTTCATACTATTATAATAATAAGTTAGTTTTTATTTTAAAAATTCCTATGATAACTCCTATTAAATATACCTTATATAAAAGTATACCTCTGCCTACACCGCACAATGAAAACTTGCCTAATACATTCGCTATGATTCATCCAACCACAAGGTTTATTGCAATGACAGACGATAAATTAAACTATGCACTATTAAAAACTATAAATGATTGTAACATTATAAATAACTTTTATTCAATCTGTCCATCTGTTTCAATCTTATCTTCTATAAACAATCCGTCCTGCGAGACGAAATTGCTTACCGAAGTAGTTCTGTCCATTCCAGTGGAATGCGATTATAAGTTGTTGTATGGTCAAATTGATATTTGGCAAAAACTTAATAATAACAAATGGATTTATGTTCAATCTTCCAAAAAGAAACTAACTGTTAAATGTTCAAATATTATAAAGGATTATATTGTCACCGGCACAGGTATAGTAAAACTCGATGAAAATTGTATTGGTTATTGTAATACTATTCAACTTGTTCCTTCTACCTCTAAAACAATGTTAATTCAAAACCAAATTCATATAGACTTCGACATTACAAATGATGATTGTTGTAAAAAGGATGTTATTAATCATACTGTACCACTGCTCTCACCTATAAGTTTAAGTAATATTGACCTAGAGTCTTTTAATTATGCCTCTCACCAATTAAACAACTTAGAGACTAAAATTAACAAAGCCGAGGAGCAGTCCCATATTGTAAAATACGGTTCATATTATTCAGGATTTACTTATTTTCTTATTACATCAATTTTAAGTTTCATAATTTTTAAGACAATTAAATATTTGTATAAATGTAATAAATCTTCTAGCTGTTGTGTCCAAATATACAACCAATGTTATAACAATAAAAAGCGACACTTAAGAAATAATATTAGTAATTCTGTTGAACTTCATGATGTTTCAGAATCATCTCAAAGTGAAGATATTTCTATTAAATCTTTACCGAATATTCCTTATAATTCTAAACGTAATTTAAGTAACTTTTAAGGGAAATGTTTTATGTTTTGTTTTATTATAATTTAGTATAAGTTTTAATGTTAGCAGAGTTTATCTTTTAATGTTCTATTATTTCACTGTTTTTAACTTCGCTCATCCCTAAAAGATAAGCTCCGTTTTATAGGGGGAGGTGTTATGAATATCCCCAGTACTAAACTAATGCTGACCTAGTATTTCATATAGTTAATAAAAGCATTGTCTCCACCATCTTTCAGTCAGTCAGCCATCAACCGTCATACAGTTCACTTGTCAATTTCTATCATAATTTTGTATTGTTCTCTTTGTGTCTATTAAAACCTTTCAGCAGTACTTTGTAATTTTTTTTAAAAAGGACCTACGGAGCGCCATCCTCACAGTACGAAGTGGCGATCGATAGTCTCCGCCTACCTCAATGGGAATTAACAGCGTGAGTATATGTATGTATGTATTCTATTCTATTTTACAGTTAATACGCGATATTAGCGCCTTCTACAATTTAATACATTATCATCATTGAATGCCATTGCAGATATACTAATAATATACTATCTTATTATTTCGTAAAAACATCCAAAAACTACTTTAAAACACAATTTACAGAGTACACTCTATCGCGCATCGAGTTATATTTTGTATTTATACTTAAATATTAAATACTTTGATACCACAAAATAGTATGTCTCTGTTAGAGAGAAAATATGCGAGTGAGTCTAGAATCTAGTCTAGTCTTATTTATCATGGTTGTTAACGGTGAGGGAAAACATCGTGAGGAAACCCACACGGCTGAGTTATACTTAGTCATGTGACAGTATATTCGTACAAAACGGCGATAGGCCTGCCCCCTATCACGTGAGGACACTGTCCATGCAAAACGTGGGTACTTTGAACACCAGGTGACAGTCACGTGATGTTCAGAAGTATAAGTACCTCTGCCAACGCCTTCGGGAATATTCGGCGTGAACATTTATGTATTATTTATGTTATGTTATTATGAGTCTAGAAGTACAAGTACATGCAATGCCAAAGAGTACTAGTCGTCTTCCGCTACTAACATTACCATCCGTATTGGCTCTCTAAATATAGAATAGAATAGAATAACTCTTTATTGCACATCAAACACAAATTTACAAAAATAATAATATTATCAAAAAGTTTCCAGTAAGGTACAATTGGCGGTCTTATCGCTAAAAGAGAGTCTTCCAGACAACCTTTGGAAGGTGAGATCGATTAATTAACTATTTGGGTAGATGCACAAAACAAGGCCAAAAAAACACAATAATCTATTAAGCTTACTTAAAACTAACTAATTTAATTTAAATTACAATATAAATATTTATCATACAAAATAAAATAAATACCTAAATATAAAATAAGGTAAATACCAATATAATTTCATTCATAAAAGATGTTATTAAAGGAAAGAAAAATTTCGACACTGGCGGGGTTCGAACCCCGCCAGTGTCGAAATTTTTCTTTCCTTTAATAACATCTTTTATTTATAAGTAATAATCCCCACATGAGGAATTCATGTCAAAAACATTGAATTATAATTTCATTCATCCTCAATATGTTCCCATATTCCTTTAATAAATACTATCTCACCTTAAAACTTGTCTCAACTCCATCTCCACTTTCTCCCTCTCTCCCTCCAAGAACTTGATCTTCTCACTCAAAGCCGCCTTGTCTGCCTCCAAGTCAAGTCTGTTTTGCTCAGCCGATAACAACTCTTTGCGCAGCGAATTAAGATCGCCGAGATGATCTGATGATTGGTTCGCTAACGATGACTTGTCTTCTTCTAACTAAAACACAAAGATTATATTTTTAGACTATAGCGAAAACGACGTGATAGCTCAATGGGTAGAACACCGGTTAACGTGCAAGCAACTAGTGTTCAAATCCAGGGTCGGGCCTACACCAATTTGTCTTTTCTAAAGGTGAGGTGAGGTGAGGGAGAACATCGTGAGGAAACCCACATGACTGAGTCATGTGACAGTGTATTCGTACAAAACGGCGATAGGCCTGCCCCCTATCACGTGAGTACACTGTTCAAACAAAACGTGGGTACTCTGAACACCAGGTGACAGTCACGTGATATTTGTGCAATAGGATTAGTATAAGAACAGGTCAAGTAAGAGTTACAGTCGCGCGCGAAAGGTTCCGCATTGTTATCTATGCAGTAAAAAATATGTCGCTATGTTTTGTATCTATTATCTTAGTTTTCTCCTTGTCGTAGAAGAAATGACATCTAGTGACCCCCGGAAAGTACTAGAATAATACTACTATAATTTTGTATCGAAACCCCCTTTAGCTATTTAGATTTTAGTAATTATCCTTACAGTGGTGATAGGCAAGCAGACAGCGGCGTCTTAGTTATAAGGTACCGTTTTTAACTTTAAATACGGAACCCGAAAAATGTAACAATAGAATCTTACCTTCTTATTATCCTCTAACAACTTCTTCTTTTCGGCTTCAAGATTTCTTACTGTTGCCTCGAGTCGTTCCATTAGGTCTTGTAAATCACCCCTCTCTAATAAAGTTCTTTCTAACTCGATTTCAAGATCACCTGAGGATAATATAATGATGCATAAAGAATACAGATATCAATAAAAGATGTTATTAAAGGAAAGAAAAATTTCGACACTGGCGGGGTTCGAACCCGCGACCTTCGGGTATACGCCCCCGTCGCTCTGCCAACTGAGCTACAGTGTCAGTTGGCATCCAGCGCGAAATTTCTCTATCCTTTGTTTCTTTTTTACACGTTCAAGTAGTGTTTGCGTTTCCTACCTCCGAATTTTAACTAATTCGGACGGCCACTTGTCTACCTTTTCAGATAGAATGCAAATGTTGGAAACGCCTAACTATCACATAATTTAATGTTTTTTGACATGAATTCCTCATGTGGGGATTATTACTCATAAATAAAAGATGTTATTAAAGGAAAGAAAAATTTCGACACTGGCGGGGTTCGAACCCGCGACCTTCGGGTATACGCCCCCGTCGCTCTGCCAACTGAGCTACAGTGTCAGTTGGCATCCAGCGCGAAATTTCTCTATCCTTTGTTTCTTTTTTACACGTTCAACGTTTTATTTATGAGTAATAATCCCCACATGAGGAATTCATGTCAAAAAACATTAAATTACAGATATCAAGTTTATATGGTTACCGAGAAAATTCTAATTCTGAAGCAGTGGCTACTTTTGGGTGTATAGCCGTAATTATACGTATGTATTATTTAGGGGCCGTTCAAGTATTACGTAAGCACTATGGAGGGATGGGGGGGGCTTTGTATTGCTTATTTTGGATGACATGGGGGGTAGGGGAGTCTAGACGATGATTACGTCATCGATATTTATTTTACAACCAAAGTCGACCATGCAAAACATGATTGTGGTCATTATCGTGCTTCCGTCAAGTTACTAAATCGTCACATCGAGAAAATTCATAGAAAAGTAAATGCAGTTGTTAACGGTGAGGGAAAACATCATAAGGATACCCACATGGCTAAGTTGTACTTAGTCAAATGACAGTATATTCATACAAAACGGCGATAGGCCTGCCCCTTATTCAGGGATATAGGGCGTGAATGTTTGAGTTAAGTTGGGTTGAGAACGAACGTAGACATTCCAAAATCAGATGAGCATACTTGCAACACTGAGCGGCAAACCAAGCAATCCAATGTCTTCGAAAACTTATAATCATGGATTTGAATTTAATATGTGTACCAAAAATTTAAAATAAGTTTGTTATGTTCGTAATTTATTTATTTTAATTTTATTTATTCATTGATCACCAACAGAGAACACAACAAACATGGCACAGAACATACAATTGTTTTACAAAGCCAGGGACGGGTGATCACAGTTATCAGTTTCAAAACAAAAAAAGAACGAAATTAAGGCGATTGCCCATGAAAAAACAGTACATTAGAAAAAAGAAAAAAATATATATTATAAAGAACATATAAAACATAAAAAACAGGTCCAGTAAAACATGGAAAGAAAGAAAAAAATGAAAAAAACCAAAGAAAAGACCATGAATTATGATAATATGATGATAATGAAAGAAATGTATGCAGGAAATGTATTGAGTGAGGGACAAAAATTCTTGTATCAGTTTCTTGTGTCAAATCTAATCTCTATCCTAAATCTTTTTTCGTATTTTTAAAATTATAATAATAAGATTATATTATAATATAAAAAAAAATGAAAAATGTTTACGTAAGCATAGGTGGAGGGGGTAAGAGCTTTGCTTACTTTTGCTGACAAGGGGGATGGGGGGGTAAATAAATGTAATAAATCTGCTTACGTAATATTTGAACGGCCCTGTTAACAGGTAAAAAATAAAAAAAATAAAAAATGTTTATTTGATAAGGCATATTCACAGTACAGATTTGAACAGGGGTTCCCAAACTAGGCAAGCCTGTATTTTGGGAAACCAGTTGACAGTTATTTTTATATTTACACTGTTAGTTGAAATATACACAATTGAATTTAATTACACAAAATAGATGAAAACTTTAGTTTAAAGGAAAGGAAAAATATTTACATGGAGGGTTAATGGGTTAGTAATGTAGGAAAACTTATTAAATAATAAAATTAAAAAAATAAAATAAGAAGAAGAATATGTTATACAAATAAATTATTATATGCAGGAATGTAGAATGCTTTCTGTGTCATCGTAATTTGCGTCGAGCAGCCAGCTAAACAGGTTTAATTTAACTTGGTAGGTGGGGTCGTTTTTGTTAATAACTAGCGACCCGCCCCGGCTTCGCACGGGTGCAATGCAAAATATACCTACTACAGAATGTCCTTATACACAACGGTCACAGCTATTTTGTCATTAGCCAATACAAACATGTTTTGCTTAGACGTTACTCTTGACAGCGCGACATATAATTGGCCATGTGAAAAACACTCAACACTCAAGTCTAATCCTGCAACGTTAAAAGTTTGACCCTGCGATTTATTAATGGTCATTGCAAAAGATATCTTTACCGGAAATTGTAGGCGTTTAAATTGGAACGGTAAATCTGATGGTATCAGAGGAATTCGGGGAATTAGTACATCTTCTCCGGTACCACATCCGGTGAGTATTGTGCACTCTATTATGAATTTTTTTAGTGATTTTACCAGCAAACGTGTGCCATTGCAGAGCTTAGGAGGCGCTGCAAATCATAAAGTGCTATAAGGCGAAGCGCGGCCATCGACGCGCTATTTATAGGCACGCGCCGCCCGGCGCAAACAACTACGACCCTGCATTTTAAATTTGTAATATCTTCGGTAATATTCACTTAAATTACATGCTGTAAAAAGCATATTGATCTATAATAAATAAACAATTTATTTAAGGTACTTAATTGGATAAGGATTAATGCTGTATTGTTTAAAATCACTTCGTAAATAACCATTTTTTAGTAAAGAATAAAAATGGTTATGCTGGGTTATCCCTAAAAGATAGACATATACCATCGCGGACTTTTTTGTTGAACTCTTTAAGGTGAACAATACTGTAGTACATTATTTTGGTCTATCTCGTAGGGTTCAGCCAGCGTTTGCAATATAAGCGCAAAAAAACGTGCTTATTTACGACATCACATTAGAAACCTTTAAATTTATCAGTGTTTCTCTACTATATTATGCATTTATTATACATACAAACCTTCCTTAAGAATCACTCTATCTATTAAAAAAAACCGCATCAAAATCCGTTGCGTAGTTTTAAAGATCTAAGCATACATACGGACATACAGCGAAAGCGACTTTGTTTTATACTATGTATTGATGCCTTTTTGTGCCATTTTATTGTAAACAGTTATGAAAGCCGACAAGCCGTTTTGTCTAGCAAAAGTAGTCTTTACCGCGGGAACCACTATCTGGTAGACCCGGGAAGACCTAAGGAGGTTCAGTTCAGTAGATGACAGAATAGATTTATGCATTGAGATGCAAACCTGCTGAATATACAACTGCCTCACTCTGAGGACTGATGCCTCTTTATATAGAAGGTCCGTGGGGTAACAAAAGGGCTTTTTCAGCATGACTTTAAGTAGAGCGCGCTGGGATCTTTCTAGTCCTATCATAAATGTTTTTGCTGCCCCTCCCCATATTTCAATGCAATATGTGAGAAGGGATTGGCACAAAGCGAAGTACACTGTCCGCAGAACCTTAAAATCTGCAGCGCCTCTGAGAAGTGACATGACCCCTATAAGTCTACGTATTCTCTTCGACAGGTTGAGTACATGCATTTCGTAACTAAGTCGCTCGTCGAGTATCAGACCCAGGTACTTGGCGTGGGGAGACCTTTTTATGACATTGCAGTTGCAAAATCGGGGGGCTTCAGGAATCGCACCACACTTGTGTATTTTTAAGATATCAAGGGACGGAGGTTTTGAGGAGCTGGTCTTATAAAAGCACAGAAATAAGCTTTTTTCTGTGTTAAGAGTGAGTAGGTTGTCATTCAGCCACTGCTGAACGGAGGGTAAGCTTGTTCTTGTAAGGTCTTTACAGTCTAAGTATTCGAGTATGTTAAAACCGTCTGCCGTGTAGTGCCGGCCTAGAATGTTACAACCTCTTTCTACCTACGGCTGTCGTAAGAGGCGACTAAGGGTTTGGGCCTTTTTTTAGTAGTTTTTGGGCGATGCGGTTGGAGACCCATCACCAACGATAATTTATTTTTACTATATTTTTGCCTAGCAGCTTCCAAATGTGACTGAAGAGTTTCTAGCTCTGACGCTCTGGCTACCCCTTTTGGGATTTATGGCCGTGAGTATATGTACATACATACATACATATACTCACGGCTATAAATCCCTAAAAGGATTAGCCAGAGCTAAGGAACTAGAAGTTCCTCAGCCACTATTGGAAAGTTTAGTGGGGAAAAGATGGCGAAATAAAGGTTGTTGGTGATGGGTCTCCAACCGCATCGCCTAAAAATCCCTTAAAAGCCCCAACACCGTTAGTCGCCTCCTACGTACTCCCACCGGCAGAAATGAGGTAGTGTTATTCTAAGCCGACACTACACAGCATAGAGTGAGTATATGTATGTATGTTAAAACAGTCTTACTCCGATGTTTCTCCATCTCTGAGAGCAACGAGTCCGCCTCAATCTTCTGTTGGTCCAACAAATCTCTAGCCAGAGCTGTTTTGTCCAACTCCTAGCGAATTGTCATTCGAATATTTAACGTGTATATGTATGTATGTATTATTTATTCTAAGTATGAAAATCGTTTAAAACAGTCTTACTCCGATGTTTCTCCATCTGTGACAGCATCGAGTCCGCCTCAATTTTCTGTTGGTCAAACAAGTCTCTAGCCAGAGCTGTTTTGTGCAACTCCTCGCGAATTGTCATTCGAATATTTTACGTGTATATGTATGTATGTATTATGTATTCAAAGTATGAAAATCGTTTAAAACAGTCTTACTCCGATGTTTCTCCATCTGTGAGAGCAGCGAGTCCGCCTCAATCTTCTGTTGGTCCAACAAATCTCTAGCCAGAGCTGTTTTGTGCAACTCCTCGCGAATTGTCACGAGTTCAGTGCGCAAACGAGATGAGCGCTCTTCTTCAGACCTGAATAAGTTGACATTTTATTTAATTTAATGTTTTTTGACATGAATTCCTCATGTGGGGATTATTACTCATAAATAAAAGATGTTATTAAAGGAAAGAAAAATTTCGACACTGGCGGGGTTCGAACCCGCGACTGAACTGACACTGTAGCTCAGTTGGCAGAGCGACGGGGGCGTATACCCGAAGGTCGCGGGTTCGAACCCCGCCAGTGTCGAAATTTTTCTTTCCTTTAATAACATCTTTTATTTATGACATTTTATTTATTCGATAAAAGCAATATTAAAATAAATATTGAGTTTTAAAACCAATGTGTTATTTAATTAGAATGTTTTGTTCATGAACACCTTATGTAGAGAACGGGCTTTTTAAGTGATTTTTGGGCGATGTGGTTGTAGACCCGTCACCAATAACATTTATTATTACCATCTTTTCCTCAATCAAATTCCAAAAGTGGCTGAGGAATTTCTCATTCCAAAGATCTGGCTACCCCGTTAAGGGATTTATAGCCGTGAGTATATGTATGTATGTATGAAAAAAAAAACGACACCAGCGGGAATCGAACCCTCGACCTCCAGGTATATGCCCCCGGCTACTAGTGGGACATTCTTCTTTCCTTTGTTTCTTTTAAACTTTTTCAGTAGTTTTAGCGTTCCTTTCTGACTTCAAAATTTCTGATTCTAAATATATGGCTATCTTATTTGGCTTCATAGCCTTGAGTATGTGTTTAAATACTTCAGTTTAATTAATCTATATATGCTAACCTTAGTACGCCTTCCCTGTTAGCAGAATCGCGGTGTAATTGGTCGACCTCTGAGTGCAAATTACGTTTCTCGGTTTCTAGAGATTCTATGTTCTTCTCGAGACGAGCATTGATTTTCTGCAGTTTCTCGTAATCGGAGGTCAGTGATTCTACCTGTAAATGTTACATACAAAAGTTATTCCCGGGGTTTACTTTTATGTATTTAAATTAAATAATTTGCGGCCCTTTAAAACAAACTGAGCGATCACCTTACTCAACTGTGTATTGAAACCAAAAAAATAAATCAAAACAGGATATATAAGAAGAACGATGAATGTGAGGAAAGCAGGTATTCTTACTTATTGTAACTTTATTTTTTTTATTCCATTAAATTTATAGTCTAGTGAAACCATATTTTTATAATAAAAAATTGCTTCTTTACCGTATAGGTAATGCTCGCTAGGCTCTGCCCACCTTAGGCAAGTAAAAAATAGTTTTTAATGTTAGACTAAAATGTAACTAATTAAAAAAAAATAACTTTAAAATATAAGCTTTTGATAAGTACTATAAAACATTTACCATCGCATTTATCTCCACCCGATTTCGTTCCAGATTATTCTTGTCAGATCGAAGACTTTCCACAGTTTTTTGCATGGACTCCTTCTCTTGTAACAACTGGTTAATATCGGCGTTGGCGGCATCAAATTTAGCTGCGAATTATATGTTAATTTTAATAGAATTTACGGGCACGTGATTAGGCAAAACGAATAACTGTACATACATACATACATATACTCACGGCTATAAATCCCTAGAAGGGGTAGCCAGAGCTAAGGAATTTTAAGTTCCTCAGCCACTTTTGGAAGTTGCGTCGGGAAGAGATAGTGAAATAAAGGTTGTTGGTGATGGGTCTCCAACCACATCGCCCAAAAATCCCTTAAAAGCCCCAATACCGTTAGTCGCCTCTTACGTACACCCACCGGAAGAAATGGGGTAGTGTTATTCTAAGCCGACACTACACAGCAACTAATAAATAAAGAAATATATCATTTTGATTCCTTATTTACAGATTTCCTGTATTTTGGAATGCATGCATGGTATTTTGGAAAATGACAAATCCCACTTCGTTTTTATTTAAAATTGTTTATATTTGTTTTCAGGCGGTAAATCAATTACCGATTTACATGTATTTTTTAATGCACATAACATTTGTTGTTATGGTTTTTAACAAAATATATTATTTTCAATATAAAATTATAGTAGCTTACAGTTGAAATCAAATTTAGTCATGTACAGAGAATATGGTTTTTCTCAAGTATTGCTAAATTACTTACTTTGTAAATCGTGCACTTTACTCTCCAAAGCGTGGACATGCATTTCAGCCGATTCACACTGCTTCTTACTTGTAGCTAATTGTTCGCGGGCATTTTGAAGTTTCACCTAAAATCATAATATTGCATTTCAAAGATTTAGATTTCTTGGCAATTAATTGATAAACATACAAATTTATATAAACATGCATATTAAATAGATATAGAAAGTCATATCAATATATCTATAAACATTTAGGAAAATCTCGATCACATAATAAATTACTGTGAAGTTTTCGTTAGAATGACATAAGATAACAGACAAGAATATTTTATTTGAGGGATTTTTGGGCGATGCGGTTGGAGACCCATCACCAACAAACTTTATTTCACCATCTTTTCCCCACGCAACTTCCAAAAGTGGCTAAGGAATTTCTAATTCCTTAGCTCTGGCTACCCCTTCTAGGGATTTATAGCCGTGAGTATATGTATGTACAAGAAACAATATGACAAGACTATGATCTGACACTTTCTCTCTTCTACTTGAACGCATCATCTCATGGAGTGGAACAGAGATAGATGAGTTCGTTTTTCCGCGCAAAACGTAACATTTTTTCTTCCATTCATTTAGGATTATATATAGACTTACAAGAAGACAAACATAACAAACAAACCTGCAACTCATGTATTTGTATCTGATATTTCTTTGCTGTGTAGTGTCGGCTTAGAATAACACTACCCCATTTCTTCCGGTGGGTGTACGTAAGAGGCGACTAACGGTATTGGGGCTTTTAAGGGATTTTTGGGCGATGCGGTTGGAGACCCATCACCAACAACCTTTATTTCAGCATCTTTTCCCCATGTAACTCCCAAAAGTGGCTGAGGAATTTCTCATTCCTTAGCTCTGGCTACCCCTTCTAGGGATTTATAGCCGTGAGTATATTTATGTATGATTTGTGAAAAGCGGCTTGCACGGCTGAGATGGTGCTCTCGGCGAAACCTATAGCGTTGTTTCACATAAAAAAGACAAACACAACCAACAAACCTGCAGCTCATGTATTTGTATCTGGTATTTATGTAAAGCGGCTTGCACGGCGGAGATAGTGCTCTCGGCGAAAGCTGTCGCGTTGGCTGTCTGAGGAATTCCGCGTTTTGGAGACCTGAAATTGGATTTAAGTATCAGGAAAATTGACACTTATTTCAAATAAATCTTCCCTCAACTTAACTAACAAGTGGCTGAAGAATGTTTAACTGCTCTGGCGAGCCGTATTCAGGATTTATGAGTAAGTATACGATATATTTGTTTAGGTATTTTTAACGCGATTGTATTTGCCACATTGCCCAAGTATATTTGGGTGTTGATCATGATGAGGATGTATAATTAAAATAATGATGGGAAGTTGGTTTTGTCAATGTTGTAGATATAATGCTTTAGCTGTCTAGAGTCGGTTAGAGTATCACTAACCCATTTCTTCCCAAGAGTCTTTTTCTAAGTTCATCACAAACCAATTTTTATTTAACATTACATACATACATATACTCACGGCTATAATTCCCTAGAAGGGGTAGCCAGAGCCAAGGAATTATAAATTCCTCAGCCACTTTTGGAAGTTGAGTGGGGAAAAGGCGGTAAAATAAAGGTTTTTGGTGATGGGTCTCCAACCGCATCGCCCAAAAATCCAATAAAAAGCCCCAATACCCTTAGTCGCCTCTTACGACACCCGTGGGTAGAAAGGGGTAGCGACATTCTAAGCCGGCACTACACGGCATATTCAATTTTGGAACTTTGGCTACTCGTTTTCGGGATTTATAGCCGTGAGCGTATGTACGTTTTAATAACCTACCTGAGTTTATAAGAATGGCTCAATTCAGTTACAAATTACAAAAAAAAATGATTAGTACAAAATCACACACTGTTCCAACACAGGTATATTAGATAGATTATTGTGTATTTTAACTACGTTGGCTGGCATTAAAGCTTCGCATGTTGAAAATTGGATGGTTTCTGTTAAACG
The DNA here is from genome assembly GCA_963576735.1 of Bedellia somnulentella. NCBI lineage: Eukaryota > Metazoa > Arthropoda > Insecta > Lepidoptera > Bedelliidae > Bedellia > Bedellia somnulentella. Next base: position 3,429,973 of record OY755181.1, on the reverse strand, counting down.
TTAATTTTTAATTTATATTGATAGCAATGTCTTAGACACGGAGAAAGAGTGTTTAAAAATGGCGATGTCGAAAACCAATAGTTTCCCATAGACTTACACGTAAAACTTTTAAGGGTGATTATTCCTCAATTGTAACTCGATTTATATGGTCATAATGCGTAATTTGGTAGAGATCGGTCCAGCCATTTACGAGGAGCGATTTCACATGCGAAATACAAAAGCCGGAGGTAAATGATTTTTTTACATACCTATCTGGCATCAAGTGTGATGGTATGACATCCACTTCAGAGTCCTGAATAAGAGCCCTCGCTATTTCCTCAAGTGCTGATCTCATGATGCTTCCTTCAGTACATAGAGCTTCTGCTCTTTCACAACGCTCTTCCTAAAATAATAATGGAATGAATGAGGACATTTGAAATGTTGAACTCAATTAATTCTAATTCCCTGTTTTTAGGATACTTTTTTAAAATTTTGTTCTCCAAAATTAATAATGCGCATGCACATCTGAAAAACCCGAATAATTGAATCGTAAGCGCCCTAAACGATGCACTTGCATTTTGCATCTTGTTTGAAAGTAATACGAGTCAATATCATGTGATCTCAAACGAAAACAATTCGGTAGGGCGGTGGCTGTCGCCGGGCTGTAAGAGGTCCGTCAATTCATTCGTCTTTCTTTACATATTGTTGGTGACCACACGTGTTCTCTCTGTGTGGAATTATATAGAGCTGCTATCATACAATCTTCTTGGGTTTGTTTTCAAATGTGAATTTAATTTTAACTTTATTGGAGCGAAGCTCCATTTACCCCCCACTAATGTATTAGGCTTGTCACAGAACTCCTCCTAAACAGTTGATCCGGTCACAGCCAAATTTTGCACGATGGTTCAAGTCATCAAGGATAATGATTTAAAAGTAATTTTACAATTTTTGAAGTAAATTAATCCAACAAAGATTTTAGCTTATTCGCAACCGTGTGTATATATCCTCGCATTTTGAACTTATCGAACATCACGAAAATCGACATGGAATCATCGAATCAAATTCCGTTACTGATAAATTATGACATGCACTTAACCACTCTATATACATATCGTCTCCTGACGCTCGGGGAACACAATCGTTGCCGAATAGTGACGAAGATTTCTATGCGCATTATTAATTTTGGAGAACTTTAATAGTGATAAGGTATTTTTTTTTTAAATTTAATATAGAGATTTGTAATACTGCTAAAAATTATAAATATAATATCATAGGCCATTAAACTCATTAGAAATAATATGCATGCTCTTAAATGAGCGAAAATTCTCTTGTAATCTATAATTCAGATGAGCTTCATGGAAGATTGGTTAGCAATATCCCACAATACGGGACGTGATCTCTGATCTACAATACATATTTTATTTTAATTTTAACTCTTAATAATCTGATTGTTTCCCTTTTATACATTCCTCCCGGCACCCTTGTTAAGCGCGTCGTTGTATTCTGGAATCCCGTTCTTTGAGATCGCTCGCAATGGAGTCCCGTTGAGAGATAATCTGTTTAATATCACACGCAACGTCAAAATCACATGTCAAACAACTCAGTTATACGACTACCAGTAAAACGAAGCTGTGTAGAGTAGACTCTAAATAGTAATACCCCATTTCTGACCGTAGGTGTAGGTAAAACTTACCACTCCCTGCAACTCGCCCAGAAGCCGTTGTATCCTAGAGTCCCGTTCTTTGAGCTCGCTCACAGCTGAGTCTCGTTGAGAGGTTATTTCTCTGAGGTCCACTCGCAACGCTTCTAATGCCACACTTGTTGTACTGGCACTTTGTTGTAGTGTGGCTTGTTGGTCGGCGGGCTGCTGAATTTAAGCAAGGAGTTTTAGTTATCTAGTGAATGATTATTGTTATGTTAGTATTTCTTGTGTACTGTCCAGTGCTCCTTACTAAACATACATTTACGCCCGATTTCTGAATTGAGAATTCAAGCTGAGAATGACTTAAGTATCGTTTTGTCTCATTCAGTAGTTAAGATTTCAATGCGACAGAACGATACTTAAGTTGTTCTCAGCTGGAATACTCAATTCAGAAATCGGTCGTTAGTAGTTAAAATATAAATGTTATATCGAAATCTGTAGGATCTGAAAATGTTTGAAAACTATATGTTTATGCGCAGACTAGAGGTAACTACAAAATAAATTATTGACTTATTTAAATTACACACGAGTAATGTTATTAATGTTATTCAGAGCCAGATCACTCTGAATTACATTACCCCATTCTTCTGATGGCTGTCGTACGAGACGAGTAGAGTAAAGCTTTTTAATTAATTGTAAACCAATAATCCAATCTTCGCATATTTTTTCCCTTTTATGTTCCAAAAGTGGCTGAGGAATTGGTTATTCCCAAACTATGGGTACTCTTTTTAGAATTAAAGGTAAGTGTATTATTTGCTTGTTATCTGTAAAATCGTTTTAAGGACGGTACTTTTATATAATGATATAATAAGAAGAGGGAGTTCGAGAGTAAGTTGCGTGGTGATGGTGACACTGTCTCTTTGGTCTGCTGATCGATTCTAAGTACGATAGGAATGGTAAAAATACTAAGGCAGATTGTGGCCCTCTTCCTCTTCCGCGCTCTCGCTTGCGACCATCGTTCAGAGTTTTACAATTGGTTATCACATACAAATGATTACCTTATAAGCTTGATTAGCAAACGAGTTAATAGAGTACCCAGTCAAGGTGCCCACTAACTCGCGAGCAGCGGAGTCCAAATCGTTCTTCAGTTTGTAGAGATCACGTTCTGTGCTGGTCTGAATTTCTGAGAAGAAACGCTTGACTGACACCACTTCGCGCCACAAGCTTAGGAGACGGTTGTGCTCTCCAGTGTAGTAGTCGTTGAAGGCCTGGAAGAAATTATCATTGTATATTGCAGCTAGAAGAGAATACATTGTTATTGAAAAAGCCGAAAACGCTAGCAGCTGAGATAGTTGTTCTGTACAGGAGTAAATGTTTAAAAATATGTTTATAGCACTTATATGTGCAGAGTAGTGAGCCATCCAATATCTACTGCTCATAGTAGTATAGACATCAATAAACATTTCTTCACCACATTTCGTTTTAATCATGATTTTCGTATAGACAATGTTATTTTTCCAATTATATTCCAATAAATTGATTTGATTTACAAATAGTACTAAGTCGTTACTTGAATTGAAGTTCCATACATCAGTATTCTAACGAAACGAACAAAACCATATCTTTTGCACTTTCTTCCGATTCAACTAGCAAACTTAGTTAATTATTCTATTCCGCATTTACTTGATCGAAAAAATTATTTAGTAGATTGTATTTTTGATAAAGTATAAATAATAAGCTGTGTAGTGTCGGCTTAGAATAGCACTACCCTATTTCTTCCGGTGGGTGAACGTAAGAGGCGACTAACGGTATTGGGGCTATTAAGGTATTTTTTGGGCGATGCGGTTGGGGACCCATCACCAACAAACTTTATTTTACCATCTTTTCCCCATTCAATTTCCAAAAGGGGCTGAGGCATTTCTAATTCCTTAGCTCTGGTTACCCTGACTAGGGATTTAAAGCCGTGAGTATATGATATATAAATATATATTTCGCAGGGATATGATAAAATTGGGACTTTCTTACGATGCCAGTTTCAAATCAGCACTTCAACTGGCATCGTAAAAGACTGGCTTCCTAGGGACTCTATGCAAGTTTCTATAACTACATTTACCGCTTCAGTTCCACCTCATAAGCTGAGTTTACGTGAGATATTTTTATTTGTTGGTCAAGATAAGAAGCAGGTGGCAAAACAAACAGATGTGCCTGCAAGAAAAGTAACTTTCTGTGTAATTCAAGATGCCATAAATCTGCAACATGTTTTAATTGTGTTCTAACTGAAATACTTGTTTTACTAATTAATGATTTGAAATAACTCAATACTTTGTTTTCGTCATTCCACCCGTGTGGCAAATTTGAGCGAATCTCTAGATTTGTTTACGGATATGTTAAAATCTTGCCATTATCTTATCATTTGCCGGGATTTGATCAAATCGCTTAGGGAATTGATCAAGTCCCTAGTTTTATCATATCCCTGCAACATATATATACAGTAGCATATGTTAAAAGATGTCACGGAAACTAGGAGCGACTTGTGTAATAAGGGAATTACAACTTACTTGTTCTTCATCCTTCCACTCATCTTCCTTGATTGCCATCTCATCTCGAAGACCCTCCCAATCGTTGGTCAGTTTTTGTAGATCATTAGTCAGTGCCTCGTTGAGTTGGTGAGATTCTTCCAGCTGGTCACGGAGGCTGTTGTTCTGGGCTACAATCTTTTCACATCTGAAATAATAATATTTAAATTAATATTTATGTATTCATGTGAAACCACAGGTCAAAATTGATGGACTTAAACCAAAACTGACCATCATCTTTGACTAATAAAACACTCAGGGGGAACAAAGCACTTCACTGAATCCTATCAACATAAAGAAAATATGCAAAATATAAACAAACAGCTGACAACATGACCCTTTCTATACAGCAAAACAGTTAATACCTATGAATATTGACCAGACCGCTCACTCAGTCACAACAAACATAGTATTTAAGCAATTTTTACTTGATCTTAATAAACAGCTACAAACTTGAAAATTATATATACATGAATTTAAAATTATATATCTTCTTTATCTTCTTCTTGTAGTGTAAATTCATTTTTAGTGCAGACTCTATCATAATAAGTTATTTAATTGGTTCCCAAGATATAGGCTGTGCCTAATTTGGGAACCCCTGTAAATGAACTAATAATAATGGCTGAAATGGATTTTTGATAAATGTATTTTTATTTTTTACTTTTACTTTACTTATGACTCTCACAGTAGATGATAGTATGGTAAAATTTTATGTGTGAGCCAACTCGAACTTGGCCAGTTTTTTTTTATAGTGATAGCTTCTAATTTACATGTACATTTAATACTAACAGACCCCATAGACCACCTACTGCCAGAAATTGATGTCATCCATCATACAAATCTCATCAAATTGTCATATTTACCAAACCCACCATACCATGGTTTCTGTCATGCAATGAGAAAAATTGGTTTTTAAATTATCCTCCTTTCCACTTTTTCTATAGCTAAGAAACTTCTGCAAATTTTAAGTAATACTTTAAAAAAAGAATCAGTCTAATTGGTCTAGCTGTTTTCAAGTTTTGTGATTAGCAACACATTTAGTTATCCATTTCTATTATATAGATTATGTCTCTTTTATATAATTTATATTCTTTTTCTTACTATTTCTGTTCCTAAGCTTTTCAACTAGTGGGTGGTTAGTTTATTTGCATGAAAAGAGTCAATCAGATGTTGCGCAAAACAAATCATACAGGTACAAAAGGGTATAACATTGTTTAATAGACAACAAGTTGTAGAGCAATAGAGGCACTTAATCTGCACAGTTATTCTGGCCATCAAAAAACTCCTTAATATTGTAGTAAGATTCACTTACAAGATATTATTTCATACATACAATACTATATTTTAAAATTGTAATAATCAATAAGTGGAAAATTGTGATAATGATTACTATACTTCTTACAATATTTCTATTGACAAATACTAATTTTAAGTTTTAATTATTAACCGACTTCAAAGAAAGGAGTGTTCTCAATTCAACTGTATAAATTATTTTTTTATAATTAATAAATGTTAATTTAATAATATTTTCCTGAATCAATTGAAGTTTTTATGTATTCAAAATAAGATTGTTAAACAAGCCTTAATGATGATTTTAAATTACCAGCTTTAAATAAATGTTCAAGTTGTTTCCTCATTTATTTTAGCTTGCCTTAAGAGCATATAAAATTGGGAGGTTTTTAAAATGGAATATTTAAACATCTCATAAAAAATGTGAGTCTAGAAGTTTAGATGCTTAGAGAGTCCATCAGTAAAGTCTATGTCAGAAGCTGTAATAATAGAAAAAAAGGAACCTGAATTTTTAAAAGACTATATCAGAAGCTGTAATAAAACATAACTGATTTTTCTAAGTTATAATATTGTGAACTTTGGATGAGTTAAACTTTTATTTTGGAAATAGACTTAGATTGTTTTACTGTGAAATTCATGGGTATTTGTAAATCTTTAAAAAAATGTGGCCGTAATATATGATTATGTTGAATTACAATTAAAAAATATTCATTTTAACACTCACTTGCGTTTTTCCTCATCAAGTCTCCTCAGAGCAGTCTCCAGGTCATTGATTCGTTCGTCGGCAGAGCTGCTGGCAGTGGATGGAGCGGGTAGTGCGCTCGGCGTTGACAAGATACCCGGCTTGGTGGTTGCTGGACGGTACGAAACATCGCTGCGGGGAGTCTCCAGCATTTGGTTCTCCAGTTGAGAGCATCGCTGTTTGTATTGGAGCACCTGAGTGACGATGTTTGGTTTGATATCATGTTCGTAGTAACCTTGCTACGGTTCTTAGGCTTATGTCATGAAAGGATGTAATACACAACACAGACTTTTGAAAAGAAATATATTTTTTATACAAGTTTGATGTAAACGGTAAATGACAACAATAACAATAACAAAACTATATGTTTTACATTTTTGCAATGATGAATAAATCTGCCAGTGTCAGACAGTTCAAAAAAAATGATTGATAGATGGAAGTAAAGTTGGCTTACGGACGATAATGTAACGCGATAACACAATCAGATATTAAACAAAGAAGAAAAATTATAAAACAGTTCACGTGTAAGTTTTTTGCTAACCCTGTCTTGTTTGTACATAGACAAATCGGCCAATCGTGCCTTCTTTCGACTTTTAATTAATGTTCCGTGGTCTCGCTAACACAACCTAACAGTTTTTCAATCGTGCACCCGGCGTTCATGATGTTAAAACATTTTAACATGGAGTTAATCAAATACTAAAATAATATATTAAGAAAATATTATACATATATATTTATAAAATTAAATTGAATAACATTTTCTGTAATTTGACAGTTTTGATTGATGAAAGATTTTGTTTAAATTGGCTAAGTGATTTTTGGAGCTTATTCATTATATGAAAACAAACGCCCATTCAAATCTTTCCTCTTCCTACAAGTATAGTAGATTTTGGATGTATGTATAAAGAATATATAGTATAGCGACATGATAGTCCAGTGGGTAGAACACCCGCCCGAAAAACAGAAGGGCGTGAGTTCCAATCCTGGGACGAGCCTACACCAATTTGTCTTTTCTAAAGTCATATGTGTGGTTAATTTATCATGGTTGCTAACGGTGAGGGAAAACATCGTGAGGAAACCCACATGGCTGAGTTGTACTTAGTCATGTGACAGTGTATTCGTACAAAACGGCGATTGGCCTGCCCCCTATCACGTGAGTACACTGTCTAAGCAAAACGTGGGTACCTTCTCTGGAAACTAGATGGCGCTTGCCATGTGAGTTCAGGAGTATTGGTACCTCTGCCAACCCCTTCGGGGATAAACGGCGTGAATGTTTATGTTTATGTTACGTTTATGTTTATGTATAAAGAATACATCAATTAATACGTACTTTAGCTTGAAGCCTGGATACTAAGGCTGCTTGTCCTTGCTGAGCTCTGCGATAAGCATCCAACCTCCTTCGATGATCAGCCGCCTCACCTGCCAGCCGGGCCCTGAGTTCTTCATTCTGACGCCGCAAGTCGCCAGGTGATATGCTGACAGGTGAATCCATTTCGGGTGGACTATCCAGTGATTTCTGACAGTACAGTAGTTTGATAAATATAGTTTTATATGTATATCATATGTATCTATTATACCGTGTAGTGCCGACTTGGAACGGCGACTAAGGGTAAGGGGCTATTTAAGTTGTTTTTGGGCGATGCTGTTGGAGATCCATCAGATAAAGATACTTTATTTCTACCATCTTGTCCCCTATCAACTTCCAAATGTGGCCGAGGAGATATGTATGTATCTAATATGATTAAACTTACTATGCAAAACGAAATGTTTGCATAGTAAATTTAAGCAAACAAAAAACGCATCTGGATAAGTTATTTATTGTGGACATTTATGAGTAAAATGTTTCGTAATTTTTTTATTTATTTATTTATTCGTTGACCGTAATGCTTAAACATATGAATGTAACCGTACATGTATAATTTCACCATTCCACAAGTGTATAATTTTGATAAATATATCTGTGTATGTATACTGCACGCCTAATCAAACGCTTAAGACGAATTAATCAAAAATTCATTATAAACGAAATTTTGGCTAGTTAAATCCGTACAAAACCCCAAACGTAATTACAACTAGATATAGAGCGTAAATATAGCTAGCTGTACACACTTTTCACAGAATGTCACATAGATTTCTAAACGGAAACAGTACGCACTAGATTACTAGCGAACTATCTCACTATTAGGTATTAGGCCCGGCAGTTTCACTTCACAAAAAACAAATTTTCATCCTAAAAAATGTAGGTCAGGTTCGATTTACTCCATCCTACTCAGTTGTACATTGCTTTGCAAAGTACGGCTTTTAATTTCAGATGCAAAGAGAGGCCATCTTTATAAAGTCTTACTGAATAATTAAAGCTGAATATTATAATTTACCTCTTTCTTCATTCGCTGATGAGGCAAGATAGTCGATGTTCTACGCCCAATAGGAGCTCGGGCGCTCCTTGGCGTAGTCAAACTCTCCCTCGCAGGCAACTGAAAATATTTATATATGAAAAAACTTACATAATTTACATGAAATGAATGCGAAAGCTGTTTTAAGACTTAGGTGTCAACATAATATTTAATGGTGGTAATATAAAAATAGTATTAAACCTGAAAAGTGACACTTTTCTTAACTTTCCGTTTGTGTTTTAGTTCGAAATTTAAACTTCTAGCAGATTTGAATTCGAAAGACATTATTCACTTCACTCTAACATATATTTTTATTGTCGGACAATCTTAAGCCGCGAAGTATTTTAGGTAGCTAGTTTTAGTTTTCCTCGACACGAGTCCGTTTTATTGTAAGGAAAACGTGAAAATGAAAATGCAGTGTACTGCTAGTGCAAGTGGAATGGCGTTTTCGTAGGGCGGCGGGGAATGCTGGCTATCGGACTAGCCATCTAATTATCGCTGCCTACTAACTGTACTGGTCCCCTTTGTGAAAGTAGGCTGCATGAACATGAACCCTTCCCCGTTCTACTTGTGGTTTAAATCACTGCAATCACGTCATTTCTGGACATACGAAATAGCCAAAATTAAAAGTGAGTATCGCTTAGTATGACGGTAAATTTAATTATTAAGTACCTAGTTTTGTATTATTAGCGGAAACGGTATTAAAGGTTTAGAAGATGCAACTTGAGATTTAGACGCGGTATGTAGACTTCATCTAATATTTTTAAGACATCCACACGTCATGCATCTAATCTTAATCTCAACTAATTAGAGCGACAAGCGCAGTGATGTTTAGATGGAAAAAAACTCTTCCCTACCTTGTGCCATTCATACCTTGAAGGGTTGCTTGATTTGTTAGAAATATTGAATAAATATTATATCATCGGCTTAGAATACCACTAAGCCATATCTCTGGAACGAAGAGACAAAATTGGTTGTGTTGGGGATTTAAGTCATTGTTGAGAGATTTGACTGGAGCCCCATCATCAACCATCCCTTAGTTTACAATGGACTTAAAAGCGACTGAGGAATACTAGCTATTTTTGAAGCTCTACGGTTTTCCGTTTTGGGATTTACAGCTCTGTGTATATGTGTTTATGTACTGAACATGAGTGTGCCTACCCCGAGGGGCATAAATGGCGTGAATAAAAATAAGTTTCGCTCCATCATTGTTAACAATCCATGTTAAGTTCCTCGGCCCTCCTTTTGGTGACACACTTATATACAACACTAAACCGGGTATATACCTAAAATCAGGGAATTATTATTATTACTTTTCTTTCTTTTGGGGTATTTTATCCTGACTGGTTTACAATTAATTTCCTTACTCTGAGTGTACGCAAATTAGTTATATTCATTACGGACCCACCGTACCACCGGCCGTACACCTGGTGGTATGGTGGGACTTGACCATACCACCGTAGGGATGTAGGAATTAATAATATCAGTTTTATTTATAGTTCCCATACTATAAATAAACTGATACAAATCATAGATAAATTTATTAATTATTTCAAGTGTCGTTTCTATTGCTTACAAAAAATGCACTCCACAAATATAGGAGAGTAAATTAAATCAGAAAGTCAGAGCTTGAAGCGGATGGACAAATTTATTAATTATATAGAAAGTTTTTGGTTTAAAGTACATACTCCCGAAGTATTCAGCGTTTACGGCGAAAGACATCGGACGAATAACATTTTAGAGTCATTTCATTCAAAATTAAACAAGTTATTTAACAAGAATACAGTAACACTAATGAGATTGTTAAATGTACTACAAAATATTCATAAGAGAAAAGTCACTCCATGGAAACGTAGAGAAGCACAAATTATTAATGACGATTTTATTATGGAAGTCCAAATGGAACTAGTGCACAATGTTATAACAGTAGGACATGCATTGGACAAATTAAGAACATAGTTTCAGTTTGTTAACGGTGAGGGAAAACATCGTGAGGAAACCCACATAGTCGAGTTGTACTTAGCCATGTGACAGTGTATTCGTACGGTGGCGCTGTCACGTGATGTAAAGAATAACCTCTGCCAACTCCTTCGGGGATATACGGCGTGATCATTTGAGTTTAAGTTTTAAAATAGTAAGGTATTACAAATTAGTGAAAACTGCAAAATAGTATATTTTTGTATATAAAACCAGTTTAGCTTCTTTATTTTGTTAAAGCTGCATTTATATTTATGCTACCCTGGTACTTAAAGTGTAAAAAATAGCAAAAATTTATTAAAAATTCTAAGTTATTTTAACTCTTGATGTTTTTGTACCGACGAAAATTTTACAAGTACAAACCCATTTATATATATATTATATAGATAAAAATAGTTGGTCGGTGAGGAATACTTCCCTTAATGGTATTAATATTTTTCATTTCCATCACTAATACGGTGGTATGGTTAAGTCCCACCATACCACCAGTGGTATAGCCGGTGGTACGGTGGGTCCGTAATGGTTATATTAAGATATATTTTTTATATAAACACTTTCGATTCAGACTAAGTCTGAATCTATAGTCATAGATTAAAAAACGTACATCTATGCTAAATAGTGATAAAAATATAAAGACGACACAACAATACACAAAAGATCTAATATATATTGTTAATGTTATTATTTTCTCGTTTCAAATTAAATTAAAAGAAAGACTTTAGATGTAAGATTACATCTAAAGTATTTCAGTATCTTTCATCTTCCTAAGTTCACGGCTAAATTACAGTTGAAGCATTTATATAAATTTAAATCATATTTTAAAAACGTAAAATATCACTTAATGGTAGGATATGTAAGATAGGGTCCTATTCTTAAACCTACTGAATCCACACATAAAATTTTACAAAATAACATTATAATTAAAACAACTTTTTAATTTTCGGATATTTTAATATTTTAATTATAATGTGCAATCGTGAAAATCTTAGAAAATACTAAAATAACATTAATTGTCGTTTTGTTTTGGTGGAGCATTGTTACAAACACATTAACACAATATGAAATTTATGAGCACCTGTAGTTTTTAGGTTATAATAACGAATGACTCACCAAGATTTAAGCTATCTACCACTTATAAATAACAAATCACTACGTAACAACAACTGTTTATAAAATCCATAACTTTATATCTTATCTATTTGTCCATTTCGTTGCAAAAGCTCTCAACCAGCTACACAAACTAATATCCGTTGCTTAGCAACGCAATCATATCAGTTATCATGACAACAAGCGTAGCTATCGAACACATATTTATAATGATACACTTTGTTAATAAAACCATACTTTCTAAACCACTATACTTGCTTTTGCATCATCTTATACACAGATTTTAAGGAAAAAATTCATTTATAATTTTCTATTCCTAAATCGTTAATATTTTCGAAAAAATGCTATGTTTATTTTCTTTGCAAGTATTTATATAATATTTTGGTTCACTTTTTCAATATTATACTTTTATGCTTCGAATTTAAACTAATGATACGCGAGTATTTCACGGGGATGTAGGGTAGTAACTGTTTAAATATTTAGGAACATTTTTATTTTGTGTAGGGTGCAGGTGTTACGGTTGACTGGTCACCCCTTGACAACTTGATAACAAACCATATATCATTCATTGATTACTTAAACTTAAAGTAATATCTGAAGAATGTTCGAACATAGAAGTAAGGATGATTTGATGTGCAGTTTTGAATAAAGGCTTAATCTTAAAATTCTGATGACCAAGCATAAAAATAAAATTTCTTAATTCGCTGCCTAAGGTGCTTTTATAGTATACGAGTGGCAAAATTTAAGTAGTTACTAGTAACATTAATGCGCTGAAAATTTTAAATGGTGGTTATAAACGATGACTCATCTTTCTTTTATGTATTTTGGTGAAAAACTGTTACATACATACGTATACTCACGGCCATAGTTCCCAAAAAGAGGTAGCCAGAGCTTTAGAGCTAGAAACTTGATAAAGAAGTTGATAGGGGACAAGATGATGAAAAGAAATAATGTATCGTGGGTGATGGGTCTCCAACCGCATCGCCCAAAAACAACTTAGAAAGCTTCATACCCCTTAGTCGCCTCTTACGACACCAAAGGGGTAGTGACATTCTAAGCCAGCACTACACGGTTGCAATTAAACAATTAGTACTTTAGGTAAAAAAAGGGATAAGGGTTTAAGGGATTTTTGGGCGATGCGGTTGGAGACCCATCACCAACAATCTTTCTTTCACCATCTTTTCCCCACGCAACTTTCTAAAAGTGGCTAAGGAATTTTTAAATCCCTTCAAGGGATCTATAGCCGTGAGTATATGTATGTATGTAAAAAAAAGTTAGCTATATCATTAAGTACATATGGTACTTAATAGCCATATTGTAGACCTTTAACCAAATTACGTGTTCCCTCGTGATCATTTATAAAGAGTTTTAGTCCGATCAATTTATAAAACGTTTGAATAATATAGTCTAAAAACACATTAGATGTCTGTAATCTAGGTTATAGAGGATTATTTAACAGATAGATCTACTCTTTTCTATATCTGATAGATATTACTGATAACGACAAGTTTGATGACGTAAAGTATATACAGATATCAATGCAACCCAAGGAGTATTCCTGCCGGAGGACCATTATTGACTTTCGTTATACAGTTGGCATAATTTAGAATGTGTAGAACATAAGAGCTGCGGGGTGACCACATGATGATGTTACTCCAAACCATGGTCAAAAAAAATTGTCCGAAACATGTTCTAAATTATTTTTTATATCTATAGCTGACCAGCAGATGACATATTTGCTAATCACCCATGTCCAAGCCTCTAAAAACTCCCTTTATAACTGTGCCTTAACACGGTGTAAGCACGGTACGCAACTAGTTGTAATATTTGCGAATACTTATTTAATAGGCGTCGGTACCTTGACTCTTGATGAATTTCGGTAGAGATTAGTGACATAACATAACAGTTGACTTCCAGTTTTGACATATTTGTACCCATTACACATTGCTTCAATTTGCCTAGAACTCGTTTTTAAAAATTCCCTTTTTATATTTTAAGTCGATTAAAGACATCAAACTAATCAACTTTGCCTATGGAATGCTTTTCTGAAATATTTTAATTTTCAAAATAAATAATAATTAAAAATCTTTGGAAGACTTATGCTTTTGATCATAAAATGTATGATTCGTCTCTGTCCCTTACTAACATTACCATCCATTTTGACCATATGCACAAGAACCCGTTTAATACGATCACGCTTAATACGATTTCTCGCATAATGCGCCGCTTTACGCCAGTCCCTGCAACTTGAAACATAATTTCATACATTTCTAAACGCTTAATACGATTCTCTTCCTATTTAATACGCCCCTGCCCGATACTCATTTCTTGACATGTCACGCGTACGCTTTGATTGTTTTGTAGTAGTGCATCATTTGTTTGTTACAATATGACTACAATTCAGCAAATACCATTTTGTCACTTCAAAAAAATTGAAATATTGAAAATTTTCGATAAAAAGTCACAAACAACGAATCAAACTTAGTTAGCTGCTGAGCTTCACTTACCTGTTTCTACGTTAAGTACCATTTTAAAGAATAGAGAAGGAATTAAAGAAAGATTCAGATTGGGAGGTGTGCAGAGTAAAAAGCAAATGGTAGGAAAGTTTGATAAATTAGAAAAAGTTTTGGTGGAATGGCTCCATCAAGCACGAGCTTCAAAACTGCCCATAAGTGGCCCCATAATATGCGAGAAAGCATCTAAGGCATTATCAGCTGGATTTAAAACGCTATGTTGATTCTTTGAAGTAAAGAAGCACTGCAAAAGTTTTGTTATGTTGAAATTCTTTAATTGCTAATGCATTAAAATCTTAATGTCGAACGAGAATAATTGATTATTTTAAATAATGTATTGAATGTAAAAATGTAGTACGTTCGTTATATTTTCCCTATAACGTATAATAAGATTTCTCGCTTAAGACGCGGTTTTGGTGGGGTCCCTGGGAAATCGTCATAAGCGGGTTTTACTGCATACATATCCATCATCTCTGGCTACACACACCATGTCAACATTACTTTTTCCATATTTTCACCCATATAATCTTTCATACCAAATTGTACCTGAGTCCTAAGTGTGTAGTGTTGGCTTAGAAAAGCACTTACTCATTTCATGCCGCGAATGCCGAAAGGGGCAATTTAGAGTATTGTGTTTTTTAGTGATTGTTGTGCGATGCGATTAGCTATGGCCGACTGTTGGGTAGGCTCCCCTCCCTTTCAACAATCTTGTCCCCAATTAAATATCAAAAGTGGTTGATTTTTTTAAATTCTGGAGCTCTGTCAATCCCTTCTGGGATTCATAACTGTGTAATAAGATGTATCAGGAAGTTATGTCACATAACCATCTAAATTTTCTACAACAATATTTTAATTGCTGTGTAGTGCTGGCTTAGAATAGCACTACCCTATTTCTTCCGGTGGGTGTACGTAAGTGGCGTCTAACGGTATTGGGGCTGTTAGGGATTTTTGGGCGATGCGGTTGGAGAACCATCACTAAAAACCTTTATTTTTACCATATTTTCCCCACTCAACTTCCAAAAGTGGCTGAGGAAGTTATAATTCCTTAGCTCTAGAGAAATATAGCCATGAGTATATGTATGTATGTATTTTAATCAGAAGAAATAGCGATTAGTTAAATGTAAATCAATAAGAGTGTGCTCGTTACAAACAAATGCGTAGGCGAATAGCAACAGCACGCGTTTCCAGCGTGATAGATTGTTTTCGACTTCCTGATGTTGTTCTATTAATTAGATACATTATATTTCTCCGGTCGTTTCATAACTTATGTAAACTGTTTACTTGGAGAAATGTTGACAAGCGCGAATGTTTATATCACCGACAGGATGGCAACGGTATTGGTGTTTGGAAGTGAGTACCAACCAACTGTTTTTTCCTGGCCAGTGTATTAATTGGGCATATGGTGTAACCAATTCCTATCACCCTTTTTAATGTCGTATCATGACCAAGCTATAATGGTAACTTTTCGTGTGTTTCGCAGGCATTAAGTCCTATGAATAAGGTGCCTTCATTTTTTTATCACCAACCATCCTGGTTTTACCTCCTTTTCCAGCTCAGCTTCCAAAAGTGGCTGAAGGATTTCTAATTCTAAAGCTCGGGCTGCCCTTTTTTGGGATTTATAGCTTATTTATGTAAATACTAGAAGCAAGATGTTGAACCTCCAATTTTAAACACCTAAAAAATATATCACTGATACAAGTTTATTCGTACAAGGTTTTATTAATATAATTTCGCTAGTACATACATACAAACATACATATACTCACGGCTATAAATTCCAAGAAAGGGGTAGCCAGGTTCTTGGTGATGGGTCTCCAACCGCATCGCCCAAAAATCCCTTAAAAGCCCCAATACCGTTAGTCGCCTTTTACGTACACCCACCGGAAGAAATGGCTATTCTAAGCCGACACTACACAGCTAGTAAAAATTGTCTAATAGATATTATCTACAACTGAATAAAATGAGTCCATCAAACAGTTTCGTTATCGCTCTCAAAACAAATATTTGAATAAAAAACATGGCACAAAAATATAAACAAAAGTAATTTATCTTTGGTTATCAAATGTTTAACATTGAATATTTGTTGTTGTTTTTCTTATCATGCTTATGATAGCGACAGGGTCAAAATGTGAAAGTAGCTTTCTATAGTAGCATAACAAGATTGCAACTTTGCTTAGTCGTCAGCGACTTTGTGGCGAATATATAGACTAGCCAGATGTAAAACACCGGTACGTGTGAAATCTAAAGAAAAAACGTACTATGATCGACGAAAATCGACTTCAAGAGAAAATCGACTTCGATTAACTTCTTTCAAAACTCAAAACTTTCTTTGTTACAAGAGAATGAAGATGAATGAAAGTTTTACAATATTAAGTACAAAGAATGAAATTTCAGTGTTACCCATTGTAGTGTAGGTATTAACCTTACTATTATTTGTTTTACATTTTTATAATAATAAATAATACACTTTCATATAAGGTAATATATTTAGTTTTAATATATTCTATGAATAGTGATAATACTCTTAGGAATTCTGAAAGCCGTGACCTTAGGTAATTCTTGGCATGAAATGAAATTATATCATCATTTGATAGATATATCAACTACATAAAAAACAAGACAATCAATTTTTCACATGCAGTCGTTTAAGGTTTTATACTGACTGTTGATCAGACGCAGTCCTGTTTGAGTTAACTTTCCAAATTTGGAGCCCATGGTACGGAATCAATAACATAACATAAACGTTCACGCCGAATATCCCCGAAGGGGTTGGCAGAGGTACTAATACTTCTGAACATCACGTGATTTTGTCACCAGGTGTTCAGAGTACCCGCGTTTTGCATGGACAGTGTACTCACGTGATAGGGGGCAGGCCTATCGCCGTTTTGTACGAATACACTGTCACATGACTAAGTACAACTCAGTCATGTGGGTTTCCCCACGATGTTTTCCCGCACCGTTAACAACCATGATAAATTAACCACACATATGTCTTTAGAAAAGACAAATTGGTGTAGGCCCGACCCGGGATTTGAACACTAGTCGCTTGCACGTTAACCGGTGTTCTACCCATTGAGCTATCACGTCGTCAATAAGCATGGGTTAAAAAGTACAGAAGTGATTTATATGTACACATTCCTTATGTACACTTTCCATCGAGTTAGCTACGTATTTGAAAATCGTTTCTTCTAAAGTTATGTGTAGTACCGGCTTAGAATTTTACTACTATTTTCTACCACGGGTGTCGTGAGGTGACTAAGGGTATGGGGCATTTTTAAGTGGTTTTTGTACGATGCGGTTTGAGACCCATCACCAACGATAACTTATTTCTACCATGTTGTCCCCTGTCAACTTCCAAATGTGGCTGAGGAGTTTATAGCTCTTAAGCTCTGGCTACCTCTTTTTGGGATTTATGGCCGTAAATATATTCATGTATGTTTCTTCTAAAATGTAGACCTCATACTATGAAGATTTCATTGTGCGATAACCTGTTTCAACAAAAAAAAAATCGGTTCCTTGTTCCGCCGAATAACGTTTGTTCGATGTAACGAAAATATAAAAACACTAGCTGAACTGGCACACGTTGTTTTGCCATATTAGTTATTTCTAAAAAAACTAGTCGATAAAATAAAATGTTAGGGGTGTGTGTAACCCTTATCACTAAGGAGTAAAAAAATAGTTATTAACCTATTCTCAGACCGGTCGAATGTGTATGCAAAATTTAATTTAAATTGGTTCAGTCGTTTCGGACTCCTTTGGTGACAAACGCTCACAAAAATGGCTCGTGAATTTTATATATTAGACATTACCGTAATTTCTATCAGGGTAGGTTTGATTTTTGAAGTTGGACTAGTCCCAAATTTGTCTTCGGTAGGATATATTTGATAGGAATTACCTTCAATTTTTGCGATAATTACTTCCATTTGCCAAAACAATCGTATAAATCTATCTATAATTATCACCAACCATGCGAAGTCAGGGCGGACTACTTTTACTGTATATATAATAGAGTTATCAAAATGGAACGGTTCTAGTATATTTTATATATGAGGAGATCAAGGAATCATCTTTACTCTATTTTTATCTTTGCGCTTATGAACATTGTTTTTTGAACATTTACTATCACCTTCTTCCCTACTAAATAAAGTAATTATCTTTTCTTATGGATTCTGGAAAAAAAATTGTAGAGTAATGAAATAATTAAGGTTAACGCACAATCATAGATTCTGTAGTAGTTTAAGTTTTCATAATTCCTTTATCTAATCTATCTTTCTATGTTTGTTCTCAAAAGCTCACCGTGCACAAACCATTTTCAGGTAAAACGTAAATAGACTTAGGGTATGAATTTGTAACTCCTGGATATGGTTTCTTCAATTCCGAATAATATAGATAGATAAAGCTGACAATTTAAATATAACTACACATTATAAATTGAAATGAAATGAATTTAAAATGAAAATTTCTTGAACTCTTTATTGATTCAATGACATTATCTAAATTTACTAACCAGTTATTAATCACACAAACATGACGTCAGCAACTATGACGCTTATTTCACTATCAGAAGGACAAGCACGAGCGCTATTTTATCGACACGATAACGGTTAGAATGAGATGGCAGTATACGATACTAAGTAAGTGCGTAAGAGATGGCTGCTTTATCCCACGCGATAACTAGTTTAAACACGGCTCGTGCTTGCCCTGCAGTTGTCGCTTTTAAACTAAGAAATATGTATTTTATAAGTATTTATAAATAAATTCATACATACATACATAAACTCATAAATCACAAAAATGGGTAGCCGGAGTTTCAGAGCTAGAAAATCCTCAGCCACATTTGAAAGTTAATAATAAAATAAATATCTAGCATAAAGGTGTGGCTAAAAATAAGGTGTACCCCTTAGGTGTCTACGCGGAAAAGAGTTTCCTAACAGACACCATATATGTATGGGCCCTTGCCCACTGTGTTAGAACATTTGTTTCCGCTTAGATACATTAGAGGCCCTGCTGTGATTCCAGCGGTGACATAAAGAAAAGAGAAAGTTAATATGGATTAGGCACACAGAGAGGATGGGTGAGAGTAAATTGGTGAAAGAGATATAAAGAGACAAAGACGTCATAAGGGTAAAGTTTAAATGGGAGAAAGCTTTACCAGAATCGTACTAAAGTGGCGATGGATCAATTTGGCAAAATTATCCTTGTTTCACAACATAATTGTCATTAGATTAAGTTATCGGCAATTCGGTATGCAAAGTTTTTTTTTGGTATTTATTAAATATTTTTATTCGATAGCAAACACAAAAATAATAAACTAATTTGAATATTTTTCATTTAAAATGAGTAATTGCAAAGTTATGATTTTTTAAAGATTGTTCAACTTTTGTACTTAGTGACGTCATCGATTGATAATATCACGTAGCGACATGCAAATAATGCGAAATGTTTAGCAAAAATGTTGCTAATTGCAAAATATTTCACGAATTTGTGATCCCAAATGAAATTATTACGATATTATACTAAACAAACCTATGATTTTCGATGTTTTATTAATAAACTGCAAGAACGAATGTCTTTGACATAACGCTGAAGGTCAAATACTGTTACAGTTTTTTGCTAAAATAACGGTCATCTTAGCTCTGTTTGATTTAATTTCAAGAAAATATGTTTTAAAAACATAATATCTCGAAATGGTTTCGTAATCAGCACCACTTTTGTAAAACTTTGCATACCGCATTGTAACATAATGCCGGTCTTATTTAGAAGTATTTCTACGACATATTTCAGCCGACATATGTCACTGACATTTGTCATGTTGGTGAAATGGGGGCCAGGTGACTAGTTCACCTGTCAACACGGTCAAAGGCCATTGAAGAAAAATTGAATTGAACTTCACCTGTCGAATTATTTACACTATGCTTCAACTTTCTTAAGTGTATTGACAGATAATACATGATTTATCCTTAAATGTTGACAATAAGTAAGAAAAATTATATCATTTCAGAAAATACGGTTTAGATTTATGATATGTAACAATTGTTTCAGTCATTCGGTCAATGACATAGTTTTATCTTATCAAGTCAACGTATTTGTTTTATATTTTAATCCTTTGTAGCATTGAGCACTATATACACAGAATAGCTAAATTTCAGTTTCATTTCATATGCAACCAACTAGACAAAATACATACATACATAAATATTCTCACGCCGTTAGTTCTCAATGGGGTAGGCAGAGACTATCGATCGCCACTTTGTACGATCCTGGCAAACCTCTCTAGCTTCATTCACATCCATCAATCTTTTCATACATGCTCTTTTATTCTTCGTACTTCGGACACCTGCCTTTTTGAGCACATTTTCTATTTGATCTAAATGTGTCCTCCGAGGTCGTCCTCTACTAACATTACCTTCCACATTGGCTCTATAGATCTCTTTCACCAATTTACTGTCAACATCTCAACATTCCTTTTTCTATCTTCCTTACAATATCATCTTTTACACCACACCTTTCACGAATCACATCATTCCTCACACGATCACATAACCTTACATACATACATACATACAAAATACCTGCTACTAATATTATATAAATTTCAAAAATAATTTTATATATGTGTTAGAAATGTTACTAATTCCTTGAAAAGGATCACATTTTGCAACTCTAGGGGTTAGGAGGTTGTAGGTATTTCGATTGAAGCTTTGTTTAGAACTACTTTGAGTAAAAATTAACTCTATATTTATTATTTATTTGTGAAGATACCTGATATAGAACTAAGTAATCTTGCAGCTATTACTACTCAGTCGACATATGCCGCAACAGCCATAACTGAATTTAAAGGCGTTCATAATTTAAAAGGTTTTATTAATATGTTCTTATGGTTAATTTATCATGGTTGTTAACGGTGAGGGAAAACATCGTGAGGAAACCCACATGGCTGAGTTGTACTTAGTCATGTGACAGTGTATTCGTACAAAACGGCGATAGGCCTGCCCCCTATCACGTGAGTACACTGTCCATGCAAAACGTGGGTACTCTGAACACCAGGTGACAAAGTCACGTGATGTTCAGAAGTATTAGTACCTCTGCCAACCCCTTCGGGGATATTCGGCGTGAACGTTTATGTTATGTTATGTTCTTATGGAGAAATGGGCGTATTTTTAATAATGCTTGCACTCGTGTTTCTTTATAAATACATAATTGTGTAAAAAATACTATCGATTTATCAGCAAAAGTCCTAAAAAAGTCCAAATTCTACAATCAACACTAATTCATTCCGCCTAATCCGCTTTTTTAAATCGATAAAGCTTTACAGCAGTAGCTGTATGTCTTCAGCTTTAATAACTCCGGAAAAAGAACCGGTTCAAACAGCTGAAATTAAAAACAATCCATTTGATTTAATCCAAAAAGTTTCAAACGGTTTGTTAACAAAAAACTGAGTATGACACTAATGAGCAAACTTCAGCGCCACGCGATTTATAACGTGGAATTTTACAGACAGCAAAATGAATTATTTTGCGTTGATCGTTTAGCCGATGCTCTATTAGCAGACAGACTACCACCCAGACGAAAATGTATATAGCGAATACTGGTTGATAGCATAGTAAAAGTCTTTGTAAGGTCCTGATATTTTAAAAGTTTGTATTAAGTACCTCGTTTAAAATATTCGCAGCTTTATGGCGTTCTTTACATCGCAGCAGATGTACTGAAAAATGGCTTATATATTTGTTGGATTATTATTTAATACGACTATTTTAAAATAATAGCCAGCACATAAAGGTTCATTTAAATAATAAGAATTAATTCAGATACCTATACTTACAAGCCAATTTACTGGCAATCTGTGCAAAAATGTGATAGTAACTGTATTGTAAAATAAATGTTAATGCCATATGCCTATATCAGAAAGCGAAACACTCAATACACTCACAAAATATAAGATTATTATGTAAATATTTCCTTAATTCGTGAATCGTGATAGTTTTGCATGACTCCCGGCAAACTTCCTACTTGCAATAAATAATGTTTTATGTCACCATGACAGGCGGCCATCTTACTTTGGTACGTTCAGCAGGATCGGCGAAAATCGTAAGGAAGCATTCCTGTATCGATTGTACCAGCTCGTACTGTGCTCGGTCCCGATTTCCGTGCAATAACTTGTACGATTGGCGATTTGAGTTCTCGATTACAGGATCGAGTGACTCAAGTTTGTAATGTGCGAGTTCAAGAGCCTTGGTATTACGAAAATTATGGGGTTCAAAGAATTCGTTTGAAATGTTAAACTTGTAGTTGAAATAATAGTACGAGCAAGTATCTACATACATAAATAGAGTTACGGCATTGGTTCTCATTGAGGTAGGCAGAGACTATCGATCGCCCATTTGTACTGCATAAATTTTTGAGCACAATCTCACTTTCACCTAAATGTGTCCTTTGTGATCGGCCTTGACTGACATTACCTTAGCATGCATATTCGCTCTATATATATATAGGGTGTCTCAGTAAGAGTGCACTTTTCAATTTTAAAATAAAAACAAGTATTTTTTACCAGTTTTCGAATAGGTAGTTGACGTATTAGTTGTTTGCAAAGTTTGCGAGCGCTTTCAGCGTAACTTTCCCCATTTTTGTAAAGAGTTTTCACAATTATAACGCGTTGTTCTTCCAAAAAGCGCTCCATTTTTAATAATCGGAATAAACAGAAGTGTCAGCCGTCAAATTTCATAGTTGCCACTTGCAAGAGAAAAAAAAATCGACTTTTAAAAAGTGCACTCTTGTTGAGACATCCTTTCTATCTTTCACCAAGTTGTGATTTGTTTAAATAGCACTGGGCTGGTCAATATTAAAAATATGAGCATTACCTCATTAGTTTTGGTTTGGCCTCTAAAGATGCATTAAATAACAAATTGACCACTATTTTTTATTGTTGAACCTCAAGACAGGATAAAATAGGATATGAAAAATCCAGAACCTCTTATCGTTTTGCCATCAACAATTATCCACAATCACCATGATTAATAATGTTAAGATCCTTTGCATGCAGCGCACATTAAAAAGTTCTTCTAATACAAATTTGTGAAAAGCGGTGTGTCTGATGTCGTATTAATTTATAACTTTTGATATCCAGAAAGTAGCCTCTACATTAATCATGGCCCGTACCGTACACGAGGACCGTAAATCTTTATTTAATTTATTTATTTAAGCTAGTGTTGTTTTCTTGGATCATACTATCCTTTTTAAATGAAGCATACATACATACACATATACTCACGGGTATAAATCCCTAGAAGCGGTAGCCAGAGCTAAGGAACTAGAAGTTCCTCAGGCACTTTTGGAAAGTTAAGTGGGGAAAAGATGGCAAAATAAAGGTTGTTGGTGATGGGTCTCCAGCCGCATCGCCCAAAATCCCTTAGAATCCCCAATACCGTTAGTCGCCTCTTACGTACACTCACCGGAAGAAATGGGGTAGTGTTATTCTAAGCCGACACTACACAGTAATAGATAAATGAAGCAAAAGAAAAAAATATTTGCTTCAATAACATTCTTGAGTTTTCTAAACTTTTTACATATAAAGACTTGAAAAATGAAGTAAGTAATTCACAGTTACTCTATATATATATATATATATATATATATATATATATATATATATATATATATATATATATATAGAATAAAATACCCACTGACTGTTCATTTTAAAAGTCGATCTAAGCGAATCTGTAAGAAAATCTTATGACAGTGTTCAAGATTTTCTAAACGATAAATACCCAATGCATACATGACACTATCTTTAAAGACATCGGTCTTCCCTCGTTATTCCCTAGAACAATTGTCAGGTGAAGATTGTAACACCAACATTATAGGTTTGGTTTTTTGTACTGGGCAACTTACTTACTTATAATCACTTACGATTCCCATTGGGGTTGGCAGAGACTATCGATCGCCACTTAGTACGATCTAGACAAACCTCTCTTGCTTCCCTTACATTCATTATTGGTCTCATACATGCCCTTTTATTCTTCTCACTTCGGACCCCGCCTTTATAAGAACGTTTTCTTTCTGGTCTAGAACGTTTTACGAAACCGTCCTCTACTAACAATCCCATCCACATCGGCTCTATATATCTATTTCGCTACTTTATTTTCATCCATCCTCTCTATGTGCCCAAAACACCTTAACATTCCTTTTTCTATCTGGCATACAACGTCATTTTTCACACCTACTCATTCACGAATCACACTATTTCTCACTCTATCACACAACCTTACATAACATATACTTCTGAGGGATCTCATTTACACTGCATTAACTCTACTTTTGTGCTTCTTCTGCCATGCCCAACATTCACTACCATACATCAGCGTGGGACCAGAACAGCATTATGCACAGCCATTCGAGCCTTTTCTGATGACGATTGGCTCGACATCAGACCGTTCATGGCTCCAACTGACTGTTATAATTATTATTATTATTTATTCATTAAATCAGACAACAAGGGTCCATAGTGTCAGTAACATTATTATCTTAGCCTATGTTAGTATACAATATTATCTATTTATTATTTAATCAGCCAATTAGCACCCGCGCAAGGTGCTGCATTATTGGGGAATCGTAGCGCCCTGCTATGGTCCTCAGGATAGAGTTAGAGCTGCTCCGCACCCTGCAGAGCAACGAAGCGGCTTTTTTGCGCATAATGGCATAAAAGTCGTCTGCATGATTCTGCGGAAACATGCCTGAAGCACTGCAGAAGCGAGGCAGCCCCAACAACATTCTGAAACCATTATTAATGGGCAACTTTTTTCGATACGTCAAACAAGCATTAATTATTAAAATGAAAATGGTATTTTATAGTATTTTGGAAAGATCCGAGAAAATGCGGTAAAGAGTTTCTTGTAGTCTTCTGCTCTTTACTAAACACCTAGAAAGCGACACTCGATAAAAATATCTGGTTTTTTCTCCGTGGTTGTCTTCTGACAATACCATAGATATGGGCTCTATATATCTATTTTACCATTATGCCTTCTCCTTCAGTGTTGGTTATAAAAATTGTGTTTAAACGCAATGCTAACAATTAAAGTACACTTATGTCACGCACGCTACACGCGCTTAATAAACCGACGCGACGCACGCGTTTATTACCATACCACTAATTTATTTCTTATCTCTGTCTGTTTGCGTAGCGAAAGAGAAAGAGTGAATTAAATACCGTTTAAATTTATTAATCTATGATTATCATAGTTGTATCCACAACCACGTTATATCCAAGAATCAATATGCTTTGAAGCGGCAAGTTATAAATTAATTATTTTTCTCCTCTTCTGTCTAAGGATAGGTTTGTTTACATTGTCTACAACGTTGTTCCTTGCTAATTTTGTAACGCGAAAATTTTCGTGGTGTAGACAAACCTGTAAATTTTATTGTTAGGTATATTCTTTAAACAGAAGAATCCTTAGATTTTATCTTTTTTTATTTAGAATATAACATACTTAGCACTTGGAGATACTCTGACATTTATTTATTTACATTTTAATTCGGTCAATATCGTGCACATATACAATAGCAGATTTTTTTCATGGTTAAAATATAGCAAACAATTTAAACGTTTCAATACAAATTCTAAATATTAATTCACTTAGTTAACTTGATGCATTGGGTAAGTTTAATTATCGTGTAAATCTTTAGATTCCAGAAAAAAACGAGGATTCGCAGGATAATTTTGTCACCGTTACGCACGTAGCTAAATACTGTTAGGAAATGGTTTCTGTACTAAAGATTAAATGAAACAAGTATGTGTTAAAAATATTGTTACGTACCGGGTTCTTAATTTGATAAATACCAGTCACACTTTCGTGCAATAAGGTGTAATTATATTTATTGACCAATAACGCACTTTACACAACACAACAAACACTATCGATAATTAACTATCGATACTCGCACTAATTAACAACACTAATTTACTCCGTTATAGTAACACTGTCCACACCGTTAAGCTTATTTCCGTAATCCGTATATCACTGCACTGTCGTATTTAATTTCTTCGCTCTAGTATTTCGCTTGTTCTCGCTTTAGTTCTTCGCACTCGAATAACTCCGTAGCACGCGTCGCTCTTTATATATGCCAAATCTCAAATACGCGAATATTACAGAAAGTTCTAGTACCACATTCTCGAAAAGTCGATATTCGAGAAACATCTAGTAATTCCTTTACTTATTAGAATACTAGTAACGCCATCTGTTATCTAGTAGTGGCAAATCCTATCTCCTACTTGCGAACAGATGTCGTAACATTACCCCCTCCTTACATTAATACTCGTCCCGAGTATTATTGCTTCCATGGTACTTCGCAAGTCGATCGATGTGAACTATTTTCCAAGCCCCTCTAGGTTGGCGTTGAATTCTGTACGTTACATCGTTTATTCTAGTGACCACCTTGTACGGTCCTTCCCACCTATTTTGTAACTTAGGGGACTTCCCTTTCTGGCGAGTTGGATTGTGTAACCAGACGAGCATACCCTCTTCGAAACGCGGCGTGTTAGCTTTACGGTCATATCTGGTTTTCATCTTTTCACTAGCATGTAAACCATTTTCACGCACTAGGGAATGTACATCTTGCATTCTTTCCCTCAAATCGCTTACATATTCAGTTACACTCTGCGGCTCATCTGGTGACCCTCCTGTCAACAAATCTACAGGCAATCGTAGCTCTCTTCCGAAATTGACGAAAGCAGGTGTTTCCTTCGTGCTTTCGTGAACAGCTGACCGGTAAGACAGTAAAAATAATGGAATGTGTTTGTCCCAGTCCTTCTGATGTTTTTCAACCATCTTCGCCAACTGTCTCTCCAGTGTTTGGTTGAACCTCTCCACCATTCCATCTGACTGAGGATGATATGGCGTCGTCCTGGTTTTATGCATTCCAAGCAGTTTGCACACCTCTTGAAATACTTGTGACTCAAAATTTCTTCCCTGGTCAGAGTGTATCTCCAGGGGCACGCCAAATCGACAGATCACTTCCTCAACCAGTTTTGTAGCCACAGTTATTGCTTCTTGATTGGGTATGGCAAACACTTCAGGCCACTTAGTGAAGTAATCCATCACCACCATGAAATATTTATTTCCGGACTCTGATTGTGGAAACGGTCCAGCCACATCAACGGCAATCCTCTCCCAGGGAGCTCCCACATTGTACAACCGTAATCCCCCTCTACTCCGGGTCTGCGGACCTTTCACCGCGGCACACGTTGTACATTTCCGGCACCAGTCCTGTACGTCGTCCCTACAATGAAGCCAGTAAAACTTCGCACGAACCTTCTGCAACGTACGATTTACCCCAAGATGCCCGCCCGAAACACCGTCATGTGTTTCCCGCAGTACATCTTTAACCTTGGCTCTGGGCACGACCAATTGTAGGTGCTCTTCCTTACCGTTGGGTTTCTCCCACCTCCGGTACAGTAGACCATTGATCAGAACCAGGCTGTTCCATTGCGCCCAGTAAGCTTTCGTACTCACTCCTGTGGACGCTACTTCACTCCAAGCCGGTTGATCGTGTTTTTCCTTCTTCCATTTCATGATGGGTCTGAGGTTCTCATCTTCTTCTTGGGCCTTCTGCATAGCTTCTGTTTCCCATCCATCCAATGGACAAATTCGAGTCACTTTCACGACCTCCTCCTTCGACTCTTGCTTCCGGCAATGTTTACAGTCTTGATCATTGACACAGCCCAATATCACCAAACTGTTCCCGTTACAGGCTTGTGAGATGGTCATTGTCGGGGCTTTCTCCTCTCTAGCCAGCACCTGCCCCCCGGTCCTGGCTAATGCTCGTTTCCCTGGACTTTTGCGGCAGAAGCCTCTGCCTGCCTCTTTTCTTCCTTCCTCAGCGGGCAACTTAATCTCAAATGGCCCCTTTTCCCGCAGCCATAACAAATCGGTCCAGTACTCCTTCCGACGGGTGCTTTAATGACCTTGACGTCCTCATTTGCTTCCGCAATCTCACGAAGTCGATGAGTTTGGCGCGTATCCTGGCGGCAAGCTTCAACTTCTAGAGCGTTCGCCAAGGCATCCTTGAGAGACGTGTGGTGTTGAAGTCTCACCGCTGTTCTCACTTCGATATCTCTGATGCCGTCGACGAATGCTTGCACCAGGTTCATTTCCACCGTCTTCGGATCTACACTGGGATAGGCCTTGCGGACGAGCTTCTCGATTTCAAGGGCCCACTGCTGAAGTCCCTCTCCAGAACGCTGGACCCTATCACGCAGCTGAGCGCGGAACACGTGCTCCAGGTGTCGCTCTCCATAGCGAGACTCCAACGCATCCAGCAGGTCCTTGAAACCACCACTCGGAGTCGGCAGCGCCTCTATTACTGACAGTGCTTGACCTCGGAGCGCCACCGTCAGTGCAGTCAAACACTGTTCATCAGTCCAACCATTGGCAGCCGCAACAGTCTGGAACTGATGTCTATACGCCGACCAGGATGTTGTTCCGTCGTAGGGAGGAACCTTCACACGAGGACCATGGACAGCTACTACATTCTCACCGGAGACAACCTTGACCGGTCGTGATTCAAGCTGCAGAACCCTTTTCTCCATTCCGCGGAAGTCGGTCTTCATGTCATCGATATCTTTCTCAATAGTGGTTACCTGCTCCTTCATCTGCTCTACGTCTTTTTCCACAGTAACCACCCGACCACTGACTTCATTGACCGCAGTGAGAACTTGTGAGAACTTAGTTTGCTGTTCCTCGCGCAACTCACGAACTTCTTGTTTCACAACACCCTGTACCTCCGAATGTATGTTTTTTTTAACATCCTGTACCTCCGAATGTATGTTTTTCACAACATCCTGTATGCTTTGTTGTGCTTCACGCATGCTTTGAAACATTTCAACTATCATCGTCAAGTCAGTATTAGTTGCGGCCGCCGGCGCCGTTGATGTAGACGGCGCGTTAGTCACCGCGGACGTCTCCTCTGGAATGTCACTCCGAGGGTTCGTGACCGATGAACTCATTTCCGACAGCTGTTCACCCTCTGCGGCTTTCTGAGCGCGTGTCTTCACACCCTCTCTTCCGTCTTCCTTCGGCATAACTGGCATCTTCAAATCCACTTCTGTCACCAATTGTTACGTACCGGGTTCTTAATTTGATAAATACCAGTCACACTTTCGTGCAATAAGGTGTAATTATATTTATTGACCAATAACGCACTTTACACAACACAACAAACACTATCGATAATTAACTATCGATACTCGCACTAATTAACAACACTAATTTACTCCGTTATAGTAACACTGTCCACACCGTTAAGCTTATTTCCGTAATCCGTATATCACTGCACTGTCGTATTTAATTTCTTCGCTCTAGTATTTCGCTTGTTCTCGCTTTAGTTCTTCGCACTCGAATAACTCCGTAGCACGCGTCGCTCTTTATATATGCCAAATCTCAAATACGCGAATATTACAGAAAGTTCTAGTACCACATTCTCGAAAAGTCGATATTCGAGAAACATCTAGTAATTCCTTTACTTATTAGAATACTAGTAACGCCATCTGTTATCTAGTAGTGGCAAATCCTATCTCCTACTTGCGAACAGATGTCGTAACAATATAACTTTAATAGCTACCAAAACTGTGTATCATTAATGATAAAGGTTCAAATTAAAATAAGTAAATCATCCTTCCGAACCTATTTATAATAAATCAGTTTAATTAGGGCGTCGCGGCGGGCGCAATTATGCTCACGGATTGTCTTATCATAGGTCAGTTAGCAAGGTGTATCGCTCATAATAAACTACATTGATTGGATCATGCTAACATTGTATGTAACGACGTGCCTACTTTGGCATCGACTTTATTTAAATAAAATCTTAAAACGAATATATGTTTGTTTTTATATGAGGGACTACACAAAGATTTTTTATATGAGGGACTAAATAAAGATTTTTTTACTTTTACTTTTACTTTTTTACTTTTTTTTGTTTTTCCAGTTTCAGATTATAACTTATTATGTAACAATATTTTTCAGATCGCTTTCCGATACTTTGAAACTGCCCTGATCGCATATTACATGCGAAATGTTATTGTTTTACATAACATAACATATACTCACGGCTATAAATCCCTAGAAGGGGTAGCCAGAGCTAAGGAATTAGAAATTCCTCAGCCACTCTTGGAAAATTGAGTGGGGAAAATGTGGTAAAGTAAAGGTTGTTGGTGATGGGTCTCCACTCCAACCACATCGCCCAAAAATCCCTTAAAAGCCCCAATTTCGTTAGTCGCCTCTTACGTACACCCATCGGTAGAAACGGGGTAGTGCTATTCTAAGCCCGTATAACTACACGGCAAATCTCACGGTTATCGTTTTATTGCTGAATAATGTCAGCTTAGACTTTCCATAACTAGTAAAGCCGTGCGATGAGACTTAGGCTAACAGAGATTTTGAAATAAGTTTTGGATGATGTAGGTAATAGTTGAAAATGAAAAAAAAACATCATTTATTTGAAACCTCCCGTTATTTCCAATAAAACGTATAGGTGTTGCCGTGTAGTGTCGGCTTAGAATAGCACTACCCCGTTTCTACCGATGGGTGTACGTAAGAGGCGACTAACGGTATTGGGGCTTTTAAGGGATTTTTGGGCGATGCGGCTGGAGACCCATCACCAACAACCTTTACTTTACCATCCTTTCCCCACTCAATTTTCCAAATGTGGCTGAGGAATTTCTAATTCCTTAGCTCTGGCTACCCCTTCTAGGGATTTATAGCCGTGAGTATATGTATGTATGTATGTATGTGTTATAGCGGTTGCTCCTTAAATAGTTTACTTATAATTTATAAGAGCATGAAAAGACGGCGATAGGCCTGCCCCCTATCATGTGAGTACACTGTCCATGCAAAACGTGGGTGTTCAGAGTACACCAGGTGACAAAGTCACGTGATGTTCAGAAGTATTAGTACCTCTGCCAACCCCTTCGGAGATATTCGGCGTGAACGTTTATGTTTTATATTATATATGTTATGTATGAAAATACTTGCTTTTATTCTTTACTGAGTATAAGATTTTCAAATTGTGAAAAATGAATTACTTTGCACATTCATTTTGCTTGCTTCAGGTGTTGAAAATAGCCAGTTGCTGCTTTAAAAGCGATTGCTGTATAACATGGTTTGCAATTATACGCTTGTGATAATTGCAAGCTGTAAATAATAAATAATCATATTTTCCCTTTTATTTAAAGATTATTTTTAAATCATTATTTGTATTTTAGGTTTACACCCTCATAAATATAACTATGCAGAGATAATTTAACTGACTGCAATAAATAGTGAAGTGACATGTTGTTTAACATAAACCGGTGCAAATAACATCAAACAAGAAACTCCCAGACACACGAAGCCAGATGAAAGCACAAGTGCATAAAACCAATTAAATCACGGATATAATTTATCTGTGTTGAACTTTAGACGTCTGGTCACGAGCTGGCTGCTGCATGCGCCCCGATATCTAATGTTGCTAGTGTCGTTAAATTCATGTGAAGATGGCTGAATTTCATCATCTTATTGGCATTTAATATAATATAACTTATTTTATAACGGAACTTTCATTTTACTATTTTTTCTGCAGAATAGTGTCGGCTTAGAATGGCACTTCCCCATTTTATGTGATTGTTGGATATTTGGTTAGAGACCCATCACCAACAAGCTTTATTCTACAGTTAACCACTCGACTTCGAAAAGTGGTTTCTAATTATCATTCTTAAACTCTGAATGTCCTTTTAAGGATTTATACATACTAACAAACGGCTATAAATCCCTAAACGGGGTAGCCCGAGCTTTGGAATAAGAAACTCCTCAGCCACTTTTGGAAGTTGAGTGGGGAAAAGATGCTAATAATAAATTATTGTCATCAGCACATCGCCCAAAAATCACTTAAATAGCCCCTATACCCTTAGTCGCCTCTTACGATCACCCCAGGGTAGAAATGGGGTAGTGCTATTTTAAGTCGACACTATACAGCTACATACATACATACATATACATATACTCACGGCTATAAATCCCAGGAAGGGGTAGCCAGAGCTAAAGAATTAGAAATTCCTCAGCCACTTTTGGAAATTTGTGTGGGGAAAAGATAGTAAAAATAAAGGTTGTTGGTGATGGGTCTCCAACCGCATCGCCCAAAAATCCCTCAATAGCCCCATACCGTCAGTCGCCTCTTACGTACACCCACCGGAAGAAATGGGGTAGTGCTATTCTAAACCGACACTACACGGCAACTACTATACAGCTATTTATACTAATAATATTTGTGATTTTTGGGAATATTTATTGGGATTTATTAAGAAACTAAATTTTAACCCTCTTAACTACTTTCCTTCACAGATGAATATAAATCCGGAAAGGTAAAAAAGTGCGTTTCGAACCATGCTAAAAGTTGAATTTAGTAGTAAAACATACACTTCGAATAGCTATGTATTATCAGCATAGAATAGATCTATCCAATTACTGCCCGTGAGTGTTCGTAAGAGGCGACTAAGGGTATTTTGAAATTTTTTTTGGGCGAGACGGTTGGAGCTTTATCACCACGAGCCTATATTATACAATCTTTTCCCCACTTAACTTTTAAAAGTGTCTAAGGACTTTTGTAGTCTGAAGCTCTGGCTACCCCTTTTAGGGATTTATAACTATATTTGCGAATATGCCGTTGTGTCATTCAAATGCCTTATAAAGACTAATAAATTCGTTAAAATTAATTATCATTTTAACAGTTTCTTTTTAAATTATTTTTAATGCCAAATATTATTGGGAAAATAATACATTAGCTATCACGTAAAGTTAAATTATTGAGCTGCAACGAAATTTGTACCCAATTTGTTTAAGGAACGAAAACGCGACAAAGCATTTAAAATATTGTCTTATCAGAATCAAAAGTCATAAATTATATGGTTCATTGCAATTTTCCCGCTTCTTCGTGTCAAAAGAGAGATTAAATTTCACAAACAAATGCTCGTGAACATTCTAAAATTAGTACTGTGCGGTTTCCTGTGATAGGGAAATAAAATTACTGAAAGGAAACAAATGAGACTGTGTATCCGTTTCAGCTTTTTTAACATTGTATTTTGAACTCTTCTACCATTACAATAAGACCCAAATACGAAGCAAATGAGGTTATTTAGCGATTGGAATTTTGAACATGCAGTTCGTTGTCGTGTTATATGCATTATTCTAGGGAACTTTATGCTATGTCTATAGACATTACTATACAAATCATGAACACACCTTGATATGACAAAAAAATCAGCCTATATATACCAACCAGGGGCTATCGTATTCCTGAACAGGGTAATAAGGCTAGTCCACCTACTATGTATGTTGTACAACTTTATCGACCCTCTTGAGCATGAAATGATCCTTAAATTCGCATTATCTGTGATCACCTGGTGTAACACCTTCGCCCTGATATCGAACCCGAAACCTACAGGGGTCGTAAAAAAGTCAAAAAAGTCGAAAAGTTTATTTTTCAAAATTAAGTTAAAAACTATCATTTTTTGAACGTAATTTTTTTTAAATTTATCATCGTTACCTAATTCCAACCAACCAACGGCTCTAATCGTTTGACTACAGAAATAATAAACATCTCTCTCAAGGAATTTTGAGAAGAAGAATGAATTTCACAAGTGGGAATGCAAAGTTGTTTTGTTGTACGATTAAATACTTTTTAATTGATAGCTAACACAAAAATAAAATATTTATACACACAGACATACATATACTCACGGCTATAAATCCCAAGAAAGGGGTAGCCAGAGCTAAGGAATTAGAAATTCCTCAGCCACTTTTGGAAGGTGCGTGGGGAATAGATGGTAGAATAAAGGTTGTTAGTGATGGGTCTCCAACCGCATCGCCCAAAAATCCCTTAAAAGCCCCAATACCGTTAGTCGCCTC
Organism: Bedellia somnulentella; assembly: GCA_963576735.1. Classification (NCBI taxonomy): domain Eukaryota; kingdom Metazoa; phylum Arthropoda; class Insecta; order Lepidoptera; family Bedelliidae; genus Bedellia; species Bedellia somnulentella. The sequence continues at coordinate 3,395,823 of OY755181.1, read as the reverse complement.
TTACGTACACCCACCGGAAGAAATGGGGTAGTGCTATTCTAAGCCGATACTACACAGCTTAAAATTGAAATATATATGTATTGGTTTAAACGCTTGAGACGTGCAATTATCCATAAGAAAACAACGTTAATCATCGTATCACATATCGTACAGCTGATAAACAGTGCCAATAAATTATGAGAGGTGTGTGTTAGTTTTGTAATAAACAAAACTCAAACGTTCACGCCGTATATCCCCGAAGGGGTAAGCAGGGGTACTAATACATCTGAACATCACATGACATTGTCATGTGGAGTTCAGAGTAACCACGTTTCGTTTTGATCGTATACTCACGTGATAAAGGACATACTTATCGCCTTTTTGTACGAATAAAATGTCACATGACTAAGTAAAACTCAGCCGTGTGGGTTCCCTTACGATGTTTGCCCTCACCGTTAAAAACCATGATAAATTAACCACACATATGTCTTTAGAAAAGACAAATTGATGTAGGCCCGACCCGGGATTTGAACCGTCACCGTCTGCACGATAAGCGGTGTTCTACCGACTGAGCCATCACGGTTGCTCCATAAGAAAACAGCGCATATAATCAGTAACAAATATTTGATCTCACATAAATACATACATACATATACCCACGGCTATAGATCCCTAGAAGGGGTAGCCAGAGCTAAGGAATTAAAAATTCCTCTGCCACTTTTGGAAATTTTAGTAGGGAAAAGATGGTAAAATGAAGGTGGTTGGTGATGGGTCTCCAACCGCATCGCCCAAAAATCCCTTAAAAGCCCCAATACCGGAAGAAATGGGGTAGTGCTATTCTAAGCTGACACTACACGGCATATTACACACTACACATAAATACAAATAGTACAATCGATAAATAGTGCCAATAAATTAAGAGAGGTGCGTCTACGTTTTGAAAAACCTCAAGTGATCGGGCTAGGCTGAATTTTAACACGACTGAAGGAAAATCTGGAGCAAAATTACCACTGCATTATGAAGCATTAATAAATGTAATTGCTACTTTTACAGCTGTGTACACGATAGAGCAATGACGAACATTGTATTACGGTGTAGTATCTAGAGCAGTTCCATCAATAATGTTTTACAAACACGTAACTTGGCGGGGGAATGAACAACCTGCGTTTGTTTGGCCGACAGCGATATAGGTTAATGTTGTGTGGTTTTGCAAGCGTTATTATTCAGATATTACTTGGGGTACTGACATGAGAACCAAAATAAAAGAGATTAAACCATATTTTTTCCAAATGCTATAAAATTGCTATAGAAAAAGGAATGTTGAGATGGTTTGGGCACATAGAGAGGATGGATGACAGTAAATTGGTGAAAGAGATATATAGAGCCAATGTGGAAGGTAATGTTAGTAGAGGACGACCTCGGAGGACACATTTGGATCAAATAGAAAATGTGCTCAAAAAGGAAGGTGTCCGCAGTATGAAGAATAAAAGAGCATGTATGAAAAGATTGATGGATGTAAACGAAGCCAGAGAGGTTTGCCAGGATCGTACAAGGTGGCGATCGATAGTCTCTGCCTACCCCAATGGGAACTAACGGCGTGAGAATATGTATGTATGTATGTATGCTATAAAATTGAAATATAGCCGTGACTATATGTATGTATATAATTGAAGACATCAAAGTTGTTATCCAAAACCACAGCAATATCTTCTCAAAAGTTGCTTAACGGTGACTTTCATCATCACGACAGCCCATAAATTTACCAACAGAGGGCTTAAGTCTACTTGTGTAGGTCATAGAACACAACACTGGATATTCAATATAAATATCTCACCCCTTACATTTTTAAAAGTGGGGATGGAAGGGTTTGCTATCATGTCTCATGCATGCATGTATATGCGCATCTTCAAATGCATGTATATGCGCCGGGAATATTGTGTGGCTATGACTTAGTACGATTATTATTCGGAATATCTTTAGTTCCTCGCCTCTCCCATGGCCGAAACAGAAAATTAAAATTTTAAATGGGAGAGGCGGTACTCCCCGACAAGAGCACAGTCGGTCGGGGTCAGGGAGTCAGGTTCAAGAACCGACGGACGATCCGAGCCGTATCGAGCAGCACCGCTTTCTGCATCTGTGCTGGAACCGACACGCCACAGAAATCCAACCGCCTCAAGTTGGTCGCGAGGCTGGTTGGAATTAACCCGTTCGCGGACAAAACAATTGGGATTATTTCTGTCGAAGTCACACCCCACATGTCGGTGATCTCGTGAGCCAGATCGAGATATTTCCGACGCTTCTCGGTGTCGGCTTTCACGAGACCCTCGTCATGAGGGATAGTGACATCCACTAGAAATACCCTCGACTGCGACCGATCCCATACCACGATATCAGGCTTATTCGCTAGAATAGTCCTGTCCGTGATAACGGATCGGTCCCAATAGATTTTGGCACGGTCGTTTTCTAGGATTGGCTCCGGCAGATACTTGTAATACGGCAGCCTCTGTTGCAAGAGTCCGTATTTCAGAGCGAGCTCCTGATGCAGGATTTTGGCTGCTTGGTTGTGTCTGTGCAAGTACTCAGTGTTAGCAAGAGCCGAACAACCGGAAATAACATGCCTAAGTGACTCTCCGGTTATTATTATTATTATTGGTGGGCGCTAACCGCCTCGGGTTTCCGCACTTAACCCAGCTACGAGGTGGGCCATTGTACGTGGACTTAGTACGATACGACACACTTGAAATCGACTTAGTACGATTTCAAGTGTGTCGCCGAAAACCAGACGAGACCAATAGACTTCAAATGTTATTAATGGATAAAGGTTACTTTTAAACCACTGTTCTATTTTTTTTTCATGCCCTATTTAAGTTAGGGTCGCTCTTTGACAGATATAATGGAAGAAAACATCAAGAGGTTCATCACGTGCAATCGTGCATATATCGTGAGGAAGATATACTTTTGTAACAACATAATGGTCGAGAGATTTGCAGGACAGAGCGCGCCCGCCGGTCAAACCTTTCAGTCCCTCTCCTTATAGACTTAGAACCGATAATGACATAGGTAATCGTGTTACTTTAATTATCTCTAAAACAAAAATAGGAGATAATTATCGAGCCAAATGAATCACCCGTGTACAGCAGAGCGGCTAGGAGAAGTGCTTTGAAATCTGGTGCAAAGTGATGAAAATTTGTAGAGAGGCTGGTACGTTATAAACAATTAAAAAAATATTGATAAAAGTATGAATATCACATATATATGTTAACATAACATAAACATATATAACATAAACGTTCACGCCGTTTATCCCCGAAGGGGTTGGCAGAGGTACCAATACTTCTGAACTCACATGGCAGCGCCATCTAGTGTCCAGAGAAGGTACCCACGTTTTGCCTGGACAGTGCACTCACGTGATAGGGGGCAGGCCTATATATATTTTAGTATTTGATTTAGTCTGCTACGCAAGATCAATTAGGGGAGTTTTGGTTCCGTACTTAAACAAACAATTCGGTGGCTATTTCCTGTCGATAATTTTATATTCAATGCTGTCTCGATAACATTGTTTGTCTGAGGAAGTTTGTCTACGTGATGCTTGTCATGTTTTATGCACTTTTTATATCCACTTACGGTTCTAAATAATGATGAACGTATTCAAAATCATAGAGATTTTCCAGGATTATTAACACCTTCTATAGTGTGTAGTGCTGTGTAGTGTCGGCTTAGATGCTGTGTAGTGACGGCTTAGAATAGCACTACCCCATTCCTTCCGATGGGTGTCCGTAAGAGGCGACTAACGGTATTGGGGCTTCTAAGGGATTTTTGGGCGATGCGGTTGGAGACCCATCTCCAATGACCTTTATTTTTACCATCGTTCCCCACTCATATTTCCAAAATTGGCTGAGGAATTTCTAATTCCTTAGCTCTGGCTACCCCTTCTAGGGATTTACAGCCGTGAATATATGTATGTATGTCCTATAAATATACGCACGCCTTTAACGTGTTACATCGCTAAGTACAGCTTAGTATCAATTAACATCCTTGACGAATCAAACTTTAAATTATTTTAAATAGGACAACATAGTGTTGTCCGAGTCAGGATTTGAACTCACGTCTCCTGAATGAAAAGCGTATGAAATTTCACTGAGCTGACAAGGTGGTTACATCACTATTATTTTTATATGTTGTTAAATAGCTAACATTGGTTTCATCCGCATTATAATATTTAGGTAAGGCGTTTTTCACTCGGAAACTATCAAACCAGAAGGTAATTGTAATAGTCTGCCAGCGCACTAGACTAGAAGATGTCAATACCATTTCTAGGTCGAGTTAGTAGACATTTTCAAATAAAATGCGACGTTCTGAGTTAATTAACAATATCTTTGTGGGTCATCTGTTCGATATGATGTCGAATTACGAGATAGATAAAATTATTACAGACATCTTATCCAAACGATAAATACAAGTACATGTTTTTGATTATCAATTTGTTTTTTTACCTATGAAGTATTTCCGTGATTTTGCTAAGTAGTTTCTCTTCAAAAGACATGGAAAACTCTGCTCCCAATAGAAAGATGATATATCTTAAATCAGACAATTTAAGGGAAAACTATTTTACTATTCTGAATTTGTCAACTGAATTCGGCAGTAAATAGAATGGCATAATATGCACGTGTCCCAAGTTAAATGCCTTGTAATGAGCGATGGATGTAAGCGATGGCGGCGCGCTTTAGCGTTAGTTTTAGTTTTTTAAATTTGAATTTTATGAACGTATAATGTATCTGTCATTTTTATAAATTTTGTGGGTGTTATGTATTTTTAATGTTAAATGTCAGGTAGTTTTGCTATGTCAGTCTGCATCTAACGGTTGTACGGCGAAGTCTTTTGTGTGTTTCCAAAATCGAATAAACGTTTTGTGATATATTTTGGACTTTGATTTGGGTGATCCCGGAACTAGCTTCAGTAGCTTACATTGGTCATTCGAGCCGGATCATGCCAAATCTTTTTGATACTCCGCCACAGAAGAAAATGAGTGCCCGAGAGGAGCGTGCTGCGAGGCGTACGGAAAAGCAGGAGGAAGACCTTGCTGCAGGTTATCTACGTCATAAACTGTCCTGTGGTAGCAGTAGAGCTTCGACAAAGAGGTCATCGGCTTCCGTGGAATTACGGAAGAAGCAGGTGCTGTTGGAGGCAGCGACCAAGAAGGCGGCCATCGAGATGGACCTGATTGATAAGGAGGCTCAAGTTCAAATGGCAATGGCAGATGCAGAACTCGAGGAAAAAAGTTATTACAGTCCACAAAAAGAAGGCGACTTGGATAATTGGTTGGAGAATCAGGCTAGTTACACTAGGTCACGTCAGAAGGTCTCCGAGCATGAAGAAAACCCGGACGACAATTTGTCAAAAAGTATGGCGGTAGAACGACCGCGCGTCTCCCATGGTTTACCCGGGCCCCCGGCACAAGACGCGGCGGCGACATTTGATGTCAACTACACCATACAGCAATTGACTAGCGCGCTGAAGGATATTACCAAGTCGGTTGCAGCGAATAATGTACCTAACGGTCATTTACTTGGTCGATTGAGTACATCAAGAGATTTACCCGACTTTTCGGGCGATTCGATGGAGTGGCTTTATTTTAAAAAAACCTATGAAGATTCTACCCACTTATGCAGATATACGGAGGCTGAAAACTTGGGGCGATTGAAGAGATGTCTTCGAGGTGCGGCAAAAGATGCGGTCAGTGGCTTATTTATCTGTGCTACATCGCCAGAAATAGTTATGGATACTTTGGAGCTTCGTTTCGGTAATCCTGACTGTATAATAAAAAGAATAATGTATGACATAAAAAAATTAACACCACTGCCTAACGAATATCATAAAGAAGTAATTAGTTTCTCAGTGAAAATAAAGAATTTTGTGGAAGCAGTGAAAGCGGTTCAGAGGGACGAATATTTACGAGGTAACTCTATTACTTCTATTATTTTGTCAAAACTACCCGCTGTGTTAATTTCAAAATGGTCGGATTACAGTTATGATCGTATCATGCAAAGCAATGAGTCACGCTTGGTCATTTTGTCAGAGTTTTTAACGCGAGAAGCAGTGAAAATATCAGCTACGGCCAGTACAATAAACATCGAAAAACCTCTGCAAAATAAAACATTCTTGATGCATACGGACACTTCCAGTTTATGTTTATTCTGTCGAAAAGCTAAACATAAAATATCAGAATGTAAACAGTTTAAAAAGGCCATGCGAAAGACTAAATGGCAGTTTGTGAAACGTAATGGCTTGTGTTATAAATGTATAGCTGCTCGACACAGCCGCGATACATGTTCAGCTCCCGTGTGCGACAAGGATGGGTGCGGTCGAGAACATCACCAGTTATTACATTTCGCCGAAGATAAAAACCGGGCGACCTTGACATTGCAAGACAGCGGACAACAGCAGGCAGTGTCGACGGCGGCGGCGGCAGCGCGCACTCCATCTTGTACGAGCGCGAACGCCAGTAGCTCCGAAATACAAACTGTTTCCCATGTAAACACGAACGCGCCAGTGAAAGTGTTGTTAAAAGTGCTGCCTATTCGTATATATGGCAAAAATGGCTATGTGGATACTACGGCTTTGCTCGACGACGGGTCCACGGTGACATTAATTAGTAGTGAACTAGCAAATCGTCTGAATTTATGTGGTAAACAAAAAACATTACGAGTGAGCGGTGCATGGTGTGATAACGAACTAAAATGTAGTACAACAGTTTTGAATTTTAAGCTTTCTGGCAAGGATAATAGAGTTCATAATATTGTAGCTCAGAGTATTGATCAGTTGAATTTACCTTACCAGGATATTTCGTGTGTAGATATAAATAAGTATACTCATTTAAAAGGTTTGCGTTCAGAGTTTATAAGTTCAAACATAAAACCTGAAATACTAATAGGGCAGGACAACTATCATTTAATGTCGCCAATGAAAATACAATTAGGTAGATCTAATGAGCCGTCCGCTACGCTTACTCCCCTAGGGTGGTGTTTACATGGTGTGGTACGTGTTCCGCGGTGCGCAGCAGGTGAGTGGTCATTTTTTACATATGACAATTCTGCCACTTTTGTCACTCAAAACGACAGCCATCCAAACCTCGAGGAGCAATTATTACGTGAGATGTACAATGAGGTAAAACAATCCTTCGCTTTGGACTCAATGGGTATATCATGTAAATCTCGCGAGAACGCAAATGATGCTCGCGCCGTGGCTATCTTGGACAAGACTTCTGTGCTCGTTAATGGTGAGTGGTATGTTGGTTTGCCGTGGAAAAATGAAAATTGTGAGCTAACTGATTCTTACCCTGTTGCGTTGAATAGGTTAAGGAATATTCACAATAAAATGAATAAGGATCCGAAGTTTGCTACAAGATATAATGAGAGAATCAGTCACTTATTAGAAAATAATTATGCGTCAATAGTAGGAAACAATGAAACAGTTGCGGGGTCTAAGATTTGGTATTTGCCGCATTTTGGGGTTGATAACCCAAATAAGGAGAAGCTACGTTTGGTATTTGACGCCGCAGCTAAAAGTAAAGGATATAGTTTGAATGATTATCTTCTGACAGGACCAGACCTTTTATCATCACTATTTGGTATTATGCTTCGTTTCAGGGAAGACAGGGTCGCTGTAACAGGGGATATAAAGGATATGTTTCTCAGGGTGAAGATACGAAAGGAGGACCAGCATGCCCTGAGATTTCTGTGGAGTAGCAACAGCTGTGATACACCTAAAACGTATGTTATGAATTCATTAATTTTTGGAGCTAACTGTTCTCCCTTTATTGCACAGTATATTAAAAATAAAAATGGCTCACGCTTTTCATCATCCATGCCGCATGTGGTTGATGCAATATGTAATTATCATTACATGGATGATTATATTCAGAGTTTACCGAACGAGTTAACTGCAATAGAGATGGTAAAAAATATATCATTAATTCATAAAGAGGGCAATTTTGAGATAAGAAATTGGATAAGTAATAGCGCTGCCGTATTAAACAGCGTGCCTAAAAAGACTTGGGGTAATTCAATATGCAAATTTAATATAGAAGGTAGTATTTCTGAAAGAATATTGGGTATGATTTGGTATCCAAAGGATGATCTATTAGGTTTTGATTTATCTTTAAAACGCATCCCACAGAGTATCATCTCTGGAAAACAACGACCGAATAAACGCGTTATGTTACGTGTAATTATGTCAGTATTCGACGTACTTGGTTTTTTGACCCCATTTACTGTCCAAGGTCGTATAATGTTACAGGATACATGGAGACTCAAGGTCGGTTGGGACGAAGACATACCAGATGAAATATATAGAAAATGGTGTCAGTGGCTCGACCTACTTAAAGAAATGGGAAATGTTCGAATTCCAAGATATCATATGAATATGATGATGGGCGATGTTACGAGAGAGAGCGAGATAGCTACTATTGGCAGAGCTACCGCGACGTTCGAGCCTACGATGCACGATGCTACGCAGGAGGCTACGAGCGCCTACGACGATGGCGTAGCAGCGGCTAGGAATACGCAGTATAACAGGTTACAATTACATATTTTTAGTGATGCGTCTAGTAAAGCGATGGCTGCTGTAGCCTATTGGCGTTGGGTAGACAGTAACGGAAAGATATATGTTTCGTTTATTGCAAGTAAAAGTAGAGTAATGCCTGTTAAACCCCTAACAATGCCGCGAGCGGAACTTCAGGCTGCTTTACTGGCAGCACGATTAGGAAAAACATTAATAGAGGAACATAGACTAAAACCGCAACAAAAATTCCTATGGTGTGACTCGACCACGGTACTTCACTGGATCCGTAACAATGAACGAACATATAATACGTTTGAAGCCAACCGATTAGGGGAAATCGACGAGTGTACCTCTATTAAGGAATGGCGTTATGTTCCCACCAAATGTAATATAGCTGATTTGGCTACAAGAGAGTCGTTTGAGATGAATATATTTAAAACAAGATGGTTTAGCGGTCCCGAGTTTTTGCATTTAGAGGAAAGTTTATGGCCAAGAGACGTAATCGAAACAAAAGGTAAATATTGTGATAATATTTTAGTGACACAGTCATCCCCGTTACCGGCTAATAATTTTCCTATACCAGATGTGTGTCGATTTTCATCGTGGTTGCGCTTAGTCAGAAGTACTGCTATGGTTTTATTATTTATTGCTAAATGTAAAAAACAAAGTGTAAAATTGGATTCTGCTATTCTCGAGCAAGCTGAACATTTGCTACTAAGATATGCGCAACAACAATCAATTGAAAATGATTTGAATATTATAAAGGACAAGCGTTGTTTGCCTCGTTCGAGCAAGTTGCGAATTTTATCACCTTTTTTGGATGGAAATGAGATAATGCGTGTAGATGGTCGAATAAAAAACGCAGAAGTTGATATTCAAGTAAAAAATCCCATCATTTTGGATGGACGTCATTGTTTAACTAAACTTATTGTGTCCCACTACCATAGAAAAGCTGCGCATTGTAACCAAGAAACTGTTGTTAATCAGCTTAGACAAAAATATTGGATTATTAAACTAAGGCCGACTGTTAAAAATGTTATATCAAAATGTATGTTATGTAGAATACGTAAGTGTACTCCTCAGGTACCCAGAATGGGTGACTTACCTGCTGCGAGAGTAGCTCATCATCAGCGCCCCTTCACTCACTGCGGTATTGATTTGTTTGGCCCCATGGAGGTCACTATTGGTAGAAGGAAAGAGAAACGCTATGGTGTTCTATTTACTTGTATGACGGTACGTGCGATTCATTTGGAAACAGTTTCATCTCTTACTACAGATGACTTAATTATGGCGTTACGACGTATGGCGGCGCGTAGAGGGTGGCCTCGTTTCTTTTATTCTGATAATGGAACTAATTTGAGAGGGGCTGAAAAGGAACTAAGAAAGTCTTTTCTAGATTTAGATAATACTTCTTTGAGGGATGAAGGTCTAAACAATGGATCTGATTGGGTCTTTTCACCCCCAGGAAGCCCACACTGGGGTGGGGTATACGAGAGGATGATACGAGGGGTAAAAACATCGCTACGTGTAATTTTAAAGGAACGTTCTCCGCACCCTGATACACTTGCAACATTGTTGGCTGAAGTGGAGTCTATTATCAACAGCAGACCATTGACTTACGTAAATACCGATGATCCTAGCTGCCCAGAGTCGATTACACCAAACCATTTTTTGATTGGAACCTCCGTCAGTGGACCCACAATTGGAAAATATGATGACGGTGATCTTTCTTTACGAAAAAGGTGGCGATCAGCTCAAAGATTAGCTGATATGTTTTGGTCCAGATGGGTCAAAGAGTATTTACCCACATTACTTCCCCGTCAAAAATGGAACAGCGAGGAGAAACCACTTGAGGTAGGTAACCTGGTTTTAGTTGTCGATCCTAACAGTCCCAGGTGCTCTTGGCCCAAGGGGCTCATAGCGCGAGTATTCCCAGGTAAGGATGGTCGGGTGAGAGTGGTGGAAGTGCGCACGGCGAGTGGTCTCCTGCTGCGCGCCGCGACACGCATCGCACCTATTTCTGTTGGTGATTCGTGCTGATAGCACTGGGGTGGGGAATGTAAGCGATGGCGGCGCGCTTTAGCGTTAGTTTTAGTTTTTTAAATTTGAATTTTATGAACGTATAATGTATCTGTCATTTTTATAAATTTTGTGGGTGTTATGTATTTTTAATGTTAAATGTCAGGTAGTTTTGCTATGTCAGTCTGCATCTAACGGTTGTACGGCGAAGTCTTTTGTGTGTTTCCAAAATCGAATAAACGTTTTGTGATATATTTTGGACTTTGATTTGGGTGATCCCGGAACTAGCTTCAGTAGCTTACAGAGTGCAATGCATTTTTATTGATTTAATGTAATTCAATTTTACTTACTTCATTAACATTTTGTGCTGCTCTTACTTTTATTTAAAAAAAATTAAAGTCTCAGAATGATGTCACTTTAGTCTTAATATAAAAGAACTACCAAAAAAGTTTGAACAATGAAATAGTCGATGATCACAAGTTGATAAATTAAAATAAAAGACAGTTAACATTATGAACTAAAGAAAAGGCTCCTAAGTAAAAGAAGAATAAGGTTGTGTTTTTGATTCCGACAATTATCTTTTACAAACATACATACCTATATATACTCACGGCTATAAATCCCTGAACGGGGCGGCCAGGGCTTTGGAATGAGAAATTCCTCAGCCACTTTTGGAAGTTGATTTGAGAGAAGATGGTAATAATAAATGTTTTCGGTGACGGGTTTCCAACCACATCGCCCAAAAATTCACTTAAAAAGCCCCTAAACCCTTAGTCGCCTCTTACGATCACCCACGGGTAGAAATGGGGTAGTGTTATTTAAGGCCGACACTACACTAACTTTTACATGTTGCTTGCAAAGTTTCTGTTCGCTTACCTACATATTAAAATAAATTAGATTAAACTCCTCATGGGCGTATCGGACTAACTAGGCTATTTTAATGTTTAGTATTAAATATTTGATAAAGGATAGTGCTGTGCTAAGAAGCGCTAGCTAAGAATGTCACTTCCCCTTTCTGGCCACAGGTATCGTAAGAGGTGACTAAGGGTGGCTAAGGAGTTTCCAGTTCTGAAGCTCTGGCTACCCGTTCTTGCGATTTATGGCTGTGACTATATGTATTTATGATATTTACATAAGGACGTCATTGAAGGATTATCAATCAATCATCGCACAATACAACATAATAATTAATCCTTCACGACGTTAATCCTAAAAGAGTTAGAAAAGATACTTATACTTCTGAACATTGGATTTTGATCCACCTTTTTGTTGAGACAGTGAATTCAAGTAGGAGAGAACAGGCTTTCACCGCTTTGCATGATAACACTATCACATGTCTTAGTACAGTCAACCCACGTGGGTTTCCTCACGATATATTCCAAATTTAAACAAACCGCGTCTCCTTAAAAAAAACTCATTTGTATAGGCTTGACTCTTGCTCTGGGTTTTAGCCAACGACTTTTATACATCTCATTGCCCTATTCCACTGAGCTACCAAGTTTTTTTTTTATTTATGGATTTCGAATGAGTTTTGAACTATGCACTTTTATTTGATTTAATTCAATACAGCTGTACTCTTAAGTTGCTCAGTACATGCGTTTTCAGAAGAAGAAAAGTTGGATTTTCATTAAAACAATTAGTTCAAATTTATTTGGATACTAAAAGGGACTCTAAAAACCTTATAATGTTTTAACTATAACTTCCAATTTCCACAATATTTAAAACAGAATTTGGTACTGAGCTAAACTGATTACCGAGTGTCTCAGCTTCAAAATATGTACTTTAATGAGTTCGAAAGAGAATGCGTTAAAATCGTCTACATTTGTTGCATTAATACGTACCAAAAATATTTTTCATCTTTTAACATATAATCAAGATGATTTTATTAACGATACTGGTCAAAAAAATATTTTAGATTCTGAAATGATAACAATATTCTACAAATTTGTACTCCAGGAATAATTGCATTGCACCGAAGATGAAGACAAAAGCCACATAGTATATTTAAACCTAAAATGAATATTCACAAGAAACTTACCGGCATTTCTTCAGCAAGGGAAACCGAGCGTTTTCCACCGTCCGCGCCAGTCGCCCTACTACCCCGAGCCAGTACCAGCCCGCACCCTAACTCCTGGTAGCTGCTCGCGTGACAGCCCTCCAAGGATGAACTGCCATTCGAACCAGATACGACCATATTTACTAATCCTTTCGATACATGTTGCCCTGGTAGGCATTGCTCCGTATCTACTTTATGTCCTGAATCCTTTATTATTTTTTCGTGATCCACCGAAGTTTTCGGCGGGGATATAGATTTTATGTACAACCTGGTTTCACCTTGATCCGAATTGCGTTTGTCGCTTGAATTATTTTCAGTGCTTCCATTTTGATTCCCTTTCTCGAATTTTAATTTCAAATGTTTGATCAAAGATTTTCGGGCGTTTTCGAAGTCTTCTCTTGATCTTTCTTCCGACCATCTTTTTAATACCTTTGCTTTGACCAGCGCCTTTCTATCGGGGTCGATTTTGATGTCTTTATTATTCGTAGTATTTGTTGATTTATCAACCTTTATAGTTTTTACAACATGATTAATATCAAGATTGGTATTATCTTGTCCAAAGAGGGTCCACCAATGTACTCCAGCTGCATCTATGGGTGCTCTTGAACGAGCCGATTGAGTTGATTTCGGTGTTTCAGACATTGTCTAATAAAAATATTTATTTTTGATTCAAACTCAAACGTTCACGCTGAATATCCCCGAAGGAGTTGGCAGAGGTACTAATACTTCTGAACATCACGTGACATTGTCACCTGGTGTTCTGAGTACCCACGTTTTACTTGGACAGTTTACTCACGCAAGCCTATCGTAGTTTTTTATTCTTTCGTTATTGTTTCGTTTGTATTTCAGATTCGTTTACTGCTATTAAGATTTTTCCTCTTAAATTTATAAATTATATTTCATCACACAACACAATATTTCATAACTTAATTATGAACATCGTTTAATAGATAACATGACATGATAGTCCAGTGGGTAGAACACCCGCCCGAAAACAGAAGGGCGTGAGTTCCAATCCTGGGACGGGCCTACACCAATTTGTCTTTTCTAAAGTCATATGTGTGGTTAATTTATCATGGTTGCTAACGGTGAGGGAAAACATCGTGAGGAAACCCACATGGCTGAGTTTGTACTTAGTCATGTGACAGTGTATTCGTACAAAACGGCGATAGGCCTGCCCCCTATCACGTGAGTACACTGTCTAAGCAAAACGTGGGTACCTTCTCTGGAAACTAGATGGCGCTTGCCATGTGAGTTCAGGAGTATTGGTACCTCTGCCAACCCCTTCGGGGATAAACGGCGTGAACGTTTATGTTATGTTATATGTTTAATAGATAACACATATAAATCATCCTAATTAGCCGAATTACGCGGTTCGGCTGATTTACCGCAGAGCTCCATGGACTTTGGTCCCAGAAGGTGACATTAACTGGATGAGTAAAGTTCACATATATATTGAAGTACGATAAAGAATTAATCAACAATACTTTTTACAAGTCACTAATGCTTCATTTATTCATATTTTTCAAACGTTGAATTTTATAATCAGATTATTTTTAATACTTTTTGGAAATTGAGATATGACTATAATAGTGTTTTTCACTCAACAGTAGAACGAGTACTGGTGTCGAATGTTGTTCCAAAAACTCGAAGTTTCTGCATTGAACAAAAGACATACGCTGACTCAGCACTATATATTGCTTCAACTAGTTACTATTATCAGTTTTACAAAAAAGTTTTCAGGAGTGCGAATGATTAAAAATAATGGTTCAGTTTATAAAATACATACGCCCGATTTCTGAATTGAGTATTCAAGCTGAGAACGACTTAAGTATCGTTTTGTTTCATTCAGTTGTTAAGATTTTAATGCGACAGAACGATACTTTAGTTGTTCTCAGCTGAAATACTCAATTCAGAAATCGGTCGTTAGTCGTCGAAAATATGATGTAATTATATTTCGAAATAGTTAGTAAAATAATAATACTGATTATCCATTAATAAATTACCACCCGCCCATATGCTACTTTAAATAAGATATACGCAATATACGCAGACATGATACTTTTTTATACGTTTTCCTTTAATTCAAGATGTTTAAGTATGCACTCAAATACTTCAACATCATCACTATTTATATAAGCCTCCCCCAAAGATTTCCACAAAGTCAGATTCCGCACTGTCCTCAATGAACGGCTTCCTGTGTATTCCACCAAGTCGTCGGACCAGCTTCTGCAGCGCAAGCACGAGCACTATTTTATCGACACGATAACGGTTAGAATGAGATGGCAGTATACGATACTAAGTAAGTGCGTAAGAGATGGCTGCTTTATCCCACGCGGTAACTAGTTTAAACACGGCTCCTGCTTGCCCTTCTGGGAAGCCTACCCATAGTGCGTTGCCCGGTATGTGGACGCCATTCCAACAGATACACCAAATACTGATAGAATAGACAAAGTATACCTAATCATTAGTCGTGCACGAACCTAAGAATTATTTATACATTAAGTTGAAATAATTTCAAGATTACTTACCTGTGCTCTAGATATAGTGTACATATCCATGCGGTTGGAGACCCATCACCAACAACCTTTATTTGGCTGAGGAATTTCTAATTCCTTAGCTCTGGCTACCCCTTTTAGGGATTTATAGCCGTGCGTATATGTATGTATGTATGTACTTAAATTATGGGTTTTACATTTTTGATATTTCACAACGGAACCCAAAATAATGAATATTGGTCTTTGGAAAATACGCAAGTCATCATGACGTACTAAGATTCTATTCTTCTGCTAAGTAGGTCAGACATGTGGGAAAACTACCAAGGAAACATAAAGGTAGCCAGAGCTTTAGAATTTGAAATTCCCACATACACACATATAGATAGATCATCTTCATAAATTCATCAAAATGATTCAGTGTTGAAGTAATACCTTAATAAACATAGGTACCCACCTGCATAGCTAGCACGAGCGACCTTTTAACTAGAAATCGCGTGGTATAAAACAGCCATCTCTTACGCACTTACTTAGTATCGAATACTGCCATCTCATTCTAACCGATATCGTAACGATAGATGGCTGCTTTATCCCACGCGATAACTAGTTTAAACACCGCTCGTACTAGCCGCCAGATTTCCCAATTGGTACCTGGATAGTGTGTTCACATGATAGTTAGTTTGAAGCAAGTGAAGAAAGATAGAGCGGAAGAAATGTCTATGTAGGTACATTTAGTATGTGTAGATAAAAATGATTTATTGCAATATCACCACCCGGATGTCTTCTACTTAATCTGTTTTATCTTTATCAAAGTAGAGTTGACCTTTCCGCTTGTTACTTAAGTTAATTAAGTCTGGGTTAATTATATTATAATAATATTTTGTATACTTTAAATAAATCGCATGCGCAATACCGCGATTCTATATCATCTTTTGTACGATATTTTCGTATCACAGTGTCTGATGCAAAAATAAACCTATTAGATTTTGTACTTGTTTTTATTTAAAAAAAATACAACAAAATAAAGCATAAAAAAGTAGCCAAACAAAGGCAAAGGTTTTGATTTTGAGATATTTTGTTATACAGGGTGGGCCAATAATTTTTGCACTTTTAAAACATGAATAGAAATAAAACTACAACTGTTATTTTGTTGATTATATTTTTAACGTTTTAAACATTTAATGAAATTTATTTTTTAAAAATGACATCGTCGAGATGTGCACCGTCTCGTCGTTGGCACTCTAGCAATCGACTACGCAAACTTTGGAAAACTCGCTGACACATGCTGCGGGGGATCGCGGCTATCTCGTCGTGGATGTTTTGTTTTAATTGGGATATATTCGTCGGTTTATTAAGGTAGACTCGACTTTTCAGGTATCCCCATAGGAAAAAATCGCATGGTGTAAGATCCGGGCTTCTCGGAGGCCATGGAATATCACCTCTGCGAGAAATCAATTTATTCGGAAACATTTCTTTGACTACCGGTAAAGTCACATTTGACGTGTGGCATGTTGCTCCATCTTGTTGCATCCAGGTCCTGCTGTTGTATCCTTGAAATTCATGCAACTGCGGCGTCAAAAACTCTCGCAACATCTTAACGTATTCCGCTGAATTCACAGTTACATTATTTCCTTGATTATTTTCAAAGAAATACGGACCAATTATGCCCTTTGCTGATATGGCAGCCCATACTGTCGTTTTAGGTGAATGAAGTGGCTTTTGGTGTTTAAGGCGAGGGTTTTCCCTGCTCCAATATCGACAATTGTGCTTATTCACGTGCCCGTTGATGTGAAAGTGGGCCTCGTCCGTAAACAATACATTCTCCAGGCTAGAGAATTGCTCCAGCATTGTGTCAGCCAATAACTTACGTTGAATGTAATCATTTGGTTTCATCTCCTGCACAATTTGAAGCTTATACGGGTGCAGTTTTAGGTCTAGATGCAAAATCCGCCGTAGACTGGTTCTCGGTAATGCCAGAACCGCCGAACGCTTACGCGTAGATAATTCTGGATCGTCCCGAACGGAAATTTCAACCTCTCGAATGTTCTCATCGGTTCTTCTTGAACGTGGCCGGCCTATTTGTTTAATATTCGTTGTCGATCCCGTTTGCTCGAACTTCACGACCCAAGATTTGATTAAATTCACACTTGGACACTCGTTTACACGGCGTAATCCATATTCAATTCGAAACAGGCGTCGTACAGTAACGTAGGAATCGTTGTTTTTGTAAAATTGTTTAACACAAAAAGCACGCTGTTGTCCCGTGAAGCGCTACATCGTGACTAAAATTGCATGTAGCGACGCATAGTTTCCCGCCACCCGCGCACCCCTCCCTCCAACGGTATTCGAGAAATTTAGTGTTGCTATTTGCAAAAATTATTGGCCCACCCTGTATATGAGATGATAAAATAATAACATAACATAACATAAACGTTCACGCCGAATATCCCCGAAGGGGTTGGCAGAGGTACTAATACTTCTGAACATCACGTGACTTTGTCACCTGGTGTTCAGAGTACCCACGTTTTGCATGGACAGTGTACTCTCGTGATAGGGGGCAGGCCTATCGCCGTTTTGTACGAAAACACTGTCACATGACTAAGTACAACTCAGCCATGTGGGTTTCCTCACGATGTTTTCCCTCACCGTTAACAACCATGATAAATTAACGACACATATGTCTTTACAAAAGACAAATTGGTGTAGGCCCGACCCGAGATTTGAACACTAGTCGCTTGCACGATAACCGGTGTTCTACCCATTGAGCTATCACGTCGTCCGACGTGATAGCTCATGATAAAATATGCGGTAAAATGAAGCAGTATCTTATATGTCACCTTCTTTTGATATCTCGACGGAAGGAGATAGAGTACTGCCATTCTTTGCTGACACTACAAAGCTTCTAACTACTCCGAAAATTCTTACCTAAAAATATAAAATTTTGGACTGCCCACTACATGAATCAATGTGAACCCATTTTTAAAGCTATTTAGTATTATGATAAACGGTTTCAAATGGAATAAATCTAATTTATATTGTATAAAAAATATATCATTAGAAACCTTATAAATAATAACTTACATAATACAGTCATAACCCGTTTAAATGACTGACATCATAAATAAGACTTATTTACCATTAAAAAAATCGGAGTGAAAACATATTTTAAATCTTGATTTGCCATGTTTTTTTTTCATATTTGCTACGTTAATATTTCGTAGCACGCTACGGTTTCTCGTAGACAATAACTACGAATATATTAGGACCTTTGGCATGCATCAAGTCATGATGTGAACTCACATTCTATAGCTTATGCATCTGTGATAGCTCAGTGGGCAGATCACCCGCCTATCATGCAGAGATGTGTGGGTTCAAATCACAAGTCGGGCTTACACCGAGTCTTTTGTAAACTCATTTGTGTGGTTAATTTATCATGGTTGCTAACGGTGAGGAAAAACATCGTATGGAAACCCACATGGCCAAGTTGCACTTAGTTGTTATGTGAGGTACTCTGAACACCAGGTAATAATATTGATACGTGATATTCAGAAGTATTCGTACCTTTGCCACCTCTACGAAGATATGCTGTGTAAACGAAGCTACAGAGTACTCAAATAATCAAAATCAACTTATAAATGTTTCGTCAAAACTACAATGTAAACAGGTAAAATACGTGGAATAAATAACTGATACATTTCCTTCCATTTTGTAATATTCCGCTTCTCAATGTAGGTCGCATGTCTGCTCCTCATATCTATAGGACTTTGAACGTCTACGGTTTGTTTATCGATACGAATTTAAACCTTGTAGCATTGTGATAAGGGTGCTCGTAAATTTTAAATGTTGAGTGAATCAATGCGTGCTTTTTGCGTGACGGTAATTTTGAGACGACGAAAGAAATTGCGTTCCGTATTTTTTTGTGATGTAACATATTATCAATTGAATGTTGCGTCACATCAATAAAACGTATTTCTATAAAATAGTATTAGTTGTGTAGTATCGGCTAGGATTAGCATTAATTCATTTCACTACGCAAATGTCGTAACAGGTAACTGATGGTTTTGTTTTTTCTAGAGATTGTTGGGCGATCCCTACTGGAGTTCTTAAAGTGACAATTTTTTTTTATTTCTTAAGAGGTATAAGTATTTCCTTCAAAAATTGTTGTCAACATATTAACTTACATATACCTAGTCGGTTCTTAAATACTGTCACTGGCCATTTATTTTAAAAATAGAACACCTATACAAAAATATGAAATGGTGTTCGATTCTCAATTATTTTTTTAATACTAATCTGCTAAATCACAATTACATTCATTATTTTTTTACGATTGATTAGACTCGCAAAGAGAATTGAGTAACAGTAATTGCATTGCTTCGTTGCGGCCGTCCACCAAAGACGATATTCAACTTGCTTCAAAAACTAAAAATCACGATAAGGTTCGTATACCGTACCATCAAGAGGTACAATGAAACCTGTAGTGTCGATGACGAGAAAAGAACTTGCAGACTTCGTTCCGTTAGGACTCCAGGGGTGATCAAAACAATCAAGGCGCGTGCAACAAGAAATCCCGACCGCAAGTAGAAATTGATATCTTTGAAGATGGGTTTAACCAGAAGTACCGTAAAAAAAGTACTCGATGAAGACCTGGGACTACGAGCTTACCGAAAAAATAGTGAACATATTCTGAAAGCGCGTCTGATAGCTATGAGAGCCAAAAAATGCGATACGCAAGAAAAAGGCACCGTGATATCCTGTTTACAAAAGAGTTTTTTTTTTGGGTGAGATACAACAAAAAAAATGTCAGGGTGTACGCTACCAGCTCTGCGGCCGCTAGCCGCTAAATGCCATTTCTCGAGTACAGCACTGTCATCATCCATCATCAATCATGATTTAGTTGCGAGTGTCCTATTATGGCCCTACTGAAGTACAATTTTGTGAAAAATGTGTCAAAACTAGTGCAAAAGTGTACGGAGACACGGTTTTAGATCGCATAGTAAAAAATCTGCCCCAGACACTCTTTGGAGGACGGCTATTTGTGTTTCAACAGGACTCTGCACCTGCTCATAAGGCCAAAACAACTCAGGAGTGGTTTGAGCGCCAGAACATCGAGCTATTAAGGCATCAAGATTTGCCCTCATCTTACCCTGACCTTAATCTACTGGATTACTAAACCTCACAAAAAATTGAGCAGCCTAAAGTCATCATTGACTAAAGCAGTAACCGATATCGATATGAATATGGGCTATGCTGCTATTGAAAACCGGCCGCGAAGATTGAAGGCTTTTGTAATAAATAGTGGCAATCGTATTGAATAAATTTTGTGTTTAATGTAAGCTAATTAAATTACCTTTTATTAAAAAAATCTTTTTTTGAATAGCATGACTAATTTTCATTTTATTGCCAATTTTGTTTGTGACAGAATTTAAGGACCAACTAGGTATACTCATTTACAGGTAATAATGTTCTATCTACTACAGGTAGAACTTTAAATAGACATTAGCATTAAATGTGTTGTATAAAGTTAGATTTATTTCATCGCAGCCCATATGTTAATTATAATATCCTCATCGAAAAAACCTGCCTTTCGCGATTCTAACGTGATATTAGCCGGGCCATGACTATGGTTTAAATGCTCTCCAAGGCACGGATCATTTCTATCTCGGAAAATTAGATGATGCATCGGGACATAGGGGCACCTTTATTTGCCTGGCCTATTTAGTTAATAAAAAAAGGGGAATAGCTTTAAATTTCATAATTATAGAAAGAAAGCAAGTAAACGTTTAATTCAAAATAGGTTTAAATCAAAAAGGCATATAAGCCCTAATTCGCATATATATATATATAAGAGATATTATAGCTGTGCCCTTAGGCAATGAATAAATACTATCTTTCTTTCATTCTTTATTTTTTTAGATATAAACTGTTGCGCAATAGTTTTTTGCAATATCGTATTTTAATTAAAGCAGTCTCCTAGTATTTAGTAATACTAATACTATTCATTTACTTTTAAAAATAGGTTAAGGTTAAGGGTTGAACTTTGGGCCACCAATAATCTGCAAATATATTATTTATTTTAGTATATTATCACTTACCTTACCTTATCTGTTAAGCTGTGTAGTGTCGGCAATACTAAGCACTACCCCATTTCTTCCGGTGGGTGTACGTAAGAGGCGACTAACGGTATTGGGGCTTTTAAGGGATTTTTGGGCGATGCGGTTGGAGACCCATCACCAACAACCTTTATTTTACCATCTTTTCCCCACTCTGCTTTCCAAAATTGGCTGAGGAATTTCGAATTCCTTACCTCTGGCTACCCCTTCTAGGGATTTATAGCCGTGAGTATATGTATGTATCTGTTCACCTATACTAGCCACTATGAATCCGAAAAAAGAAGTAGCCAAGGCTTCAAAATAACTAATTAATTTCCCACTTTTCGGACTTGAGTGGGAAACAGATTGTAAAATAAGGATAAGTAGTGGTGGTGGTGGAAAATATCGCCAATGAACTCACATTGTTGGAAGTACTTTGTCTTGTGATAGTTTGTTTTTACTAAGCGGGAAAAGATGTGCGTGCTATTACGTTAAAAGAAGACCAGGAGTCAAGGACAGGAGAAAGAATAATCCTGTTGGTGTCGGAAAAAAAATCTTTCCTTAATTGATTAGTAATAACATGAGGTTTTCATGAACAAAAAATTCTAATCAGAAGAAATAAGTCTCATGATTATTTGAAACATTAATATCTCTGCCACCCTTTTTAGATGGACGGCGTAAACGTTGAGAGTTTAATAATAACGTTAAGTAACAATAATAATGACTAATTAGTTATTGAAAGACGCATTGTCTCATCACGCGCTACAGCTGTGCTCGTACAATTCCATCTAACAAATCGATTTTAGTTAATCATTTAGAAATGAATGAAGAGGAAGATAACAAATTATTATCGCTAAGGAACTGAGCGAGATTTAATATATTGATTTTTAATTATGCACTACTGTCACGTAAACAGTGAATGTCTCGACAACCTGCTTTTGAATATATATAGAGAAATTGCCGCGTAGTGTCGGCTTAGAATAACACTACCCCATTTCTACCTGTGGGTGAACGTAAGAGGCGACTAAGGATATAAGGGGCTTTTTAAGTGATTTTTGGGCGATGTGATTGGAGACCCGTCACCAAAAACATTTATTATAACCATCTTTTCCCAATCAATTTCCAAAAGTGGCTGAGGAATTTTTCATTCCAAAGCTTTGGCTAAACCGTTAAGGGATTTATAGCCGTGAGTATATGTATGTATGTATGTATAGAGAAACTAGCTGAACCGGCAAACGTTGTTTTGCTGTATAAACTATTCTAGGGAATTTCTAGTCAATAAAAGAAAAATAAGATGTAAGGGGTGTACACTTATCACTTAAGAGTTTAAAAAAGGTATAAAGGTGGATTTATACAGGGTAAGTAACTGACTCCGAATTCGCGTCAAGTCAGCGCTGACCCGAAAAAAACCCAATGTGAACTGTTTCAAGTCAGCACAGCGCGGGTGAAGTCAGCGCTGACTTAAGTATTCGCACACGAATATTTAGAAGTCAGTCGGCGCCCCCCGCCACCCCCGCACTGCCGCGTCAGTTGCAAAAACTCCATGTAAACAGACAAGTCAGTAGTCAGTCACTGTCGTTGCGTTGTTTTTATTTAAAAAAAAAACTAACAAATCTACTAGTTCTTTAAGATTAAGTTACAAACATTTAACAATTTTAAGCGTTGCTTCTGCTGTTCCCGTGAATTAATTTTTTCTTTGCGTATGGTCTGCTTGAAAAATTTATCAACGTCTAAACTCCATGTGAACAGTTGGAGACAGTTTTGGCGCCGTCGCGCTGACTTGTGCAATGACCCTGTGAATTACTCCATGTAAACAGTTGAAGTCAGCGTCAGCGCCGGCACTGACGCCGCTACTGACTTGCGCACTTACCCTGTATAAATCCACCTTTAAGACTTACAGAATGTGTATGCAAAATTCCATTTAAATTGGTTCAGCCGTTTCCGAGGAGTTTGGTGACTAACACTGTGACAAATTAATTTTATTACAATGCCTATTACAGTTTTAATGATTACATTAATGATGAAGTGGCTTGGTGTCATCAGGGTTTTGTGCAGAATGTTTCCGGGTTAATACCAGAATTGTAATGGACGTAAAAAAAGATGTGTGTTGTGCGATTTTCTTACGGGTTCTTCTCTCAACAAAACACCTTCCGAATCCGAAGTAAACTTAGTATTAAGTTGAAATTTGACTTTCAAAAAACAAAGATTTATCTTTTTACATACATACATACATATATAGTAACCGTGATAGCCCAGTGGGTAGAACACTCGGTTATCGTGCAAACGACTAGTGTTCAAATCCTGGGTCGGGCCTACACCAATTTGTCTTTTCTAAAGACATATGTGTGGTTAATTTATCATGGTTGTTAACGGTGAGGGAAAACATCGTGAGGAAACCCACATGGCTGAGTTGTACTTAGTCATGTGACAGTGTATTCGTACAAAACGGCGATAGGCTTGCCCCCTATCACGTGAGTACACTGTCCATGCAAAACGTGGGTACTCTGAACACCAGGTTACAAAGTCACGTGATGTTCAGAAGTATTAGTACCTCTGCCAACCCCTTCGGGGATATTCGGCGTGAACGTTTATGTTATGTTATGTTTATGTTACATACATATACTCACGGCTATAATTCCCTAAACGGGGTAGCCAGAGCTTTGGAATGAGAAATTCCTCAGCCACTTTTGGAAGTTGAGTGGGGAAAAGATGGTAATAATAAGTGTTTTTGGTGACGGGTCTCCAACCACATCGCCCAAAAAACACTTGAAAAGCCCTTATACCCTTAGTCGCCTCTTACGATCACCCACGGGTAGAAATGGAGTAGTGTTATTCTAAGACGACACTACACAGCTTTATTTATCTTACTATTTATCTTTTTACTTTGAAACAAATGATTATTTTATTTTATATACTAGATGTATTACAATGTGTCAACTTAGAGTAGCGTATAGGTACCTATTACTACCCACGACGGGTGACGTAGGAGACGACAAATGTATTTGGGCATTTTAAGTTATTGTTGGGCGGCTGGAAACCCGTGAACAACAAATTTAGTTTTACAATATTCTCCGTACTCAACTTCCAAAAACGGTTGAGGATTTTCTTATCCTTTTAAGTATTTATAGCCGTGAATATATATGTATGTAACTTTTTTTATTTGTAGTTACTTTATGTCATCTTTCACGTTATAATGAACACTAACTAGACGAAAATCAAGGTTTTACTCTGTCCGAAAATCAATGTTTTACTCTGAGGTAGGTAGTGAACATTTGATCATACATACCTTTGTATACTCATGGCAACAAATCACATAGTAGATAATAGAAATAAATAATGATTGGGATGGGTCTCCAACTGCATTGCCCAAAAAATACTTACTAAAGCACCATACCTTTGTCGCCTCTAACGACACTCGTGGATGTAAAGAGTCAGTAACTTTCACATGGAAAAAAAAGGGGTATTATTTCCCACTGTAAACTTGGTCCGCCGATCGTGGTTTTTAATAAGTTGTCTCGTAGCATTGATGTTACTTACAGTATAGACAGTCTAAGGTTGTCCTTCCCGTGATATTTCTCTTAAACTAGTATTTCTAAGTTCAAATGCTAAACACCAGCGTTTGCCTGTCCGCAGTCATGGGGCTTTATCATGAAAACTAATTTTATCTCTTAAAAACAATGAAGTTGCGATAAGCTTCTTTGGAATTTATAAATGGTCATTTTACGTTATAAGATAAATTTTCACTCGAGACCTGGTAGATTGCTGTGTAGTGTCGGTTTAGAATAGCACTACCTCATTTCTTCCGGTGAGTGTACGTAAGAGGCGACTAACGGTATTGGGGTTTTTAAGGGCTTTTTGGGCAATGAGGTTGGAGACCCATCACCAACAACCTTCATTTTACCATCTTTTCCCTCTTCACTTTCCAAAAGTGGCTGAGGAATTTGTGATTCCTTAGCTCGGGCTACTCCAACTAGGGATTAATAGCCGTGAGTATATGTATGTATGTATGTACCTGATAGATTCAAAACAACGCTACTAGCTACGTTTAGTCGTATTGCATAAATTATGTAAAATAATTAAGCCAATTTGTTCCTCCATGCTATGAAACATCTGCCTAACATGATTATTATTGATTGCTGTTACCATCCCAGGGTTGTCTGGAAGAAATCGCTTTTAGCGATTAGACCACCAATTGTACTTTTACTTCTGAACAGAAAAGTTGTAAATATTTCTTTTGTGATGTGCAATAAAGTTTTTTCTATTCTGTATGTTTCTTTCAAATGATTTTTTGAGCTTAGTTAAAATTTGGCTGTAAATATGCAAACGACAGAACAAACCGACAATCTGAACTGAAACTCAATGTGAGCTAATTTGGGTATGTACACATACATACATACATATACTCACGGCTATAAATCCCTAGAAGGGGTAGCCGCAGCCAGGGAATTACAAATTCTTTAGCCACATTTGGACGTTAAGTGGGGAAAAGATGGTAAAATAAAGGTTTGTTGGTGATGTCTCCAACCGCCTAGACCAAATATCCATTATTTAGGTATGTATTTTTTTTCCTTTCGTCAACATATTGTTAATATTGAAAGTGGTTCTCGTGAACCATGAAAACTTGACACAAGGAAATGATAACATGATAAAAGTTAAGAAAACTATTGAACCGTTTCAAATTAGTAAAAATGTTTATAATAATCGCCAATGTCGCGTTATCAAGTGAAACTTCAAGTTCAAGGTTATTGCCAACCGGTCCGATTTGATAAAATGAAATGTACAATATATTTTCAAGGAATACATACATATACTCACGGCTATATTTCCCTAGAAGGGGTAGCCAGAGAGAATTATAAATTCCTCAGCCACTTTTGGAAGTTGAGTGGGGAAAAGATGGTAAAAATAAAGGTTTTTGGTGATGGGTCTCCAACCGCATCGCCCAAAAATCCAATAAAAAGCCCCAATACCGTTAGTCGCCTCTTACGACACCCGTGGGTAGAAAGGGGTAGCGACATTCTAAGCCGGCACTACACGGCATTTCAAGGAATACTATTGATTTATCATGTTTTTCTGTTAATAATTAATTACACTTCCATTAATCTGAGTAGGTAGTTTCAACAAAAATATTTATTTACATTTTAAACACTAGCTTTGTCCCCCAAATATGTCCGCGTAGATTACATTTTTTGTACAAAGATTACATCCTAAATACCGAAACACTATCTCAATTTCTATCTTTTCATGTTTATATCTTCCTACGGGTGCTGTTATCGATGACTTGCGATATTAAGGCTTTAGTGATTGCTGGGTGAAACGGAGAGAACCTCATCAACCTCGCCCTTTATTTCTAAAATCTCTTTCCCACTCAAATCTAAAAAATGGGTGATGGCTTAAGCTCTAGCTATCCCTAATAAATAAAACGCGAACGGGGGCGTATACCCGAGGTCGCGGGTTCGAACCCCGCCAGTATCGATTTTTTTTTTCCACATGAGGTTTTTATGTCAAAAACATTCAAATCTAGCTATTCCTTTTTGGATATTATAGTCATGAATATATGAGTGTTTGTACGAGAGTATGAGTGATATATTGCAAAGTTAATTTCGTTTGGAATCAATAGTTTCACAGCATCGCCAAACAATCATTGAAAATACCCACACACACACCCTTAGTGGCATTTACTATCGCCCACGGGAAGAATTGAAGTAGGGCTATTCTAAGCCGACAGTACACAGTGAAATACATTAAGTACTGTTGTCGTAAACTTATATAGTAATTTTCATAATTTTAAGCCATAAGAATTAAACAACAGACCACTACTCCACCGAGTGTCAAATTTCTAGATAGAGAATTAGAAAATTTTCTTAAAAAGTTTTAATTCCTATTTCAACCCCTTTGAGTAATTTTTCAGAAATGAAGAAAAGTCTAAGTTCTTAAGATTTTGTATATATCTGTAACAGACATACAGACGGACAAAGTTGCTTTCACATTAATAATATTAGTATGGTTTGGTCCTGCAACTATATATCAATATTTTGATTTATGTACCTTGTAGTTCTACTTCAATACATAGTATAAAACAAAGTCGCTTTCGCTGTATGTCCGTATGTATGCTTAGATCTTCAAAACTACGCAACGGATTTTGATGCGGTTTTTTTTAAAAGATCGAGTGATTCTTAAGGAAGGTTTGTATGTATAATAAATGCATAATATAGTAGAGAAACACTGATAAATTCAAAGATTTCTTATGTGATGTCGTAAATAAGCACGTTTTTTTGCGCTTATATTGCAAACGCTGGCGGAACCCTACGAGATAGACCAAAATAATGTACTACAGTATTGTTCACCTTAAAAAGTTCAACAAAAAAGTCCGCGATGGTATATGTCTATCTCTTAGGTATAACCCAGCATAACCATTTTTATTCTTTACTAAAAAATGGTTATTTACGAAGTGATTTTAATCAATACAGCATTAATCCTTATCCAATTAAGTACCTTAAATAAATTGTGCATTTATTATAGATCAATATGCTTTTTACAGCATGTAATTTAAGTGAATATTACCGAAGATATTACAAATTTAAAATGCAGGGTCGTAGTTGTTTACGCCGGGCGGCGCGTGCCTATAAATAGCGCGTCGATGGCCCGCGCTTCGCCTCCTATCCGACTTAGCTTAGGTACACTCCTTTGCCACGCCAGGGCGGCCTTCAGCCGCCCGGCACAACATATTAAGGTGACGCCGCATAGGCCGCAGGGCCAGCAGCACCGAACCGGTGGGGTTTTAGTCGGTAAAAGTCCGACATACTATCCTCCGGATCCTATGAGGATTTCCCCACCGGTAAACAAAAAAAAAAAAAAACGCGCTTCGCCTTATAGCACATTATGATTTGCAGCGATCGCACGCGTTTATCGGAGCTCTCTAGCGAGGAAAATATCAAGAATTAATTAAACTGAATAGAATAAGTATCTTTTGTTGTTGATTATCTTTTAATTTTTATTATTATTATATTAGTAGTATTGTAAGTACATTAGGTTAGATAGGATTAGCTTAAAACCATATTTCTTGGTATTTCTTCCATTAAGACTTTGATTTGCATTTAGAGTTAAGACAATTTAGTATTATGGCGAGCATTTTCAATTATTGAAAATTATAGTTAAGTTCATAGAAGAACTGAATAGAATAGGTATATTTTGTTGTTGATAATCTTTTGTTTTTAGTCGAACGAATAGTAAGTTAATATTTTTTACTCCAGCACTAACCAAAAGGACATTCTGTAGTAGGTATATTTTATTTTGCATTGCACCCGTGCGAAGCCGGGGCGGGTCGCTAGTATATAATATGAGAAGAATTAGATTTAGCAGAAAATTTAAATAAATTATGTACAATTCATAAAATTTTAGTTAAATAGGTTTAAGGATGTATAAGAACGTATTTTGATATGAAAAATATATTCAACGAGGTATAATTTATGACACTGCAAATTTATCATTAATAAACACCAATTTTTTAAATGAATATCAAATCTAAGATTTGATTAATTGCCCAAATAAGTATATTATAAAGCCACAACACATCAGTATTTGGCTTAAATAGGCTGGATTATTTTGGTGTCTCTTCCTTTGTAAAAAGATTTATTATTGTCCAATAACCATTTTATGCATATTTAGTTTTGCCATTACTTTAAACTGAAATAAAATTACCCGACGACGACGTGATAGCTCAATGGGTAGAACACCGGTTAACGTGTAAGCAACTAGTGTTCAAATCCCGGGTCGGCCCTAGACCAATTTGTCTTTTCTAAAGACATATGTGTGGTTAATTTATCATGGTTGTTAACGGTGAGGGAAAACATCGTGAGGAAACCCACATGGCTGAGTTGTACTTAGTCATGTGACAGTGTATTCGTACAAAACAGCGATAGGCCTGCCCCCTATCACGTGAGTACACTGTCCATGCAAAACGTGGGTACTCTGAACACCGGGTGACTAAGTCACGTGATGTTCAGAAGTATTAGTACCTCTGCCAACCCCTTCGGGGATATTCGGCGTGAACGTTTATGTTATGTTATGTTATGAAATAAAATTATTCACTACCCCTATCTGGTCGGTTTTATTCGATCAATAAAAACCGTTCACGTGCTAAGCATTTACCACAAGTGAAGTTAGACTGAGAAGTTTCGAATGTCTTACTTTCTCATTATCATCGTAACCTTATTATATCTCCTTGGCAGACGTGCATCCGTCTGAAGCATGTCTGGCAAAGGCAGTGGAATATTCTCGTATTAACCGAACATTGACCTTCGCTCTCTGCAAACAATGCAGGTTATTAGTAATGATTTAACGGACATATTAGTAACAAAGTATCTGTTTACTTAATTAATTCCAGGACAACGTCGGAGGACACATTTGGACCAACCTATCGAGTGTGGTCAAAAAGACAGGCGTCCGAAGTATGAAGAATAAAAGAGTAAGTATGAGAAGATTGATGGATGTAAACGAAGCTAGAGAGGTTTGTCAGGATCGTGTAAAGTGGCGATTGATAGTATCTGCCTACTCCAATGGCAAATAATGTTGTGAGTATATGTATGTAGTTGCAACGATGTAATTGATAGACGTGTTTCTTGGTTGAATATATGTTTATTACTGCTAAATACTTATGACTAACATACAATATATAATGGCAAGAGGGGGGCAAGATGCACTCACACTACACTACACCTTCCCCCTTTGCAAATAAAAAATATATTTATTCCTAACATATTTTTTAAGCAAATTATTTATTATTCACTAGTGGATCGTCCCAGCTTCGCACGGGTAGCGTTGTTTTTTTAAATATCTGAGGTTTCTTTCTTCAGTCACTGCTCAAGCATTGTGAAATTCAGCGCAATGTTTTCAATTTATTAAATTTATAGCACTCCTTAAACAGTGTAGTTTGGTGATTTTGAATGCGCTTTAATGAACGGTTCAGTATTTCCGTTTAATAGCAAATTTTGGAATAAAACGCTATGAAGTATTTATAACAAAAATAAATCATTTCGTTATATAGGATGCAACTACTGGCGCCATCTAGTATGTTATATGTAAATTAGTAAAGATTTGGTTTTGGTCACGGGCGCGATGGCTTATTTTATGTATAACTAGTGGATCGTCCCAGCTTCGCACGGGTAGCGTTGATTTTTTAAATATCTGAGGTTTCTTTCTTCAGTCCCTGCTTAAGCATTGTGAAATTCAGTGCAATGTTTTCAATTTATTTAATTTATAGCACTCCCTAAACAGTGTAGTTTGGTGATTTTGAATGCGCTTTAATGAACGGTTCAGTATTTCCATTAAATAGCAAATTTTGGAATAAAACGCTATGAAATATTTATAATAATCTGAAAAATAAATCATTACGTGATGTAGGATGCAACTACTGGCGCCATCTAGTATGTTATATATAAATTAATAAAGATTTGGTTTTGGTCACCGGCGCGCTGGCTTATTTTATGTACAATTTCGGTATTTGTCTACCGATTTCTATGATTCTTTTTTTATTGAATAGGTAATAATGTTACCTTTTTTAAATTAGGGATGAGTGAGAGGTTTACAAACGTAAGAGTAAACAAATATAATCAGAATGTTCCGAACTGCTAAGCTATTAGGAATTACACGTGTTATTGTGAGTCAACCGTAAAAGATAGACATAAACTGTTACGAATTTTTTTTTAGATAATTTTATGCAGAATTTTTCCGTCATACATGATTTCTATGTAAGTTTAACCATTAAGGCTGCACACGCGACGGAAGCTTAAAAAATGGAGTAACTTCTCCCGTTTTCCCAAAATTTCCCAAAATTCCCCTTTACTACTCTGCTGGAAAGTATACAAAAACCTGCGCAGGAGTATGAAGAATAATTGTACCAAGTTTCGTTAGAATCCGTCGAGTAGTTTTTGTTTCCATAAGGAACATACAAACCGACAGACAGACAGACAGACAGACAGACAGACAAAAATTTTACTGATTGCATTTTTGGCATCAGTATCGATCCCTAATCATCACCTAATAGTTATTTTGAAATTATATTTCATGTACAGAATTGACCTCTCTACAGATTTATTATAAGTATAGATAGATAGAAGATAGATAGATTAATCTAATCATTAAATTACAATATCAATAAGAATGGAAAATACCAGATAAAAATATAACTTAACTATTTATCTCTTTAATAAAACTTAACTATTAAAATCTATTAGTAAAATCCGGGATAATCAAACAAATTGTATGCCATACAATTTGCCGCGTAATCGCAATCAAGTATTTTTTTAGAGATATTTCACAGTACTTTAACCACATATAATTTTTTTATACATTTCTCCTTCACAATAGTCATTAACTTTATTATATTTCGTTCATTTTTTATAGTTTCCTCTCTTACATTTTTATCGTATATTTATAATAGCTGTGGACAACCATGCTTCCATCTCAAGTCATATATTTATTTATTCTTCATCTCTTATCAAGGCACAATACATGTATTCATTTGGTCTGCCGCCTTTTTTTATATTAATTATTCATTTTATTTCATTTCAAGGTACAAATATTTTTTATTACATTACATGCGCATTTATATACTTATACTACAGTCTCTCTCTTTTAACACTCTTTTGATGTCCAATTTTCTTCACGAAGGGTATTCAACCGCGTCATGATCAGATAAAAAGATAAAACATTCAATATTTAGTTTTCAATTGGTAAATAATCGAAATAACATTTGAGTGATCAAGTCAAATGAACATCAAAAACTTATCAATTGAAAATATCATTCTACAGAGTGCATTTCATAAACTTACCCATCATACTAACTTTGACTACATTCCATTTCCTTTTTAAACATAACAATTACATCACCTAACTAACTCAATCATATCATACCACACACAACGATGATATCATACAATTCTTCACTCCATATATGTATACGAGCCGCTCTGCTCTCATCTTCCATTGCCATAACATAAAATACGCAAAATCAGCTTAGTAACAAACAACTATATCTGAATACACTACATTTACTTCATATTCTTAATTTCAACTTTTTTGAACCTTTTTCCTAATAATCATCTTGAAATGATTAAATTCACCTTTCATTATTACATTTTCTTCCATCACCGCCATACTAATTTAATAGTTTCGTTTACCAAATATGCGTAGTTAATATTACATTACAGTATTTATATATAATTAAATCGACTTCTTTTCGTCATATAGTTAAAATGATGTAAAAACTATTAATGTTTTAAACATGCAATTTGAACAACACAGTCTAACAACAAAATCATAAAAAATATATTGAACATAAAAGAATGGCACATGAAATAACCAACTGGAAGTTGACCTAAATAATGTTATATGATAATATGTTTTCTGTAATAAGTTGACATTACTGAGAACGTAACACCGAGTAGCATAGAAACTGCAAACTAAACAAAATTGGAAATTGCGCAAACATGACTTGTATATTATTTAAATACATACTATTACTATTTTTACACGTCAACATGTGTATTGTCTCAATATTAAAATAATTATAATGAAACTAACTGTTCCATATCCTATAAAAAAATATATAGTAATATCATTTTTTAATAATAATATGCACTGAAAAAAAAACGTAACACATAATTGTACATACTGACTATATCGTTTCATAGACACTAAAATCACTATGTTTTTCACCTTTCACCATTAATTGTTATGTTCACCCAGTCACTTGCAGAAAATATCTTCAATCTTCAACTTTAACTTAGGTGATTATCAACAAATCATTTTACTATTTTTCATGTCAGGATTCGGAAGTGTCCAGGAATTCTTTGTGCTACACATATTATGTAATTTTCTCATTAGGCTTGCTATGTTTCCCGCGGTTTATTTTAATATTTTGAACTATTGCGGTTGTTTTTTCTTGCTCTGATAATGTTTTCAATTCAATTTCAAATCGAATCATTTGTTTTCATCACATATTTTCACTAATAACTTTGCACTTTATTTAACACATATTGTATGTACTCGTGCGCAGCGCAGCCGTGTGGCCGCACTGGCAGGGTCGCCATGCAATGTAAGAAATAAGACACGTGTTAACTCTTTGAATATATGTTTATTACTGCTAAATACTTATGACTAACATACAATATATAATGGCAAGAGGAGGACAAGATGCACTCACACTACACTACATAGTTAATTAATTAATTGAAAACAAAACTTTCATCACGCTTCGGTTCGACCTACAAACTTTCTGCAGAGCCGCTTGTTCAGTTCTTAAACATAAGTTAGCTTAATCTGCACGTTGAAGCCTGCTCGGTCTGACAACGTCCAGAATTTCTAGAATATCGATATCATTAATGAAGTCGGTGTTTATATAACCATAACACTTTGTTCAATAATAAAATACTTTGTAAGGTAATAAAACTGTCGATAAAAAGCGAAGGATTAGTAATTAGGTTTAATAGACTCATTTTCAGTCGGTTAATACGGAATAAGGCAGATTTATCAAACAAGGTTGCTGTGTAGTGTCGGTTTAGAATAGCACTACCCCATTTCTTCCGGTGGGTGTACGTAAGAGGCGACTAACGGTATTGGGGCTATTAAGGGATTTTCGGGCGATGCGGTTGGAGACCCATCACCAACAACCTTTATTTTACCATATTTTCCCCACGCAACTTTCCAAAAGTGGCTTAGGAATTTCTAATTCCTTAGCTCTGGCTACCCCTTCTAGGGATTTATAGCCGTGAGTATATGTATGTATGTATGTTATCAAACAATTATTCAACGCCTTAAAATGTTAGAAAAATATTTAATTCTGACGTTCAGAAATTAACCTTTGGCATTATAATGGCGAGTTCCTCACAGCCCATATATATCCCTATTGAGGGGCTCCAGCCTTCCTTGAATAAGGAATTTCTCTATTGTACAAGTACAGATAAATGACTAGTACTAACAAATAAAGGAAAGAAAAAGTTCGACACCAGCAGGAAATTTTTCTTTCCTTTATTTATTAGTAATAATCCCGCATGAGGTTTTCATGAACAAAACATTCTAATTAATTGACTAGTACCGTGATAGTACCCGGGACCAACGGCTTAACCTCCCCTCATCTTATTTTTTTGCATTACTCTAACAAACTGTGAAATTTGTAAATCTTAACCCATTAAGACTTACGAATTAAATATGTATGTCACCTCCCAATAATTAAACTAGAGACTTGGGATGTGCGCCGAACGCTCGTCTGAAGTGCAAGCACGAGCGCTATTTTATCGACACGATAACGGTTAGAATGAGATGGCAGTATACGATACTAAGTAAGTGCGTAAGAGATGGCTGCTTTATCCCACGCGATAACTAGTTTAAACACGACTCGTGCTTGCCCTTCTGTTTCGGTTGCAACTAAAAGTTGTAGCTAAAATTATGTTTACTGTTTATTTAAAAGTTTTTTTTTCAATAACTGACAAAAGAGAAAGCAATACGTTGTCAACAATCGTATTATGAATCATAATCAATATTAAAATAACATTAATATCAAAGATATGATTACAAAACTTTATCACTCAAAGTTATTACCGAACACCAGTTCTACGTGAACATCGGCACGTGATCATATTTAGCAACAAACACTTAATTAACCACCTAATTAAAGGGATCAAAGTCCAAATAATTACATTTGATGTGGTCAAAAGTTGTGGTCATTTGTAAATAGTTGCCGTGTAGTGCCGGCTTAGAATGTCGCTACCCCTTTCTACCCACGGGTGTCGTAAGAAGCGACTAAGGGTATTCGGGCTTTTTATTGGATTTTTGGGCGATGCGGTTGGAGACCCATCACCAAAAACCTTTATTTTACCATCTTTTCCCGACTCAACTTTCAAAAGTGGCTGAGGAATTAATAAATCCCTGGCTCTGGCTACCCCTTCTAGGGAATTACAGCCGTGAGTATATGTATGGATGTATGTAATTTAAACATGTTTTATAATTCAAACAACATTTGCTAAAGGTATAAAATAAACAATTGTATTGGTAAATTTTCGCTATTGAATATGTAGGGTCACATTTATAGCTTTACACACTATTAAAAAAATAGATTAAAAGCTTTTTAGTATTACCCTGTAGGTTTTGATCTTTTGATTTACACAGCGCTCCAGGAATCTCTAACTTAAGTATTTGATATTAATAAAGAAAAAGTTTCTTGTATAATATAATATATTGTATAGTATAATAATATATGATTGTTTGATGGATGTTGCCGTGTAGTGCCGGCTTAGAATGTCGCTACCCCTTTCTACCCTCGGGTGTCGTGAGAGGCGACTAAGGGTGTTGGGGCTTTTTATTGGATTTTTGGGCGATGCGGTTGGAACCCATCACCAAAAACCTTTATTTTCACCATTTTTCGCCACTCAACTTCCAAAAATGGCTGAGGAATTTATAATTCCTTAGCTCTAGTGAAATATAGCCGTGAGAATATGTATGTATGTTTGATGGATCACAATGTGATTTTGTAAGGGTTTCTATTTTTCTTACTTGTTACGGAGACCTGAAATCACTAGAAGGTGCAAAAGTGTGAAAGGTTGGTATGGTATTAGGGTCACTGACATTAGCCTTAAAAATATTCACTATCAATTCTAACTATCTGTAGGCTACTGTAATAAATGGCTGTATTAGATCAAACGTTATTACGTGATAAATTCCTACTTAGCTCACATAATTTACAACCGCAACTGTTTTGCTTTACAATATCGTCCGTTGACCTCCTGAGCAAATATTAGGCGATAAGTGACGATTACATTTTGTCACACGACTTCCATTTGCTATTAATCTATTTGTTTTTAGTTATTCTCTCATACGCACAAAGAAATCTAAATTGACTGCGCGTTATACGTATTAGAAGGCGTTCAAATTAAAATCACACCTAACTTTATACGTACACTCCAAAACACACATTCTTCAGTTCAGTCTTCAAGCAACACCTTGGACTTGTAGTCAGTGATTTAATAAATATGAACTGGCAGTAATTAATTTTCAAATTTACATCATGAAACTGTTCCCCGCTACTAGTCCGCTAGACTTCTTTGTAAAGTCTTACATACATACATATACTCACGGCTATAAATCCCTTAACGGAGTTGCCAGAGCTTTGGAATGAGAAATTCCTGAGCCACTTTTGGAAGTTGATTGGGGAAAAGATGGTAATAATAGATGTTTTTGGTGACGGGTCTCCAACCACATCGCCCAAAAATCACTTAAAAAGCCTCTATAAACTTAGTCGCCTCTTACGATCACCCACGGGTAGAAATGGGGTAGTGCTATTCTAAGCCGACACTACACGGCGAAAAAAAAGTGTTAGGTCTTAGGTTGGTAAAATGCAATGTGTAACAACCAATTTATAGCTGGGATGAAGTATTATAAACCTTCTAAAGACTGTGTGATGTTGAGCTTACATAGTAAATGTATTACGAACATACTCTACGGCTATTAACCCAAAAATGGGTAGCTAAACTTCGAATTCAATAATGCATCAGCTACTTTTGAATATTGAGAGAAAAAAAGATAGATTACAGTGAGTACACTGTCCAAGCAAAACGTGGATACTCTGAACACCAATAACGATGTCACGTGATGTTGAGAAGTATAAGTACTTCTGCCTACCCCTTCGGGGATATACGGCGTGGACGCTAGAGTCTTAAGTATTGAGAAAAGATAGATAATTAATTAATAATATGGGTTGTCTGGAAGAGATCGCTTTTAGTGATAAGACCGCCAGTTGTACTTTGGCTTTTG
This sequence comes from Bedellia somnulentella, assembly GCA_963576735.1. Taxonomy (NCBI): domain Eukaryota; kingdom Metazoa; phylum Arthropoda; class Insecta; order Lepidoptera; family Bedelliidae; genus Bedellia; species Bedellia somnulentella. The sequence continues at coordinate 3,358,819 of OY755181.1, read as the reverse complement.
TACCGATCTTTTTTTTTTGTAGTTGTTGTTTTTTTGTGATGTACAATAAAGAGTTTTTATTATTATTATAATTGGGTGGAATTCAATCAAACGAATTGCATGGAAGATGGATTAAATAAGTGCCTGTTTTGTTTAGACTTCCAATAAATCTATTAAAGCGCCCTAACTTTGATTAAGTCACCCATTACAACACCCACGTTAACATGTGAAGTAGTACTATTGTGCAGCTCTTCATTGTTAAATAATTTCTCACCATCATGGGATCGAATAAAGTTTAAATCATATGCTATAATGATAGTAAATTTTGGATAACTGTTTGATCATGGCTTAGAAACTAATAATATGTCATGACATGAGAGAACGACAAAGGTGGTTCTGATCCATCACTACGAGACGAACAAAAGCATTTAGTATCATCGTAGATCATTTTAATATTTAGTACCTACCAATAAATTAGAGTACATTAGTAGTAGTAGAGTAAATTAGGGTTCTTGCTAGTAAATTAACTTTATTCTCACTCTCAACCTAAGCCGATTAAAAAACCAAATACTGTCTGGTTTTTGTACTAAACGAAATCTATTTTATATATTTAATTAAGATACTACCATGTTTTTTAAATTAAAACGGTGTACTTACATATATATATATATATGTAAGTACACCGTATTACACATATATATATATATATATATATATGTGTAAGTATATATATATATTCTTAAATAGATGAACGAGAAAGAAACATTAAGATCAAAAGGTGCATGTTCTAAAATGGCAGGTTTTCAAAGTGACAACAATAAAAGAGCATGAATGAAAAGGTTGCGAAGGTCGAGAAGTTTGCCCGCGGTGATCGGTAGTCTCTGCCTACTCCAATGGGAACTAAGGGCGTGAGTATATGTTCGTATATATATGAAAAACAAAGATTAAAATTCAATCCATTTTATTCAAGCATATATCAACAGGGCAGTATAACTATTTTCGACGGAAACTAAATTTGAATGTTTTTGTTCATGAAAACCTCATGTGGGGATTATCTATACTAATATTATAAAGAGGAAAGGTTTGATTTTTTGTTTGTTTGTTTGTTTGAATTGAATAGGCTCCAAAACTACTGGACGGATTTGAAAAATTCTTTCACTGTTTCAATGCTACACTATTCCCGAGTGACATAGGCTATATTTCATTTTCAAAAAAATTAGGGATCCTTACGTAAACTTCAAAAATGTAACCCAAGGTGTTAAAGAAATACCAAAAAAAATCCTTACATCGCGTGCGCTGCGAAAACTATTGACAATAGAATAAAATTATGTACTACAATTTTATAGAACACATCATTATCTAAAAAAAATGCCCCGACAGCATGTCTCCAACTATTATAGTTATCTCACAACAAGCGTCATTATATAAAATTATTTAAAAATTAAATTAAAATCCTGCTTTAGAAAAGGCTCTTTATTTGTACCTATCTAATCCTTATAAAAAACGTATATATTATTTCAGACTACTTCAATACCCTTATATTACTTTTTGAATTATTCAATTCGAACATTCCATTCGAAAGTTATCTCGAATTAAAAAAGTAGATAAAACTCCGCTCGATTAGCTATGCATAGTAAGTTGTTGCAGGCGTCACGAAGGATACGGGAGGCTGCTTATCAAAGAGTTAAAGCAAAATTTAATTGTAGCGACTATTATCACTGGCCCAGCAACCGGTCAATTAGCTCATATACCGAGGATACCGATGATCCCAACTGATCTGCCAATTCCATTTAAACGGCTACAATTTCCGGTTAAAACATCTTTTGCTTTAACAATTAATAAGTTCCAAGGCCAAACCTTCAAATTAGTAGGGATTGACCTGCGAAAGAATTGTTTTACTCACGGTCAACTGTACGTTGGCCTCTCGCGGGTGGGAGCTCCTGAACATCAATTTATTTTGCTGCCCCAAAATACAACAACGTCAAATATTGTTTACAGGGAAGCTCTAACTCTATAAATTGAATGGCTTTTGATGTAATTACTCATTATGAAAAATAAAAAAAATAAAAAAATATATCTGAATATAAATACAAAAAAATATAACATACATACATACATATACTCACGGCTATAAATCCCTAGAAGGGGTAGCCAGAGCTAAGGAATCAGAAATTCCTCAGCCACTTTTGGAAGTCTGCGGTGTAGTGTCGGCTTAGAATAGCACTAACCCATTTCTTCCGGTGGGTGTACGTAAGAGGCGACTAACGGTATTGGGGCTTTTAAGGAATTTTGGGCGATGCGGTTGGAGACCCATCACCAACAACCTTTATTTTACCATCTTTTCCCCACACAACTTCCAAAAGTGGCTGAGGAATTTCTAATTCCTTAGCTCTGGCTACCCCTTCTAGGGATTTATAGCCGTGAGTATATGTATGTATGTACTTTTGGAAGTTGTGTGGTTAAAAGATGGTGAAATAAAGGTTGTTGGTGATGGGTCACCAACCGCATCGCCCAAAAATCCCTCAAAAGCCCCAAAACCGTTAGTCGCCTCTTACGTACACCCACCGGAAGAAATGGGGTAGTGCTATTCTAAGCCGACACTTCACAGCAAAAAAATATAACATAGCTTAAAACTTAAAAAAAATATATTAAAATAATAATACAAGTAATGAAATAAAAAACAAAATGTTAATGATAATTCATGCCCGAGCGAAGCCGGGACGGGCTGCTAGTTACTAATAAATAAAGAACTACTTAAAAGTGTAAAAGGAAATAAAGGATAGAAGAATTTCGCGCTGGCAGCCATTGACATGGTAGCTCAATTGGCAGAGCGACGGGGGCGTATACCCGAGGTCGCAGGTTCGATTCCCGCCTTTGTCGAGATTTTTCTTTCCTTTATTTATTCTTTATTTATTGGAAACTAAATTTGCATAATTGAATGTTTCACTACAAACATAGTACCACAGTCCACCCTCAACGAGCATAATCAAGTGAGTTGGGTAGGTGCCCTGTATGCACTCGCAGCTGATAACCCTAGTCGAAAGGTCAGAGACAGTGATTGGACCAGCTTGCTATCTTCTGTGGACTCCGATTGTCAATGGAAAAACAATGTATTTTTATTTCAATTGATATACTTGTAAGCTAGGTTTTTAATGCTGCTTTGCTTGCTTGCGTACATATGCCATCAATAGGAGAAACATACATACATATACTCACGGCTATAAATCCCTAGAAGGGGTAGCCAGAGCTAAGGAATTAGAAATTCCTCAGCCACATTTGGAAAATTGAGTGGGGAAAGGGTGGTAAAGTAAAGGTTGTTGGTGATGGGTCTCCAGCCGCATCGCCCAAAAAGCCCCAATACCCTTAGTCGCCTCTTACGTACACCCATCGGCAGAAACATGGTAGTGTTAATCTAAGCCGACACTACACGGCAATAGGAGAAAAAGCAACGTAAATGAAATGGCTTGATTTATTATTGTTATATATAAGTTGTTATATATAAGTTAATTTATTTTGACATAAGCAATATTTTGATACATGGGCACTATGACAGGAATGATAGAAATGCACCCTTTTGGGGTGAAATAGAGGTTAGAAGTTTATGAGTAACTTTTTTTATTGAGGACCAAGAAGTATGAAAGTAGTTACTTAATTGAGGAATTAATAGATTTTTTATTTATTTAGCGGAAAGGTACAAATTTTGTCCGTAAATGGACAAGTCAAAATTTTGTACATGTCAAAATTTGTGTATACCTTTGTTATGTCTTTTTTTACATTGTAAAGAGTTATGATTAATTATAACCAACCGTGATAGTTCACTGGGTAGAACCCCGCCTATCGTGTATGAGGGTTCAAATCCCATTTGGGTCTACATCAATTTATCTCAAAACATCTCGTGAGGAAGCCCACATGGCTAAGTTGTACTATGTCATGTGTCAGTGAATTCGTACAAAAAGGCGATAGACATGACCCCTATCACTTGAGTCCAAGCAAAACTTGGGTACTCTGAACTGAAAACCAGGTGACAATGTCACGTGAGGTTCAGAAGTTTTAGTACCTCTGCCAACCCTTTCGGGGATGTACGGCGTGAAAGTTAGAGTAATTATAAAGAGAGATATAGTTTAGTATTATTTAATTATTTTCCAAAAAAAAATTCTAAAGTTATTGGAGGCATACCGAATAAAGGCATAAAGAAACAAGTCTTTCGGACTAAAACAACTTTTATACTTAACATACAAACCCTAATACTTTTAATGTAATTGTGCAAAATTGGCTGGAATGGTTGCTTTTACTAAAAAATAAAACAGTTTTGTCCTTTTTCCCACTTATTATTTACAACTAGACCAGTTTATGTTCCCCGCATTTTTCAGCTCGCCGCTACATTCACCAATTCTTTGGTTCACCTGTTGGATAAATTTGGTAATTCTGTAGTTTTCTTAAATGCATTGCTTACTTTAGTCTGATGAAATATTTACTTGACTAACTTTTTATCAATATCGTATGAAGTGAAATTACTTGAAGGAATCTTAAACGGACAGAACTCAATAACTTATCAACATTTTAGACCTTTATAACTAGTTTGTCAATGCCACTTTATAAACAAATCAAAGTCCATTTAGTAATCGTAAACGTGGATGAATCGACCGCAAATAGGCCTGGCCTATCATAAAGTTATGTAATTGCATATTACATACAAAGTGAAGGTTTTGGAACTATTTTGAGATAATTTAAGAATTATATATTAGGTATGTTCATGTGGATAACAGCCTTACTAAATTGAATTTTGAAACCAAAATTGCATATGTAACATTCATGGGTTACTTCCCAAAAGAGCAGCAGATGTACTATTTCTTCTGAATATCACATGACATATTAGTCGTCTGGTCTTTAGTGAACTCACATTTTGTAAGTAAATTACTTTGAACTTAAGAGGAAACTAATTTTATCAAAATGAAAAAGAAAGCATTTATTTTATATATTTTTTATTCAATGATCAATACACTTACATTCTAAAATAACATTAATCTTATAATAATATTTGGTATAACGCTATCTACGTAGTAGGTACAAACAGTTTCTATCGCCCCTCGGCCCGATCGCCTTAGGAACTGTGATGTAGAGAGCACGGAGCATCGCGAGCCATCTCGGCGAGCATCCAACATGCACTCGTCAGGTACTGAGTGTCTTAGCAATAAATAATTTCATAGTCTAAATGCTACTTCAGCTTTCAGAGAGGAACATTTGGTGGAGTCTTACAAGGCTCCGGAGTAGGTGGCCGGCGCTCTTCGGGCGTTCTCGATCTATAATATGCGCAATATGGCAACGGATCCCAATAGGCGAAGAGAGCTTCACGAGTATCTAGGACCGTGTCTAAAATCTTCCCAACAGCCGCCTTATTATTGCAAGAACCCGAACTTTGGCAGAGATAGGGTAGTGAAACTCCAACTCGTAAACCGATTGGTACTATTTTACTACAGTTCCCATTTGATGGAGAGGCTTCTTCTCTTACTAGCCGAAATGTTATATGTCCAGTCATCGGCCGAGCAGGGGACAGCCGTGAAACGAATTTCGAAACCCAAGCGTCAGTCTCTTCATCTTTTTGTGGCACAAGACCCTTCCTTACATTATCAACGCGACAGTTCACATTGTTAGCAGCTCGAGACTCTTTCAACGTCGTACAAGTCACAATCTTTTCTCCTTTAGGCTCCCTTATTATAACCCATGGTTTCTCAGCACTGATTTCTCTTGGAAATCTGAACTGAGTCATTTCTCCAGGCAGCACGAACCGAAGACGATCTCTGGCACCGCGAGCACCAGCACTAGCTATGAAGTGCTTGCCTTCCCTGGACGCACCACTCTCGTACCATACACGAACATCTTCTTCACTTGTGACCACCCAGAATTGAGGAGTGACAAGTCCAGCGGCACGGCAAACTCGCATAAGCTCTAGAGGATCGTCCAACGTAATTACATCACGAGCGCATGGCACGAAACATTGGCATCCTATTACTTCCAAGTGCGGCTTAGCAAGAGCGTCGTAGTATGCAGGGGTCGTAGAGCTCACTGGCACGTAAAACACTACTTTCTCACGTTCCACAATTTCTCGAAGTGCTTGGCCATAGGCTAAAGGATCTGCCGGGTTGGGTCTCGGAACTGTGTAGAACCGTTCCACCGCGGCTGAATATTTTAACAAAGCAAATTGCCCTTCGATTTCAAATGCAATAACTCTGGCTCCGGCTGAATGAAAATTTCGAGCTAAATGTAGTGCTTGAACCGAACTGCCTCCACTTAAAAGAACTGTGCGCGGTTGGCTCGGAGTTTCCCATCGAACCGCGCGCCCGATCATTTTCAACACACCAATAGGACACTGAATGCACTTCCAGAATATGAACAGCGACGCTGCAATCCATAACGTCGGTAACACCACTAATATTTGTTTCCACGCTGGGTGTGTCAAGATGCTGAGGAGAGCCCAAAGCGGTCGGAGGATTTGTCTCGGGGCCCATGTGATGAATCTGATGATTTTGGGTAGTTGAGGGGGTCGTTCTGGACATACTGCTCGTTCTTCAGGAATCAGGGAGAAAGTCGATGAGAAGGATCTTCTTAAGGCTGTGAAGGGTGGTGGCTGATGGTGAGCGCACCTCTTGACTCGAGGAGAGAAGATGAGCTCCGTGTTGGAGCGCGCGAGACGCGTAAACTCTGGCGCACAGGCCGGCATGGTGGACAGACTGGCGCGCGCGCAGTGCGGACGCGCATATAAACGACTTTGTTATCACCTCGGCGCCGCCGGCTCACTCAACCGGCCTCAACTTCGCACCCAAATAATCGTTACCTAGTTTGTCGTAGACAAATCCGGGATTTCATGTGTGTATCATTAGTTAATTAGATTTTACTAGTTACGGCAAGAATTTACTAGGATTACCTACTGCAGGATATGAATGATTAAAACAAATGTCGTTGCAAAAATCAAAACTTCATTTGTAAAAAAACAGTAGATATTTTATTCAATTAGAACAATTTATCAAAATCTAAAGTGTGAAAACTACCTACTTAGATAAAAATAATTTGAGTTAAGTAATTATATCCAAAGAGATTGTCTCGAACTTGGGTCTTAATTTTTACTTAAGGTAAGCTTCAAAGGTAGTTTAACTCTAGCTCAAATATTGAGGGATTGCCCCAGAGTAAGCACTTGTTTATAAATCCAGTGTATCTGTCAAAAAGTTATAGGGGACGTTCAACCAGCGAAAGGACATACCGATATGCCGAAGCGGTAATGAGCTGCGGAGCGGTAATGATACATTTAATATAATATTATACACATATAAATAACACCCAAGACTCATCACATAAGTGTTAAATGTTGCTCTCAGCGGGGATCGAACCCGCAACCTCCGGACCGAGAAGCTAGTCACCTATCCACTCGGCCACGGCTGTCATTATATTTCTAATCCTGATCTAACTAATAAATAAAAGATGAATAAAGGAAAGAAAAATTTCGACACCGGCGCGGTACGAACCCGCGACCTCGGGTATATGCCCCCGTCGCTCTGCCAATTGAGCTACAGTGTCAATGGTTTCCAGTGCGAAATTCTTCTATCCTTTGTTTGTTTTACACTTTTTAAGCAGTGTTTTACTTTATTCATCTTTTATTTATTAGTAATAATCCCCACATGAGGTTTTCATGTCAAAACATTTAAATTATGATCTAACTAGTCTAACTCAGACAGTGGAAAATTAATATGGTTTAATTAAGTATAAGTGTGTTTGATTATGCAACACTTATATGCATTTATATTATGATAGCGACATGATAGTCCAGTGGGTAGAACACCCGCCCGAAAAACAGAAGGGCGTGAGTTCCAATCCTGGGATGGGCCTACACCAATTTGTCTTTTCTAAAGTCATATGTGTGGTTAATTTATCATGGTTGCTAACGGTGAGGGAAAACATCGTGAGGAAACCCACATGGCTGAGTTGTACTTAGTCATGTGACAGTGTATTCGTACAAAACGGCGATAGGCCTGCCCCTTATCACGTGAGTACACTGTCTAAGCAAAACGTGGGTACCTTCTCTGGAAACTGTGTGTGCCATGTGAGTTCAGGAGTATTGGTACCTCTGCCAACCCCTTCGGGGATAAACGGCGTGAACGTTTATGTTATGTTTATGTTATTATATGCATTTGTTACAAATGGGTGACCTCTCAAAGGTGTGAGTTTAATAGGTGTCACAGTCACATATAATCATCCTTCTTAGCCTCTTTAATATTTATATGCGTATGAGTAGGTATATATGTTTCTGATCTCAGAATTATAAAATAACATACATATACTCACGGCTTTAAATCCCTAGAAGGGGTAGCCAGAGCTAAAGAATTCGAAATTCCTCAGCCACGTTTGGAAAGTCGAGTGGGTAAAAGATGGTAAAATAAAGGTTGTTGGTGATGGGTCTCCAACCGCATCGCCCAAAAATCCCTTAAAAGCCCCAATACCGTTAGTCGCCTCTTACGTACACCCACCGGAAGAAATGGGGTAGTGCTATTCTAAGCCGACACTACACAGCAAATTATAAAATAACTTATACTGTATAACACCGTTGCAGACATTTTTACATTTTATGTATTTTTTAACATTGTTGTGCTCACAGACATCTAGTAAAATCAGTCAGCTAATCTTAATCAGCTTACAGCTAACCACGGAACTAAATGGCCCTGCTCCTAATTAAAGGACTAAAGTTTAGTCAGCCATGAACACAATGCAATGTAACCACTTTCCAGATTTTTAGATAGCCCTCAAAATCAAACTTTCACTCCGTATACCCCCGAAGGGTTTGGCAGAGATACTAATACTTCTAAACATCACATGACATTATCACCTGGTCACGTATATATATCTTTTGATCCGTTTTTAAAATATATTTTTTCGGAATAAACTATATCGAATACATTGCAGTTGGTTGCATTATAATTTCATAACATACATATATACATATACTCACGCCATTAGTTCCCATTGGGGTAGGCAGAGACTATTGATCGCCACTTCGCACGATCCTGACAAACCTCTCTAGCTTCGTTTACATCCATCAATCTTTTCATACATGCTCTTTTATTCTTCATACTTTGGACGCCAGCCTTTTTGAGCACACTCTCAATTTGGTCCAAGTGTGTTCTCCGTGGTCGTCCTCTACTAACATTACCATCCACACTAGCTCTATAGATCCCTTTTACCAATTTTCTATCATCCATCCTCTCTATGCCTTAAATGTATGAAATTAGGGTATTTTTGAGGGTCCGCTCACTGATGGTAAAGATTCACCAGGCATATAGATATATATATATCCGCGACTGGGATCAGACTATTGAGAGAGTTGCTGGCGTGCTCTCATGTGACTGACACAGCCGATCTTTGCAACAATTGTTCAATGACATCAAGTCAGTACCCCTGCAATATAGTTATAATTGACGTCCGCAGGTGGTCGGGCCATCGGTCGGGCCATCGGTCGGGTCAGTGGTCATCTCTCTTTGCATCGAGCTCATCACATCTTTTCCTATCAAACTCAAACACCTTAACACTCACTACATGCATCCAAGCCAGCCAGTCCCCTGCCATTACCTCCCACTGTGACGGGTCAATTCTACAACGCTCCATGTGACGCGTAAGCACATTTTTGTACCGAAGAATTTGCCCCCTGATTTCCACTTGCCATCCCATAGTTCAGAATAAAATGGCCGGCCTACCGCAGCTATCGCTGCATAAGATAGGCCTCAATTCCGCTAATGTACGCCCTTCGCAGTGTTGCAAACACGATGAGACCAGCGAATGTTCATAATGTCACGTATGCATTTAAGATGGAATTTATCCAATTCGGTATGCAAAGATTTACAAAAAAAATGCTGATTACAAAACCATTTCGAGATATTATGTTTTTAAAACATATTTTCTTGAAATTAAATCAAACAAAGCTAAGATGCCCGTTATTTTAACAAAATACGGTAACAGTATTTGACCTTCAGCGTTGTCTCAAAGACAATCGTTTTTGGAGTTTATTAATAAAATATCGAAAATCATAGGTTTGTTTAGTATAATATCCTAATAATTTCATTTGAGATCACAAATTCGTGAAATGTTTTGCAATCAGCAACATTTTTATTAAACATTTCGCTTTATTTACATGTCGCTACGTGATATTTTCAATCGTTGACGTCATTAAGTACAAAAGTGAAACAATCTTTAAAAAATCATAACTTTGTAATTACTCATTTTAAATGAAAAATATTCAAATTAGTCTTTTATTTTCGTGTTTGCTATCGGATAAAAATATTTAATAAATACCAAAAAAAAACTTTGCATACCGAATTAGTAAAATGCTTAGGGTAAACACACCATGTCTCAGATGCAAACAACACATTTGAATATATCGCTATAAATGTAAAACAAAAAGATTTTTTCCTACTTTATACATATTATATTGTTTAATGGTATGTAAGTTATCACAAATATAGGTATTTAATGAAATAGCAATGAAATTCTTAACATAATTTATTTAATATTACAATTAATAGAGGAACAAAACATAATGTAATGTAATAATAAATATTTAACTTAATAGCTTATTTCGTCAAAATATTTAACTTTAAGCATTATATTAATATCTATTTATTCATCATTTTAATTGTAACAAACACTACTTTTAAACAAACAGTGTTGCAACTTAATATATATCTATGTTAATTTCGCTCTAGATTTCTTCTGAAAAAATCACACAGCTTAAATACGACTTTAATATCTTTTGGCATTGGCAGAATGAACCTTCATAGCTTTTCTAACAAATGAGAATAAGTCTTATGGATAATACAACTATTAGAATATGTTATATTATAGATCAGTTTGTCTTTACAACGGCATAAATATTATAATGATTCATCAAATTGTCACAAATTTAATTATTTATCTAAGCTACAGTCAGAATTTGTTCTTTTAAATAAGAGGTAATACTATTTATTTTAAGAATATGATAATGTCAACTTAGTTGTATTTATAACTGACTGATGGGGTGTATTTAAAGTAATTAGACAACACATACAATTTAAAATTGTTCCAAACCACAGTTTTTTATACACATACATATACTCACGGCTATAAATCCCTTAACGGGGTAGCCAGAGCTTTGGAATTAGAAATTCCTCAGCCACTTTTGGAAGTTGATTGGGGAAAACGGGAAAATTTACGGGTCTCTAACCACATCGCCCAAAAATTACTTAAAAAGCGCCTATACCCTTAGTCGCCTCTTACAATCACCAACGGGTAGAAATGGGGTAGTTATTCCAAGCTGACACTACGAGGCGGTTTTTTATACACATCTGCTATAATGCTAGAATCTATTCCCTTTTTCATTACCTAAACAACTTCAAATTACTTAATTTCACACCTTATGGCATCACACAATTAAGAAATGAGATGGAAAATATGTGCAATTTTAAAAAGAGTTTTTCTTTGAAATAAACAGATAAAATTTATAAAGACTCGTAAAAGTGAGAAAGGCGGGGTCAAAATTTTAGTTATATTATACATATTTATACTCATGGCTATAAATCTTTAGAAATAGCAGCCAGAGCTTCAAAATAAGAAATTCCGAAGCTACTTTTAGCAGTTAAGCCGGGAAAAGATTGTAAAAAAAAAGGTTGGAAGTGAAGGGTCTCGAACTGCATCAGGAAATAATAATTTAAAAAGCCCTAATACCCTTGGTTGCCTATTACGAACACCCACGGGAAGAAAAGGGTAGTTTAGAATAAGAACATAATATATAAAAGAAAAGGATAGGTAGTTTACTGTGTAGTGTCGGCTTAGAATAGCACTACCCCATTTCTTCCGGTGGGTGGGTGTACGTAAGAGACGACTAACGATATTGGGTCATTTTAAGGAATTTTGGGCGATGCGGTTGGAGACCCATCACCGACAACCTTTATTTCACCATCTTTTCCCCACGCAACTTCATGGGATTTAAAGCCGTGAGTATATGTATGTATGTAAAATAATATATAAGAAAAGGATAGGTAGTTTTTTTAAACCAACACTACACATCTTGGTTATATTTTGTCAGTATTAATTCCTTTGAATGAATGTCTTCCTTTTGGTGAAATATTACATATATAATTATAAATAATTACTTAAAAACTCACTTACTTAATTGCCTTTGACAATAATATTTAATTAACATTTGAATATATTGACAAAGAGATAAATTTAAATAATTGCATGTTTTTTCTAATAATTATTTATTATCACTTTCAATATGGTAGACCTGACAAAATTCATTATGTAACAACTATTTAAACCATATTCATGGTTTGCAACCTAAGGAAATAACATAAGTAAAATTTCTGATTAACTCATTATAAATAGTTATAATGCTAATATTATAATGCCGTGTGGTGCTGGCTTAGAATGTCACTACCCCTTTCTACCCACGGGTGTTGTAAGAGGCGACTAAGGGTGTTGGGGCTTTTTATTGGATTTTTGGGCGATGTGGTTTGAGACCCATCACCAAAAACCTTTATTTTACAATATTTTCCCCACTCAACTTCCAAAAGTTGCTGAGGAATTTATAATTCTTTAGCTCTGGCTACCCCTTCTAGGGAATTATAGCCGTGAGTATATGTATGTGTTATTATAAATACAAATTTTCCCTTTTAATATTCTCAACAGATCCTATACATAGTTACATATATTAGCCATAATATTCAAACAATATTTTTTTGCAATAACTCAGCATGTGTAGTGCATAAGCCATAGTAAAATATTGACCATTTGGAAGCACACATGCATATATACCCTACAAGTTTAAATTGATTCTATTAAATAAGATGGTACAATGAGAACTATTTTAGCTTTATTCCTATCACCTTAACAATGGGCTAAAGTGTTCCTGGTTAACTAGAATTGGCATTAACGACACACACCTTGTGTTACAGAAATACATTTTAGTTTTTTGATTGATGAAACTGCTGGTATCTACTTGATGTAAGGGTTTTCGGCTTACCTCATCTTAACAAGAAAAATTAAAGTTTCTTAAATGCCTAATATACTCAAGTTTCTAACTATGTATTTTGGAGTATTTTATTAGAAAATAAAAGGTGTTTTAGCCTCTTGTAAATTAATAGATCCATTCTTACACACTATATGCAATTCACTATGAGGCTCCTTTTCATACCGAAACCTTTTTGGATGTGAATCCTCCATTAATCTACCAAGTTTCATAATTTTCTCATCAACAGTTATTTTATCGGCTATTAAATTAGTTGCAGGCAAATTTTTAAGTATGTCTAATACTTGTAGTTCTACTTTTCCTTTTTCATGTATAAATATCTTACTTTTTGCTGTCAACTCTGTCACGTGAAGGAAAACATCACCACTTTTTAGAGAGGCTTGAAGGTTACCCATAAATGAAGTCATATGCAAGTTACCTCTCTGGATTACATCAATCAGTACAGATTTATGGGTTCTTTCCAACCAGATATTACCCATAGCTGTTGTGAAGTGTGATTTATCACTGTAACATGACTTGACAATGATAGAGCCACCATGTGTTGTTACTGTAAATGAGTTGGCCATTATATTATTACAGCTTACACCTGAATCTTTACATGTCTTCAATTCAATGTTACTCGCTTGTAATCTTCCTCCTGCCTCAATGTTCCCCTCTACACTCTCAACTTTTAAGTTTTTAGCTTTAATATCATTAAGTGTAACATTCCCTTTCTCTGTCTTCACAACAATGTCTCCAGCTTCAAGTTTATTTAAATGCACAGAAGCATTGTCAGTTGCATTTATATTAATATTTAAATGATATGGAACATTTATTACACACACGTCATTCTTGTCTGATTTTGCATTTTTGTTGAAGAGTTCCAATCGCTTTGCACTTTGTTTTACTTGGAAATTGGAGGAATCTTTACCGGAGCTATAGAGATGCATTGTCAACTTGTTGTGTGCCTGCAAATCATTAACGTCTATCGGTGCCACCTTTATATGAATTGGACTCTCCATAAATATACTGGTATTTTTTTCGATAGTCTTCTCAACAGTACTTACTATGTTCATTTTTTTAAGATCTGGTAGGTTACTATAGTCCATGATAGATAACCTCAAAATTTTTAAACACTTATGTAACATTCTTCCCGCCGGAGAAAACATTTCGTTTGTTATTTTAAACTATTCTACTATAAAATCATGTTTCAGTAGGAACTTAATTCAATTATTACTAATTTGATATTGTTTTCTACATAAGTTTGTAAATTGTATCTTTTGATAGATAGAATATCACCTGACTTTGACAATTCTGAAACTCACTCAATTGGGTTGACAGATTTATTATGACATTCCTTTTTTAAATATAATTTCGTTTCACTTTACGCTAGAGAGCTTATTTTAATATTAATATTAGCTTATTTTAAGTGTTTTTTTATAATTATTGTATTAAATACCTTATATTACTATTTTAATTTAAGAATTAATAGGGAACGTCTTTATTTAACTATCATATCTAATTTGAAATTATGCATGTTAAATCGTGGCCTATATCGAAACGATGCAGGTCCACAGATGCTGATTGCAATACGCAGCGCAGCTTATTTCTTAAAAACATTCTATTTATAGTAAAAATCGATACTTCAATGATAGGAATGGGGCATATAGGTTCAATATTGAATAGAGTGCTGGTAAATTATAAGTGATGTGATGTGAAGTGCCACAGACATTATCACTAACCTGGAAATCATGACACCTATGAGTCCAGATCTAAAGAGTGCGTTTGCTTACATGAAACCATTATGCGACGCTGTGATGATATGCCCGAGTCCTCAAATTGTAAAAACCCTCAGTCAAAGAGTGCTGGATCTAAAGCCTGCTGTTTTGCAAGAGATGCAATTGTATATTTTATTCCCCATTGCTATACACCTCAAATCTAAGGATATGAGGTAAGTAGCCCAAAATATTCTTTATCAAAACATGTTAGTTCAAAAAGGTATTTTGATAAGATAATAATGGCAAGATTGGGACCACCATTTAAGCAATAGGAATAAAATTTGTCACCACAATAGTCCCTTTAGATATATAAGACTAGTAATTTTCGATAAAGGGATATTGTAGGGTAGAAATATAGTGATTCTGATGATTAATAATTCAAATCATTATGGTTTTAAAAAATCTGTATTACAAGATCACTTTTAGCAATGGGGGTAAAGGGTAGATGTAACCCTACGTATCATCTATAATCCCAAGTACCATACATAATTGCCCATTGTGTTGGACATTTTTTTTGATTCTACATTTTAATAAATGTTTGTGCTGTATCAGTATCAGTAACAAAGCAAATATAATAAACATTAAATTTGTAGTTGGTTGTTATAGTTGGTGTATTGCTGTGTAGTGTTGGCTTAGAATAGCACTACCCCATTTCTTCCGGTGGGTGTACGTAAGAGGCGACTAATGATATTGGGGCTACTTAGGGATTTTTGGGCGATGCGGTTGGAGACCCATCACCAACAACCTTTATTTTTACCATCTTTTCCCCACTCTACTTTCCAAAAGTGGCCGAAGAACTTCTAGTTCCTCAGCTCTGGCTACCCCTTGTAGGGATTTACAGCCGTGAGTATATGTATGTATGTATGTATTAATTTTGTACTAATATTTAAATTCATTATAACATCTTAACAATATTTTTGTTTGCAAGTAGTTTTTCTTGGTAGCATAGAGCACTTCTTTTCTTCTTTTATAGTGATAATGTTTGTTAATTATTAACATATGTTGGTCAAAGTTATACCAAACTGTACTGTGATCTATATGTTCAATGTTGAACTTGGCAATGGTATCATTTTAATCCCAATGATCTCAAAAATATGAAACCAGAATCCAAACCTGTTGTAGCTATAAACTAATCTTCTAGTTAGTTATATACAAGTAATAAGAAGCAAACCTGTTAATAAAAAAAAACTAGAAATAATTTTTTGCTCCATTGTTTTTAGGGTACATACATACATATACTCACGCCATTAGTTCCCATTGGGGTAGCAGAGAGTATTGATCGCCACTTCGTACGATCCTGACAAACCTCTCTAGCTTCATTTACATCCATCAGTCTTTTCATACATGCTCTTTTATTCTTCATACTTCGGACGCCACCCTTTTTAAGCACACTCTCAATTTGTTGCAAGTGTGTTCTCCGTGGTCGTCCTCTACTAACATTACCATCCACACTAGATCTATAGATCCCTTTTACCAATTTTCGATCATCCATCCTCTCTATGTGCCCAAACCATCTCAACATTCCTTTTTCTATCTTTCTTGCAATATCATCTTTCACACCGCACTTTTCACGAATAACACTATTTCTCACTCGGTCACATAATCTAACATTACAAATTAAGGTTTTTAGGGTGCCATACTGAAAGGAAAAATGGGACCCTATTACTAAGACTCGACTGTTTGTCTGTCACCAAGCTGTATCTAACAGACTGAGATAGAAAGTTGGAATTTTTAGAGATAAGTTAGTTACAAAATTCATATTTAACTCCTAGTACCTTTTGGTAGCATTAAAAGGGGTAAGTTGTATGCCATAGGCTAAACTGATATAATGAATACATTATAGTATATCTTATAGTGTATAAATGTTTGTGTTGTACCCTTTTGTAAGTGAGCCATCTGACACTTGGCTAGTTTTCTTTTATTGAAACAAAACAGCATTTATATCCCACACTAATTTTTTAAAACTTTGTAATTAAAAAGTAGGCAAACATTGATGTGATAGAAACTTAGTAAAATAGCCTGATCTCAAATGATATTATTACGATATTTTATTAAAAGACATTGACCCGATTTCTGAATTGAGTATTCCAGTTGAGAACAATTTAAGTATCGTTCTGTCGCATTGAAATCTTGACAACTGAATGAGACAAAACGATACTTAAGTCGTTCTCAGCTTGAATACTCAATTCAGAAATCGGGCGATTAAAAACTAATGTCTTTGAAATTACATTGAAGATCAAACACTAATCCAGTTTTTTGATAAAATAAAGGTCATCATAGCTTTGTTTCATTTAATTTAAAGAAAATATTGTTAAAACATACATACATACATACATATACTCACGGCTATAAATCCCAGGAAGGGGTAGCCAGAGCTAAAGAATTAGAAATCCCTCAGCCACTTTTGGAAATTTGAGTGGGGAAAAGATAGTAAAAATAAAGGTTGTTGGTGATAGGTCTCCAACCGCATCGCCCAAAAATCCCTTAATAGCCCCATACCGTTAGTCGCCTCTTACGTACACCCACCGGAAGAAATGGGGTAGTGCTATTCTAAACCGACACTACACGGCAAATATTGTTAAAAAACATAATTTAATCAGCATCACTTTTATAAATTGTTTTATTGGGCTGAATATTTCAACCTGCTAACAGACCCTAAATATACAGACACCTAATAAACAAAAAACCCTTTCAGAAAAACCCATTGATAAGTTTTTTTACCCTTTTCTGTTTGAAAGTAAAGGGTACCCTTCATATCACCCTGTCATAAAGGGTTTTGATAAGGGAAACCCCACTTATTTGGTAGTTAAATGTTAAGCAACCGTGATAACTCAATGGGTAGAACACCGGTTATCGTGCAAACGACTAGAAATTAGAAATTCCTCAGTCACTTTTGGAAGTTGAGTGGGGAAAGGATGGTAAAATAAAGGTTGGATGGTGATGGGTCTCCAACCGCATCGCCCAAAAATCCGTTACCGTTAGTCGCCTCTTACGTACGCCCACCGGAAGGAATGGGGTAGTGCTATTCTAATCCAACAATACACAGCATATGAGTTTAACAAATAATTCATTTTCGATATTTTTTTACAGTGACAAGTTTGACATAAAGAGAAATCTGGTGCAAATGATGAAGACTGTACTAGAACGAGTTCAAATCGACTCCCCGGATGTATTTATCAAGTATCACACGTGCCTCTTGAACTTGATATTTGATAAAGACCAGCCAGGAATGGGTTAGTGCATTTCACTTTACACTACTATTATTTATATATGATACAAAATGTGCTGTCTTATAAATATTCCTTATGAGGTAATTTGAGTATGGCGAAATAAATTGTTGCGTGTGAGTTAGATATATATATTTATTTATATAATGTAGCGACGCGCTATCAGTACACAATGACGCACACTACATAGAAACGCTGACAGTGCAAGAAGAATCACATTCCACAGCAACACGAAACCAAGTAATATACGTCACACGCGTCATCAAGACTCGCCATACAAATCGTACATCGCGCAATCGAAGTTTCAAAAAAACATTTACTATATATTCAAGTTCCAACTTAATACAGTTGGACCGCGGTCCCCAGGCATACCACCGCCTGGCGGAAGATCTTACCTTTTCCTCCACAAACTGAACTCAAAATTCGTGCCTTGTTGGTGCGACAGAAGTACTAATACTATTTTAATACTATGGTAAGAGGAAGTATTATTCGGGTAGGATTTTCATAGCGGTCGTTACATTCGAAGTGCATATGAAAACATCTAGACTACTGCCCTGAGCCGTCTACGAACCCATCTAGGCCACCAGTAAGCGGCGATCCGTCGAAGCGTTGATTGAACATAAACGATCGATTTAACTATAACAGAATAATAAGCCACTGTGGGTATAGTTACACACATAGCTCAGTGGGGAAACAAACGCCTATCATGCAGAAATGCGTAGTAGGTTCAAATTCAGGCCTAAACAAAATTATCTTTAAGTCATACGTGCACTGAATTGATCACATGTTGTTAACAGTGAGGGAAAACTCGCAATAATGCTTGCAAATAATTATTTTTTTCTATAAAGAAAAGTGTAATGAAATGTGTTAATAACCTTTAGATAGTCACGCTGTATATAAAAACAACAAATTGTTACGCAATGTATGAGTGGAACATTTATCTCAATTTTCAGGGTCGAGTCGTCCTTGTATACTAAGTAGGCACACACATGCCCCAAGGCATTATTAGCAGCGCATAATGAAATGCTGGCGTAAATTATTGATTTTGAAGATTATTGATATATTCTGTATATTCTTAGTTTTAATCTTGCATTTAACTATTGCACGAATCTTACGCCCGAATTGAGTATTCCAGCTGAGAACAACTTAAGTATCGTTCTGTCGCATTAAAATCTTAACAACTGAATGAGACAAAACGATACTTAAGTCGTTCTCAGCTTGAATACTCAATTCATAAATCGGGCGTTAATCGATTGTATTTTGCATTGGCTCAGTTGGAACGCGGCAATGCGATATGATTTAATAACATTAATTATTCGGCGGTGTTTGGATATGGCGACCACTTATAATAAACTCTTATAAACAGTGGCAGCTTGTCGTTGATGCACCCAAATATGACTAACATTTCAGATCTTCGAGGTAAATTACTAAGTGCATTGTGGGCATGTAAACATCCCCACCGACGTAATTATAGTTAATGGCCACAGATGGTAGGGCCTTAAAAACTTCACGCTGAATCAATTTCTTCTCAGAGTTTTCAAATTGATAGACAAGAGAATAATTTATCTTATCAGGACTAACTCCGTGGCTGAGTGGATAGGTGACTAGCTTCGAGGTCCGGAGGTTGCGGGTTCGAATTCTGCTAAGAGCAACATTTATGTGATGATCATAAATGATTGTTGCTTAGTCTTGGATGTTATTAATATGTATATTATAAAATATTAAATACATCGTTGAGTTAGTATCCCATACAAGTTAGAAAGTGGTACTTAATTTGGGAATAACTTGATCTGTGTAATATGTCTGTATCTGTATATATTTATTTATAAATAAGTGGGTGCCTACTTTGGACACTATGTGGCGCTGTCACGTTGTTTATAAGCATTGGTACCTCTGCCAACCCCTTCGGGGAGAAAACGGCGTGAACGTTTATATTTATTTATATGATTTATATGACTTTATAACATAAACTTAAACATAAACGTTCACGCCGTTTATCCCCGAAGGGGTTGGCAGAGGTACCAATACTCCTGAACTCACATGGCAAGCGCCATCTAGTTTCCAGAGAAGGTACCCACGTTTTGCTTAGACAGACTTGACTTTATAACTTAAACAATATATATATTGTGCATTTCAGTGGCTCCCGTGTCAGAGGAGCTAAAACTGGAAGTGATAGAGAGCCTGGCGACCATCATGCTGAAGACGGACCTGCCCACCCGTATCAAGTTGTTCAAGTCAAACATTCCACTGCTCGCGCAAACTATATTTATTGCCGTGCATATTGCTAAGTTGGAGAAATTGCGATCTCTAAGGTAACTAAATTTGGATTGAAACGTAATGATTAATGAGGAATATTACATGTTATTGCTGGATTGTAAACAAATACATTTATTTTTATGCATACAATGGAATCGACTAATTCTCATCTATCATGTCATGACACATATGTAATTGCCACTTTGTGAAACGTCACTCACGGGAACACAAGACCACACTTTGTCTAATCATAACTGCCCATATGTTAATACATGAGACAAACTTTGGACTTCTTTTTACGAAATTTTCATTAAAAAAAAAATATCCTGTAGTAGGAGTACCAAATTGTTTATTAAATTTAATTAGTCATGCATATATGACACACTAAAATTCATTATACTCACAACTAAGTATTTAACTGGACATACGCATATATACATTTATTTATTGTTAATTTAAGGAGCATCACCGAAAAGTTCTTAGCTAAGAACCGAAAGGTGTATTGCTCCTTCATTGATTTAGAGAAGGCGTATGATAGGGTGGTAAGAAAGTGTTTATGGGAGGTGTTATCCAAGTTCGGCTTGGGGAGCCAACTTATACGTGCACTGGTATCACTCTATGAGGATTCCAGTGCATGTGTGAGAGTAAACGGGGAAAATACTGACTGGTTCGGGATCTCTCGGGGTGTCCGACAGGGTTGTGTAGCTTCCCCGTGGCTCTTCAATTTGTTCATGGATGACTGTTTAACAGAGTTGCGTGAAAGTGATTATGGATTGAGAATGGGTGGATTCATCATTAAATGCCTCTTATATGCCGACGATCAAGTGCTACTTGCATCATCGGTGGAAGAGCTGCAAGAGATGATGAATATTGCATGTGCGTCTTTTGAAAAAAAGGGAATGAGGGTGAATGTGGATAAAACAAAAACTATGGTTTTTGAGAGAGAGGTGAATATGACCGAATGCGTGATTGAGATTAATGGTAAGAAAGTGGAACAAGTGAAAGAGTTTGTATATTTGGGAAGTTTGTTTACTAGGGATGGAAAGTGTGATGAAGATATCGAGAGAAGAGTGAAAAAGGGTAATGCGGTAAATGGAGCACTGGATAGTCTAATGTCTAGTCAGTCGGTGTCTGAAAAGGCCCGAATGGCTGTGCATGATGCTGTCCTCGTTCCTACGCTTATGTATGGCAGTGAATGTTGGGTGTGGCAGAAGAAGCATGAAAGTAGAGTGAATGCAGTAGAAATGAGATCCCTCAGAAAAGTGTGTAATGTAAGGTTATGTGATCGTGTGAGGAATGATGTGATTCGTGAAAGGTGTGGTGTAAAAGATGATATTGTAAGAAAGATAGAAAAAGGAATGTTGAGATGGTTTGGGCACATAGAGAGGATGGATGACAGTAAATTGGTGAAAGAGATATATAGAGCCAATGTGGAAGGTAATGTTAGTAGAGGACGACCTCGGAGGACACATTTGGATCAAATAGAAAATGTGCTCAAAAAGGCAGGTGTCCGCAGTATGAAGAATAAAAGAGCATGTATGAAAAGATTGATGGATGTAAACGAAGCCAGAGAGGTTTGCCAGGATCGTACAAAGTGGCGATCGATAGTCTCTGCCTACCCCAATGGGAACTAACGGCGTGAGAATATGTATGTATGTATGTATGTGATTGTTAATTTAGTTTCCCTTGCTTTTCGTGGGGCCAAAATGTGTTCATCTACAAATAAACACGGAGGCGGCGATGTAGCTCGCCACTCATCACGCCATGGTTGCTCACGGGGCGAAAAGTGGGCTAAAGAGACCCGCTTCAGTACGATGAATGTATGTGGAGGAATGTTTGAAAAATTAGATGAAGTATGTATGATTATGAATGAAAGAAAACTGGATTTTCTATGTGTAAATGAGACGAAGCGTAAGGGAAAGGAAGTTTCACAACTTGGCAACATTACAGCAATCTGGTCTGGAGTCGCTGACAGTGACCGAGCTAGCCAAGGAGTGGGACTTCTGATATCTGAAAGGATGGCTCAGATCAAAGGGTGAATGAGAATGGTGAGAAATTGATTGAGGTATGTTTGGAGAGGAATCTTTATGTTTCAAACACGTTGTTTAAACACAAAGATTCCTCTCCAAACATACCTCAATCAATTTCTCACCATTCTCATTCACCCTTTGATCACCAAACTTTCCTAAAACTCTTTCGCAACCGTTGCGTGACACACCAACCCAGCCATTAAAATCTCCTAACATTACAAGTCTCTCATTCTGATCTGATATCCATATGTATACAAGACAGAGAAGAAGCGAGAGAAGTATGATTGATTTTGTGATAGTTGATGAAAGGCTGAGAGCAAAAGTTGTTGATACCAGGGTCTATCGGGGCACGAACGTTGGCACAGATCACTTTTTCGTTATATCACGATTGAGGGATCTGTGCACGCGTTGGCGTCACAGGCCTAAAGTGTCAACAACGGATTTTGCGAGATTAAAAGTAGAAAAATTGCAAGAAGATGAAAATATCAGAGATGAATACTTGAGCAAATTGGATGATAGACTAAGTTGCGTGGAGATGAAGGATGAAATGGAAATAGAAGAAGTATGGGATGTGCTCAAATCGACGATGGTTGAATGTGCGACGGAAGTATGTGGAGTGTGTAAAAGGTCAAATAGACCACCAACAAGTAGGTGGGATAAAGTTGTCAAAGAGGCGGTTGAAGATAAGAAGAAAGCGTGGTTAGATTTACATAAACATAAACATAAACGTTCACGCTGAATATCCCCGAAGGGGTTGGCAGAGGTACTAATACTTCTGAACATCACGTGACTTTGTCACCTGGTGTTCAGAGTACCCACGTTTTGCATGGACAGTGTACTCACGTGATAGGGGGCAGGCCTATCGCCGTTTTGTACGAATACACTGTCACATGACTAAGTACAACTCAGCCATGTGGGTTTCCTCACGATGTTTTCCCTCACCGTTAACAACCATGATAAATTAACCACACATATGTCTTTAGAAAAGACAAATTGGTGTAGGCCCGACCCAGGATTCGAACACTAGTCGCTTGCACGATAACCAAGTGATCTACCCACTGGGCTATCACGGTTGGTTAGATTTACTAGCGATTAAAGCTAGTAAACGGATGGATGCGAGTGTAACTGACGATGTAGTGCAGAAAAGTGAAGATGAATATAAGAGAGCTAAGAATGAGGTAAAGAAGAAAATAGAAAAGAAAAAGCGGGATTTGCAAGAGTGGTGTGAGAGGAAACTTTCTGATGATTTCTGGAATAACCAAAAGTTATTCTGGAAGTATATCCGGAAAGAAAAGGGAGTTTCCCAAAACACGAGAGTGAGTGTAATTAGAGATGAACAGGGTGAATTGGCGACGGATGAAAGTAGCATGAAACGGGTATGGAAGAATTATTTTGAGGGACTGTTTGAGAAAGAGGATGCATTCATTTCTTCGCCAATCGACAGTAATGTTGATTGGAACGGGGAGATGGGTGAATTTAGTGACAGCGAGATTAGTATGGAAGAAATAATGAAAGCAATGAAAAGTATGAAATTAGGGAAGGCGGCAGGGTATGATAGGATTACTATCGAAATGCTGAGGGCTGGTAAAGGGTTGGTGGCTTCTTGGTTGTACTTCCTTTTCCAAAAATGCTGGTCGAGTGGCAAAGTTCCACGAGACTGGTGCAAGGCGGTGATTGTGCCTCTATATAAAGGAAAGGGGTCACACCAAGAGGCTAAAAACTACCGTGGCATCAGCTTACTCAGCATTGTTGGTAAATTGTATGCTAAGGTACTGATTGAAAGAGTGATAAATGAAACTGATGAGAAAATATGGGATGTGCAAGCGGGATTTAGGAAAGGAATACGATGTATGGATCAAATCTTCTCTCTAAGGAGCATCACCGAAAAGTTCTTAGCTAAGAACCAAAAGGTGTATTGCTCCTTCATTGATTTAGAGAAGGCGTATGATAGGGTGGTAAGAAAGTGTTTATGGGAGGTGTTATCCAAGTTCAGTTTGCGGAGTAAACTTATACGTGCATTAGTATCACTCTATGAGGATTCTAGTGCATGTGTAAGAGTAAACGGGGAAAACACTGACTGGTTCGGAATCTCTAGGGGTGTCCGACAGGGATGTGTAGCTTCTCCGTGGCTCTTCAATTTGTTCATGGATGACTGTTTGACAGAGTTGCGTGAAAGTGATTATGGACTAAGAATGGGTGGATTCATCATTAAGTGCCTCTTGTATGCTGACGATCAAGTGCTACTTGCATCGTCGGCAGAAGAGTTGCAAGAGATGATGAATATTGCATGTGAGTCTTTTGTAAGAAAGGGAATGAGGGTGAATGTGGATAAGACCAAAACGATGGTTTTTGAGAGACAGGAAGATGTGACAGAATGCGTGATTGCGATTGATGATAAGGATGTGGAACAGGTGAAGGAGTTTGTATATCTGGGAAGTTTGTTTACAAGGGATGGAAAATGCGATGAAGATATTGAAAGAAGAGTGAAAAAGGGTAATGCGGTAAATGGAACAATGAATAGCCTAATGACCTGTCAATCGGTGTCTGAAAAGGCCCGAATGGCTGTGCATGATGCTGTTCTTGTTCCTACGCTTATGTATGGAAGCGAATGTTGGGTGTGGCAGAAGAAGCATGAGAGCAGAGTGAATGCAGTAGAGATGAGGTCCCTCAGAAAAATTTGTAATGTTAGATTATGTGACCGAGTGAGAAATAGTGTTATTCGTGAAAAGTGTGGTGTGAAAGATGATATTGTAAGAAAGATAGAAAAAGGAATGTTGAGATGGTTTGGGCACATAGAGAGGATGGATGATAGAAAATTGGTAAAAGGGATCTATAGAGCTAGTGTGGATGGTAATGTTAGTAGAGGTCGACCACGGAGAACACACTTGGACCAAATTGAGAGTGTGCTCAAAAAGGCTGGCGTCCGAAGTATGAAGAATAAAAGAGCATGTATGAAAAGATTGATGGATGTAAACGAAGCTAGAGAGGTTTGTCAGGATCGTGCGAAGTGGCGATCAATAGTCTCTGCCTACCCCAATGGGAACTAATGGCGTGAGTATATGTATATGTTATTGTTAAAGTTTGCGGTTAAATTGACTGACAATAGATTAATATTCAAGACTCAAACGTTCATGCCGAATATCCCCGAAGGGGTTAAAAAGATAAGATAAAAAAGATAACAAATATTTATTTCAAAATAAAAAGAATGGTTCTCTATTTTTTGAACGTCACAAAGTTACGTATAAGTTAAATCTTACTTACTCTACTTCGGATTTGGAAGGTGTGTTGAATGTTGTATATAGGTTGGCATGGCAGAGGTACTAATACTTCTGGACATCATATGACATTGTCACCTGGTGTTCAGAGTACCCAAGTTTTGCTTGGACAGTGTACGAATACACTGTCACATGACTGAGTACAGCTAAGCCATGTGGGTTTCCTTACGATGTTTTCCCTCACCGTTAACAACCATGATAAATTAACAACACATATGTCTTTAGAAAAGTCTAGTGTTCTACCCACTGGGTTATCACGTCGTCTGTAGATTAATATTATGAGTAAAGCAAGGAAGTTATACACTGAATTTTCGGTCAAATTTCGATTACTGAACTAGACCTCTAGTCCCACTTAAAGAAGCATTATATCCGCTATCTATCTCTAAACATATTTAAAAATAAATTAAAATCTCATTTTTTTAAGACCTAAGGTTGGTAGATTTTATAATAATAGGTATATGTATATATTTGTATTTATTATACTATATAAGAATATATATATAATTTATTTCTATATATATGTATATTATTAAGATACTGTAGAAGTTTATTTAATATAATTATTATACATATTAGATATATAAATTAATATTTAGGTTAAGGTTGTAAATAGGTTGTGTTTAGTTAAGTTTGGTTTTGTATACTGATTGTCATTAATTTCTAGTTAAGAGTTGTGTACTTGTTTTTCCTCACCATAAAGGTTGACTGGAAGAAATCGCGTTAAGGCGATAAGTCTGCCGTTGTGTACTAAGTTTTAATGTTCTGTACTTTTTTAAAAGCATTATATGTATTTTGTATGCAATAAAGTGTTCAAGTGCCGTGTAGTGCCGGCTTAGAATGTCTCATTTCTACCCACGGGTGTCGTAAGAGGCGACTAAGGGTATTGGGGCTTTTTATTGGATTTTTGGGCGATGCGGTTGGAGACCCATCACCAAAAACCTTTATTTTAACATCTTTTCCCCACTCAACTTCCAAAAGTGGCTGAGGAATTTCTAATTCCTTAGCTCTGGCTACCCCTTCTAGGGATTTATAGCCGTGAAAATATGTATGTATGTATGTTAAGTGTTAAAATAATCCGCTATGCAGACTCGCGTCCATATCGTGCCTGACGGCGTACACGGCGACGCACAAGGCGCTGGCGGAGCCGCCGGGCCGCGCGGCCAACCGCTCGCTGGAGTGCCTGGCCAGCGACATGGCCGCCACCATACTGCCCGGCGTGCTGGCCGCCCTGCAAGATGTCGCTATGAGCGATAATCCGGGACATTCCGTTGTTGTTGTAAGTATTTAATTCAAATAATAGGCTATTTGACTGTTATAAAAATATACATTTCTTTTATTTCATCAGTCTTAATATTTCTTTCTTAGAGCGATTTGTAATGATTCAAGATAAAAATATTGCATTATTTTTCTAAAATCCGTCTTCTTTGATGTTTTTGTTTGTTCTTGTTTATTTTTTTGATGCAACTCTCACGTGACTAAAAACGACCGTGATTGGCTATTTCAATAATGACGTAGATTGCGCATAAACAGACTGTGTATCGCTTCGCTTATTATTGTTTAATTCGGAATTGACGTCACTACGTGCCACAGCCGCCATATTACTTAAAGTCGCGTTTTCGCGGCACATTTGAATATTGCATTTTCTTTTTCCATTTTTTTATAAAATAGCTAAAATAAAGACAGAAAAGAATTATAAAAGTAGATAGTTTTCAAAACTTTGTCAAATAGCCTATTGCGCTCTTGTAGATGATAATTTAAATCAAATATATCCGCGAAGAATAGCAGAGGTTAGTCAATAAATGACACATGTTGTTCAGAGCGCCACCGTTTTGCTGTGACAGTGTACTCACGTGATAGGGTGCAGACCTATCGCCGTTTTTGTTCGGATACACTGTCGCATGATTATCATAATCATAATCTACTCTTACGTCCTCTTATATATGCGATATCTTTTTGAAAATTTTATTCTCCGTTCTAATTGTGACGAATTTGACAGATAAACTAGAATATGAAAGACACTTATTAGAATATATTTTATAAGTATGAAGTATATGTTTTTAACAGATATTTGTATCTTCGTTATAGTTAGTACTTTTTTGTGTATACTTAATATATGCGCTCTAGCATACTCTGTACTATACATCTATCTCACATGACTATAATTTATTGACCTCTCCATTCAAAGGTTGTCTGGAAGAGATCGCTTTCAGTGATAAGACCGCCAATTGTACTTTTGTTATTTAATTCTGTGTAATTGTAAATGTTTCTCCATATTTGATGTGCAATAAAGAGTTTTCTATTCTATTCTATAATTCTAAAAACGTATTATAGGCTGCCCTGAATGCTATTCACAAGATAGTGTGTCTAGTGATGAACGACCGCCATCTCGGCAAACAGGACTGCATCACTGTGGAAAACTTCTCGCGGATGCTACAGGTCAAAATGAAATATAACAGCAAGAGAGAAGTAGGTAAGGACGTTTTTGTTGTTTCTTACAAGGATTGCGAATTACTTTGGCGTAAGTTAGGGAGACTGTGAACTTGCACTTTTAGTATATTTAGAGATAAACTTTTACTTCTAGTGGAAATACGCCAATTTGGTCCCATAAAAAGGCTCAAGGCAATGGAAAGAGTTCTATTAGAAGTTTCACTGCGCGAACAATACTGGGTATGAATTCGACGAGGGGGACAGATGACTTCATGAAAGTTGCGAGAAACCGATAGATGCGCAGATTCTTTGTGGAAATCTTTGGGAAAGCCAATGTCCAGAATTTGACGTCTGTCGACTGAATATGTTGATTTTTATGATATTGTTATTGAATATATTGGGCATAATAAGCAAATAAATGTCTGTATTTTGGTCTTAAAAACTTCTTCAAGGGTTGTTGTCTCTATAATAAAAAAAGAATAAAGTATATGCCTAGTAACGAAAACATTTAAGTGGGATAAAAATGACGGAATAACATGTCACCAGAGTATTAATCATTATCAAAAGTGGACATAACATACGATTATAACTAATTCCCGCCTGTGTCGAAGTTTTTCTTTCCTTTACAAATTTAAACAATTCCACAGCCAAAAACCCCAAAGAGCTATCAAAGAAGACTCCCGAATGGTACTCGATGGCCGGCGAGAAACTGAAGTTGGTAACGGACAGTATTAGCAGCTTGCAAGCGCACGAACACGTAAAAGTGAGATTGGAACTCGCTGTCTACTGCTCTAGACTGCTTTATGAGTGCCATAGGTAAGAACGTAAAATAAACAATATATAAAAAAAACGTGTAGTGTCGACTTAGAATAACACTACCCCATTTCTACCCGTGGGTGATCGTAAGAGGCGACTAAGGGTATAGGGGCTTTTTAAGTGATTTTTGGGCGATGTGGTTGGAGACCCGTCACCAAAAACGTTTATTATTATCATCATTTCCCCAATCAACTTCCAAAACTTGCTGAGGAATTTATCATTCCAAAGCTCTGGCTATCCCGTTAAAGGATTTATAGCCGTGAGTATATGTATGTATGTATATGACACAGATCAAGTTTGCCCCAAAGTAAGTACAACTTAATGACTTATGGTATGGGATACTAACTCAACACACACTACACACATCTAATAATATACATGTTAAATGCATTAATAATATGATTTTTAAGATACGTACTAATACTCGTCGCCAAGTACAGCGCAGACATAGATGTATTAACTTTCATCCACTATATTATAGGAGTTTAGATATCATAGAGAGATTAAGTGGCTATCGTACGATATTGCCGTGTAGTATATATAGTCTGTATCAATTAGAACAAATAACTTTGTAAACAATGAAACTTCAATGACCTTTTAGTATTTTAGTGTTGTTACCAATACTATTGACGGCGACGTAAAAATCAAATACGCTAATAAAAAAGTAAATTTTTTGATCCAATTTTATAGTATACTTATAAAACAGACGTAAACTACAGAATACGTTCCTTATTATTACATACATACATACATATACTCAAGCCGTTAGTTCCCGTTTAAGTAGGCAGAGACTATCATTATAATTACATACATACATACATATACTCACGGCTATAAATCCCTAGAAGGGGTAGCCAGAGCTAAGGAATTAGAAATTCCTCAGCCACTTTTGGAAAATTGAGTGGGGAAAAGATGGTGAGATCAAGGTTGTTGGTGATGGGTCTCCAGCCGCATCGCCCAAAAATCCCTTAAAAAGCCCCAATTCCGTTGTCGCCTCTTACGTACACCCACCGAAAGAAATGGGGTAGTGCTATTCTAAGCCGACACTACACAGCAAACTGTTTTTTTAATATTAATTATAATTAGTACTGTATTTTATCATAAATTTATTTCCTCGAAACATAACAGTCTTAACTACCAAATAAGTTATCTGGGGGCACGGCAGTGCCCCTGCCAAGTCTCGAGCAAAAGGGGCACGGCCGTACCATCTTTTCTCGAAGCGGTTCGCGGCTGTTTCGCCCCCCCTATATCTTCGACGTGGACAAAGCTAGGAGTTTAGGTTTTCGGTGAATAATAGTAGGCATTAGAACAAGCTTAAGTTCGAAATTACACGCCAAATGAATTAATAGTTTAGGAGTTACGGTCGATCAAAGTTACACCATTTTGTCACTCACTGACTCACTGACAGATCATCAAAAATCTAAGGTACTTCTAGCAGACTTAGAAACTTCAAATTTTGCACCAAGATAGGTCATTAGCCACATATAAAGGAAAAATTATAAAAACATTAAAAAATTATATGCCATAGAAAACAATTTTATATTTGCGGTTTGGCAAGAACATTATGTATGGATTTTGACTGCATTGTTAACTTTGTTCGTTGTTCAAGTACCTATTCAATTGGATGAATACATACATAGAATAGAAAAGAATAATATAAATGTAATACATAGACTATCATTAATACAAATTAATACATAAAGTTCATTAAATTAATAAAGCTAAAACTCCATTGTATTGCGATAAATATTGTATGAGCGCTCGATAGATGGCGTTGTACCTGTCTGAATCGCTCTATGGTTTCGTTACAAAGCGCAGTGTAAGTAGTACTTCAAAATAATTCGATAATATTCATTTGATACATCTGTCAATGAAAACCCATTTCGAAACTAAAAAATATTGTAGTGATAATTGATATTCGGAGAACTTTACGTGTTATTTAGTTTAGTTTAGTTACAGTTTGTAAGTTAGTAGATATATATTTATTTAGTTAGTTATTTGTTAGTTAGTTTAGTTCTATTTAGTTTGCATATATATATAAGTTTAAGCCCTATTGTTATAGAAGTAATTGTAAATATAGTGTAATGGAACGTGAAATATTGTACATAAATGGCGACCTTTGTCCACACAGAGTCATCTCTATTCCTGGAGATGGGTCGTGTTTATTTCATTCGTTGTCATACAGCATGTATGGGAGTTTTCAGTCGTCAAACGATAAGGGAATTTTAGTAGTATCAAAGCTCAGGAGACAGCAATAGCTGAATATAATCGACTCCGAAGTATATATCGCCCAGACTTGTCTACCTTAGAAGTAACGAAGCCTCAGAGATGAAACAAAAGAGATAGAGTCAGAGAATGGGTTCTAAGCAAAGCAGTAGCTGACGTCCAAGAAATTGTGAGGTCACCTAAAAGTAAAAGAAAGAAATACACTTACAAAAAATAAATGAGATCCCACCAAAAACATTAAATGTAAAAAAATGCCAAGTCTCTCGATGCAGTCTTTCCATCGTAAAAAGTTTTGAGATCTCATAGAAGCCAAGTCCTATTCAAAATATTTCGTAGTTATAAATCAACATTTAGTAATTGTATCAATAGTTTTCTTTATATTATAATTATAGTGACTTGGCAATGAGCACAAATTAAAAGCTGCTTGCTGCCTGGAATTATGTGCAAATGTTACTGACGAGACCAGTGATCAGATTATTTGTTATGTGTGAATCATGATGGTCACTACCGACTACATTCTCCAATACAATAATTAAGAATACCTTACGGGCCATCGCTTTATGAAAGTAAATGAATCGAGAGTGCACTAAGACTGACTGCCGTTGCCGAAATTCGGTTGGGACGACACGGATAAACCAACAGAAAATTAATTTTGTGATATTAATGTTTACGCATGCGGTGTGTGTAACTTTAAACTCCTCCAAATATGCCGTTTTATTTGTTTCTTCTTGTGCTCATTGCCAAGTCACTATAATTATAATATAAAGAAAACTATTGATACAATTACTAAATGTTGATTTATAACTACGAAATATTTTGAATAGGACTTGGCTTCTATGAGATCTCAAAACTTTTTACGATGGAAAGACTGCATCGAGAGACTTGGCATTTTTTTACATTTAATGTTTTTGGTGGGATTTATGATTACAAGAGAAACCTTAATAGCATAAATTTTCCTTCTTAATAAACATTAATTGTAGTCGTGAATGGAATAACAAACCTTAACTTGTTTGTAAGACAAGCAAACACGGGTGCATCCATTAGTTCCAAACTGAACTGTTGGGGCACTTTCGATGCTTCCGAATTTCATCCCAACAGTTCTATATAGATCTGTAGTAGAACTGTAGTTTTTGCCGCTATTTTACTTGTGACATATTTTTTTTACTTAAAACGTTTTTTTCGTTTATTTGATAATATAAAATTTTATTAGTAAAAATAGTAAATTTATTTTGATTTTAATACACTTATTATAAAATGATCAAGTTATTCGACTACAAAAACCAACATATGGTTAAAATTTCATTGAAAAGTATGAAATCATAGTAATTGTATGGTTAACTCACGGATTTGATTTTTTGTTAGACCTGATGCCAGTAAACAATTTAACATTTACATTCATATGATGGAAATTGAAAATGGGTTTATTTTAGTAATCAAGGGAAGAAGAACTTAGGTATTAATGTATAATTTAACGACTCAAAGACGATGTCACCTTCTAACACTCTCATTGCATCGAATATTGCACATATATCTCATAAGAAATATTTAATTTGCAGTTGGTAAACGTACTTGGAAAGACAGTTCAATTTAATGCACCAACAAACATTCTGAAATGAACACATACAACACAATTTCAACTATGACCCATTAGTTCTATATAGTAGTTACGAGATACTTGACACTAAACTGAGGTGTCATTAGTTCTATTGAACTACAGAAATCGAATCGGATGTACACGCAAAAAATTCAGTCAGATTCTATATCGCACTTCCTTCTAACAAAGCCATAAGTCGTCTTACCTGGTAAAATCTCCACCCAAATTACAAAGTATTGCCAGAGTCCGAAAAAGAATAGCCAAGTTGTCGTGATGACCAATAGAACATAGAAGACACCCGTTTACATGACAAACAAGTGACGGGTAACATTTATGTAAAATTCGGGTAGTTGCGAAGCGAGTCAATCAAATGTTACGCTTCCTCTCCTGGTACTAAACATCTAACTCGTTCAATTCTAATAAAACTCTTATGTCATTAGTAGGAATATATTTACGTCAAGATTGCTTTACATTACATACGGCAAACAATATGTCGCATTGTCAGATCGTGTTGCGCAGAAAATCAGTATAATTTTCTGCCGCAAGAATAAGTATCATTTACACAAGTAATTTAAAATATATTATTTTAAAAAGTTCTTAATCGCGATCATAATAACAGAATTTGACGCGTACGAAGTCGCGGGCGGCAGCTAGTGTCTATATATTGTTTTGTTTAAAATACAATACTTTAGATATTATTCACCGCGATTTATATAGATATATTGAATCTTGTAGTATCGATTCATCAATCGGTAATCGATTACTGTCATTCCTTCAATGTCATTCAATCTTAAGTCCCCATCCCAAATTTCTGCATTAAAAAAAATAACAAATAACCTCAATGTTTTTTATGTAATTTCATTTTTAGAGTTTTCCTAGATTTAGCTCCAAATATTTTTGTTTAATAAGTGTACGAATGTTTTTCTTAATTGACGGATGTAAAATTTAAGTGACGTTGAAGTAGTTTCTTGATGAAATCCAAGATTTTATACCCGGCAATGGTTTGTTTACAATTTTTTTGAATCTAATTGATATAGACTGTATTTATGCCGTATGGGTATTCTTACCTCAGTGAATTTTATTTTTCTAGGGGCTAGCTGGTGTAATATGTTCGTATGTATTTATTTATTAATACTAAACTTATAATTTACAGGACAATGCGTCCATCAATCCCCACAGTAGTGGACGTACTAATCGCTCTCTCCAAAGACGAGTACCCAGCAGTTGCCAAGTACAGCTCAGACCGTCTCATCGGGTACTTCCAAACGGGAGAAGATTGCAAGAGCAGAACCTTGGACTTTATTGCAGATAACTTTGTTAGCACGCTGCAGGAGTTGCCCAGGACGTTGAATAATATTGGTAGGTTATTGATATCTAATTTTTATTTTATTCGGTTAAAGTAAAGTTTTGTGTTATAATTAAAGAATAAATAAAGGAAAGAAAAATTTCGACACAGGCGGGAATCGAACCCGCAACCTCGGGTATACGCCCCCGTCGCTCTGCCAATTGAGCTACAGTGTCAATGGCTTCCAATGCGAAATTCTTCTATCCTTTGTTTCTTTTAAACTTTTTAAGTAGTGTTTGCGTTACCTACCTCCTATAGCCTCCTACGCCTGTGTCGAAAGTTTTCTTTCCTTTATTTATTCTTTAATTATTAGTAATAATCCCCACATGAGGTTTTCATGACCAAAAACATTCAAATTATGTAAAGTTTTGTGTGTTGACGGCTTCGATCTCAGCCAAAAGCAGTACATTTTTCATGATACAGTATATTCCTAGTCTCTGTTTTTGTACGTATGTTACGCGACACCGTTATTAGGCTATGGATTTCTATATTTGTTTTTCTGCTCGGTTGGATATGCTTCCGAGGTAGTCCCATTTAATAGTGCTGAGGCAGTCACCAGTTCATTGCTACGCAGGCATTTAAGTTCGAGAAACTTTTAATGGTTATTTAAATCTTTTTGTTCATGAAAACCTCATGTGGGGATTGTTACTAATAATTAAAGAATAGAAAGATTTAAATTATGTGATAGTTAGGCGTTTTCAACATTTGCATTCTATCTGAAAAGGTAGACAAGTGGCCTTTCGAATTAGTAATAATTCGGAGGTAGGAAACGTAAACACTACTTAAACGTGTAAAAGAAATAAAGGATAGAAGAATTTCGCACTGGCAGCCAACTGACACGGTAGCTCAGTTGGCAGAGCGTCGGGGCGTTTGCCCGAGGTCGCGGGTTCGATCCCCGCCTGTGTCGAAATTTTTCTTTCCTTTATTTATTCTTTAATTATTAGTTTTAATGGTTATCTCATTTAAGTACAAGTAATATTATTTTAAATGTATATCTGTGTTTTATGTGCTGTATTCTATTGTTGATCTTCTTTTCCTTTGTTATATTTTTATTATTTTTGATGAAATTTACGTTTACTTTCTTTATGTTGGTTGTTAAGTGTTTCGAAATGTATGTAAGTGTAACTGTGCTTTTTTTGTATGTAGCAATGAATAAATGTTTTCTTTCTTTCTTTCTAATATTATAGGGTTTGGTTGCGGGGTCATAATATGTTCAAAATATCAAAATGCATACGTGGACGACTGTTTTTTTTGTTAATTTCATGAAATAGATCAATTTAACAGGTCTATGCCCGTGGCAGGCAAGGATTTGATTTAGATTCTATTTTAGAGTTTTTCTGTATCTGAAGTGGTATGTTCTTTATCCGCTAACGTAAATTGCCGCTGAGAGGGTTTCCTCTCTGTTTGGAAACCGTTTTTTACGACTAACTGACACCCTATATGTATGGGCTATTGTGTCTGTTAGTAAACTCGTTTCCGCTAAGAGACCTAAGGGGCGCAGATGTAGGGCAGATAGGAATAACCCGACCTAACTGCAAAGTTTGTAGTTGTTATAGTTTCTTTTTTTTTTTTTTTTTTTTATTAACCTTATGTGTCCCACTGCTGGGCAAAGGTCTCTCCCTGGATTTTCCATTCATCCCTGCTTTGGGCCTGCTCTCTCCAATCTTTTCGAAAAGAGTCCAGGTCATCCCGCCATCTCCTTCTTGGTCTGCCTCTGCGCCGGCGACCGTTGCTAGGAACCCATTGGGTTACATTTTTAGCCCACCTGTCCGGCGGCATACGGCAGACATGCCCCGCCCAGTCCCACTTCAATTTAGCTGTCTTAGCACCCACGTCGGCTATTTGAGTTTTGGAGCGCAGGTCGGTGTTACGAATGCGGTCTGTTCGCTTCACACCCAAAATACTGCGCTCAATCGCTCTCTGGCACACCTTGAGTTTGGACTTCTGAGACTCAGTTAGTGACCATGTCTGTGCACCGTAAGTTAGGACAGGCAGGATACACATATCAATGAGTTTACGCTTCAGGGACAAAGGTAAGTCGCCCTTCATTAGCGACTTCATGGACCAGAAGCTCTTCCAGGCGTTTTCAATCCATCGATCGATCTCCTTGTCCTGTCTGGATTCGAAGGACGCTATCTGGCCCAAGTAAATGTACTCATCGACGTATTGTATTTCCTGCCCATCTACCTCAACCCTACGTTTTGTGCTATTGGTCATAACTTTCGTCTTCGACCGGTTCATCATCAGTCCAACCTCAAGGCTTGCCGTGGATAGCTCTCGCAACATTCGTTGGAGCTCGGGTGCTGAGTGGGAGAGTAGGACTATATCGTCAGCGAACCGGAGGTTTGTCAATTTGTGGCCTCCGATATCGATGCCCTCATTCTCCCATGACTGCGTCAACTTCTTGAAGACTTCCTCAAGGCAACTTGTAAACAAGTTAGGAGACAGTGGGTCGCCCTGTTTGACTCCCTTCTCAATTGTAAACGTTGGACCTGGCCTTTCCAATTTCACGTTAGCTGTGCTGTTTCTGTAGATAGCACTAACGAGTTCAATATAGGTCGGTTCTATTTTTTGATTCGCAAGGGCGGAAAATATTGCTTGGTGGTGGAGACTGTCAAAAGCTTTGGTATAATCAATAAATGCAAGGTAAAGGGGTATGTTGAACTCGTTGGTCTTTTCTATTATTTGGTTGAGCGTGTGTAGATGGTCAGTGGTGGAATAACCAGGTCGGAAACCGGCTTGTTCTGGTGGTTGATGCTGGTTCAGTATAGATCGAATTCGGTTGTGAATTATCTTTATAAATAATTTATAAACGTGGGTTGTTAAGCTAACGGGTCTGTAATTTCCAATGTCTGATTTTTTGCCTTGCTTATGAAGTAATATGATATTGGAATGACAGAATTTGTGCGGAATTTTTCCTGAAACTAATATTTCATTGCAAAGGTTGGCAAGGTGGGGTAATAATGTGGGCTCTCCTAATTTTAGTGATTCCGTTGTAACGCCGCCTTCTCCAGGGCTTTTTTCATAATGCATACTTTTTAGAGCTATATGTACTTCATAGCCTGTGATAAACGGAATATCATCACAGAATGAATATTCATCATGTGAGTTTGCAACTCTGGTTGTATCGGCGTATAAATCCTTATAAAAGCTTGTACAAATTTCCATTATCTTTTGCCTGTTAGTATGTTTCCGACCATTTTTATCCTTCAAACTTGTTATCCAAGACTTCCCTGTACAATTACCCCGTTTGGCTGCTCTGAGAGATCTGTGTTTTAGCAAAGCTATCTCAACAAGTTTGGTATTAAATGCTCTTAGGTCCCTTCTGATGCTGCGTTTCACTCGTCTGTCTAATTGTTTGTATTCTTCGCTAAATTTATCTGCCTGTTCTCTAGTTTTAATTAAGTTAATTGTGTCTTGTGATAATTTGTTACTGTTTTGTATTTTAGGTTTGATATTTTTGCATGCTACTTTTATGCTATTAACAATATTGTCATAACTTGTTTGCACGTCGCCTTTCTCGAAGTCGGGAAGAATACTAAATTGATTTTTTAACTCTATATTGAATTGTTCCTGATAGCCCATAAGTGTGAGTTTGTCAAATCTTCTAATTTTGTTAGAAAAACATTTGGATCGGTGAATTTTTAGGTTGAAGTAAATTTTTGCGCGAAGTGGTCTATGGTCGGAACTAAAATTAATATTGTTGATGACTGAGATGTCCTTTACAATATGTTTTGAGGAAGTGAGCACAAAGTCTATTTCGTTTCTGGTTCTGCCATCAGGTGATACCCAGGTCCACCGTCTTTGTGACTTCTTGTAGAAGAAGGTGTTACTAATGCTAAGTCTTTGTCCGAATGCAAATTGGATGAGACGAGTTCCACGTTCATTTCTGTCTCCTAAACCAAATGGGCCCAGTATATCAAAGTTATCTAAATCGTTTCGTATTCCTATTTTTGCATTAAAATCTCCAAGGACCAATGTCCAGGTACCTTTATTTTCATCGTATGCTCTATTCAGGAGATCATAAAATTCCTCTATTTCTTCATTGCTGTGGCTCGATGTTGGAGCATATGTTTGAATAAAGGTAGCGGTATGATGGTGTGAAATTTTGAACTTTAAAACAGCGATTCTTTCAGAATAACCTACGAACTCTTCGATGTTTTGTTTCCACTTTTTGGCTACTAGAAATCCAACCCCATATTGGCCGCCAGTTATACCGTTATAGTAGAAAATATCACTTTCGGTCTCGGTCGTAAGTTCTCCTTCTCTTCTCACTTCTGATAGTCCAATTATATCATAGTTTATAGTTTGTAGTGCGTTTTTCAACTCTACCATTCGCCCATCCGTCATCAACGTGCGTACATTATAAGTCAAAACGTTAAGTGTATTGTTATTCCGGGTTCTTGCCGAGGTCGTAGTATTCTGACGGTCGTGCTGATTCGCCCGGGGATTCTTCGCACCCCCTGCTCATGCGCTGGTCCGGCTACCGCCGTGGCCGGGGCGACAGGAGCTGCCGAGCACTAGGGGCCGTGGTTGTGGCTGTATATCCATGGAGGTTTGGACCTTAAGCCCACCACGCTGGTCCAGTGCGTGTTGGTGGGTGGGTTTGCGTCAGATCTATTCCTGATTAATCAATGAGTCTTATATCCGCTTTATACATACACATACATATTCTCACGCCGTTAGTTCCCATTGGGGTAGCCAGAGACTATCGATCGCCACTTTGTACGATCCTGACAAACCTCTCTAGCTTCATTCACATCCATCAATCATGTCATATTTTTTTTTTTATTCTTCGTACTACGGACACCTGCCTTTTTGAGTACATTTTCTATTTGATCCAAATGTGTCCTCCGAGGTCGTCCTCTACTAACATTACCTTCCACATTGGCTCTATAGTATAGATCTCTTTTACCAATTTACTGTCCTCCATCCTCTCTATATGCCCAAACCATCTCAACATCCCTTTTTCCATCTTTCTTACAATATTATCTTTTGCACCACACCTTTCACGATTCACGTCATTCCTCACACGATCACATAACCTCACATTACAAACTTTTCTGAGGCACCTCAGGAAATAAAAGATGTTATTAAAGGAAAGAAAAATTTCGACACTGGCGGGGTTCGAACCCGCGACCTTCGGGTATACGCCCCCGTCGCTGTCCCCGCCAGTGTCGAAATTTTTCTTTCCTTTAATAACATCTTTTATTTATGAGTAATAATCCCCACATGAGGAATTCATGTCAAAAAACATTAAATCACCTCAGAAAAGTTTGTAATCCGCTTTACATTACGAAATATACGAATTTCCAGACACATCCCGCAAGCTGTCCATAGTGAACCTGCTCCACGGCTACATCCGTCTGCTTGGCGACGGCAGCCGTCCGCAACGGCTCACAAGTACGCTGACACTGCCGCGCTCACTTTACCGCGCCTGTCACTCTCTCATGGAGGCTGTCAGACTTACCTCTCACGTCACTGTCATGGGACAGCTCGCTGTTAGAGGTAAGAATATATAGAAAACACTAAACAGAATTGTGAACCAGAGAGATGAGATTCTCGCATTTGACGATTCAAAACCCTGTGTATATTGGGATAAAACTTTGACAGATTGATTTTTTTGTGTTTGATCAACTAACTGATAGAGGTAGAAATAAAAAATGTTATTTAACTGAAATCTTTTTTTTTATTTGCTTTGTTAACTTAATTATATAAATTAGAAACTGTGACAGATTTACCACCTCGGTCTGGCGCAACTTATTGCTAGACTTACTAATACATAGAGAACACTACTAAAAACTGAAACGCCAATGTTTATGATTTTTGCGTTTAAAGCGTTTCAAAACGACTTTCAATCAATTAACTATGATAAGCTAATTAAAAGTAGAAGTAACTTACGCCCGATTTGTGAATTGAGTATTTAAGCTGAGAACGACTTAAGTATCATTTTGTCTCATTCAGTTTTTAAGATTTAAATGCGTACTTTTTAGGCCTCTATGATTGTAACTCAATGTCATAATTTTTGGACTTAGCCTCTTTCGTTCTGAGAATCCGATGTCTATAGACTCATAACACCTTTTTTACCTCAGATGTATCATCACCCATTCCCCAAACAACCCCATGGTGCAAACTGAAGCATATCGACGACAAAACGACAGAAACCAGACTCCAAGAAATATGTCGTCTTCTCGGCGAGGTGGAGTGTGCCGACCTCATTGTGGACCAACTGCTTGAGTGTTTCCTCGACAAAGGCGACAGGAAGGAGGCTGTCTATCTTATGAATTGGATGGGCACTGGTCAGTATCACTAGAATTTATATAATTATATATTATTTCTTTATTGTGTATCTAAACATATTATCATAATCGATAGATAAAATTATTTATAAAATTTTATACATTCATATATTCTCACGCCGTTAGTTCCCATTGGGGTGGGCAGAGACTATCGATCGGCACTTTGTACGATCCTGGCAAACCTCTCTGGCTTCGTTTACATCCATCAATCTTTTCATACATGCTCTTTTATTCTTCATACTGCGGACACCTGCCTTTTTGAGCACATTTTCTATTTGATCCAAATCTGTCCTCCGAGGTCGTCCTCTACTAACATTACCTTCCACATTGGCTCTATATATCTCTTTCACCAATTTGCTGTCATCCATCCTCTCTATGTGCCCAAACCATCTCAACATTCCTTTTTCTATCTTTCTTAAAATATCATCTTTTACACCACACCTTTCACGAATCACATCATTCCTCACACGATCACATAACCTTACATTACACACTTTTCTGAGGGATCTCATTTCTACTGCATTCACTCTACTTTCATGCTTCTTCTGCCACACCCAACATTCACTGCCATACATAAGCGTAGGAACGAGGACAGCATCATGCACAGCCATTCGGGCCTTTTCAGACACCGACTGACTAGACATTAGACTATCCAGTGCTCCATTTACCGCATTACCCTTTTTTACTCTTTTTTCAATGTCTTCATCACACTTTCCATCCCTAGTAAACAAACTTCCCAGATATACGGGCTCTTTCACTTGTTCCACTTTCTTACCATTGATCTCAATCACGCATTCAGTCATATTCTCCTCTCTCTCGAAAATCATGGTTTTGGTTTTATCCACATTCACTCTCATTCCTTTTCTTTCAAACGACGCACATGCAATATTCATCATCTCTTGCAACTCTTCAACTGACGATGCAAGTAACACTTGATCATCAGCATATAAGAGGCATTTGATGACGAATCCACCCATTCTCAGTCCATAATCACTTTCACGCAACTCTATCAGACAGTCATCCATGAACAAGTTGAAGAGCCACGGAGAAGCTACACATCCCTGTCGGACACCCCTAGAGATACCGAACCAGTCTGTGTTTTCCCCGTTTATTCTTACACATGCACTAGAATCCTCATAGAGTGATACCAATGCACGTATAAGTTGACTCCCCAAGCCGAACTTGGATAACACCACAAAATTTTATATATTGTAAATTAAAGTTATTTTTGTATAAGATAAGCTATAATAGAATAAGTTAATTTTTAGATTTAAGATACTTTTCTTGGTTTTGCACCACATATCAAACTGCTATGTTCACTTACTATTATCAGCCTACACAGTCCCCCACGATACAGGTTTTACCTAGTGTAGGGGACACCGATCACACTTAGTATTATAAACTCTCACCTAAAATCTACTTTTTAAAATATTTTTATGATGTTCCTATGTAAGTGTATGTAAGGTTTTAATTGGTGTAATAAATATTTTTCTTTTTCATTTAATTTGCGTTATAAAAAATCGAGTACTGTTTTAATATAACAAATTACTTAGTCAAATAATAAATCTGCTTGAATGTTTTACACGGCAAAGGCGATTGGAAGGAGGCTGTCTATCTCATGAATTAGATGGGCACTGGTAAGATTAGGGTTATAAAAATTCGACTTTTTTGTGCATGAAATCTCTGAAAATATTTTACTAATCAATGAAGGAAAGAAACCAGTAAGGTGTTAAGAAGCAAGTAAAGATAAATTTCGCAAGAGTTACTTGGCACCATAGCTCATTTAGCAGAGCCACCGGTCGCGGGTTCAAGTCCTGCTCGTGTCGAAATTTTTTTTTTTGATTTGATTTTTTGAGAAATTGTGATATGCGATTTTGAGTTGTAGCTAGGTTTATGTGAGATATGATTTAACAGTGTCCTTTTTTGGTTAAAACTGTTTTGGCCATTATTTTTAAACAACTAAACTTATCAATTTATGGTTGCAAGGTCGTGTAATTAACAATATATAAATATTTTAAGAACATGTTTAGCAACTAAGATTGGTGGCACCCTATGGTTTTCAAAATCATCAATAATAATCACTTTTGCTTTGCCAAGCCAAAACCATTTTTAATAAATATTTACATCGCAATGGTAACCGCCACCATCTTAGCAAAAAATATTTGTTACAGCTCCAAACACTGACCCAAACATTACAATGCGCATACTAGAAAAGTATATAGAGGATGAAGTGTGGTATCTGCCACTAGATGTCGCTACGGCCGACTCGGAAATGATCTCAAGCGGAGACACACTAGATGTCTCTGTGTACAACCCGCGGGCTTGGCAGAAAGATTGTGTGCCAGGTAAGAACAAGAACACATACACAAAAGAGAGAAATATTTCGCCACAGGCGAATTAGTAAAAATTCGGAGGTAGGAAACGCAAACACTACTTAAACGAGTAAAATAAATAAAGGATAGTGGAATTTCGCGCTGGCAGCCATTGACACGGTAGCTCAATTAGCAGAGCGACGGGGGCGTATACCCGAGGTCGCGGGTTCGATTCCCGCCTGTGTCAAAATTTTTCTTTCCTTTATTTATTCTATATTTATTAGTAATAATCCCCATATGCGGTTTTCATTAACAAAAATATTTAAACATACTAGTATGTTATCACCATACTTTTTTTGAATGGCAGGGATAGCATAAAGAACATTAGTAGGAAAAAACACATAATACTGAATGTTATTTTTTTTATAATTTATTTCATTTATTTAGGAAACAAACAGTAATATTTTTTTTATTAATTTACGACTAACAATTTAAAAAAGACTTGCAATAACTATTTATATAACATACATACCTACAAATTCTTCCTGAATAAGGCTGTACATGACACCCGTTGCCTTACAGTCACTTAACATTCCCAAAACACCTACAATAACACTACCGTCAGTCGCCTCTAACGTACACCCACCGGAAGAAATGGGGTAGTGCTATTCTAAGCCGACACTACACAGCTATAAATAAATAAATTATATCATAAAGTATCCCTTTTCCAGATTTATTCGAAGGCGCCACAGAAATCCGTTACACAGACATAAGCTACGCCAAACCGCGTACCGAGCGACCTATCGACCCGAACTCGTGTCGCTCTCTAGCGGAGGCGCAGAACAACATGGTTCTCTCGTGTCTGCTAACAGATGGCGTTGGCATGCTCGCTCTCAGGCTGAAGGAGGAATTTCAACCTTATCTGTTGAAGACTCTGTGTATGGTGCTTGAGAGAGTTGGTAGGTGTTGTATTTTACAAAAGCGATTTTTCGGATGCTGGTGTATCTGATGTTACAAAAAAGCACTTCAGCGTGCACCAGCACCTAAATAGTCTTAAAATGTTCTATACATCTACCTGCTGTGACCTTACATTACTGATTTTTGCCTGGCAATTGTCCACAACAAAACACTCGTAGCGATAAGACCTCTTATCGAATTATCATCGTCATAACTAATCGTTTTCTGGCCTTACCATGCAAATACTTCATTACCATGTTCGTACTTCTAATTAAGAACATAATTCGCACTCTCAGAACGAAAGAAGCTCAAGTCCAATAACAGTGATATTGAGTTACAATCATAGAGAGGCATAAAAAAGTATGCTCTAAAACAAAGGCACCTATTTAAATTAATATTATTTCAGCATATCATAAACAAATTAACAATCTAAGTAGAAACAAAAGAAATGATAATTTAAGATCTCTGTCATATATGCCGCTGTATTCAAAACCTAAATGTAATAATATGTATGGAGAAAGAGTATGGAGCTACATCATGCCAAATATGCTTAATAATCTACCGAAAACTATTGTAACGAAACTGCAAAATAAAAATAAAACTCAGGTTTTATCTATATTAAAAAATCATTTATCTAAATGCTGTGATGTATAAATGCACATGTCTTTCTTCTATTTATTTAATGTATTGTTTTTTAGAATATAAGCATACGTAAATATGTATTTAAATAAAAAG
Organism: Bedellia somnulentella; assembly: GCA_963576735.1. Lineage (NCBI taxonomy): Eukaryota > Metazoa > Arthropoda > Insecta > Lepidoptera > Bedelliidae > Bedellia > Bedellia somnulentella. The sequence goes on along the minus strand of OY755181.1, from coordinate 3,314,539 downwards.
CCGAGCTGCCAGTCTAATAAAAACCTAAAAGGTTTTCAGACTGTCTGGATCTCTCTATGATTGTAACTCAATATCACTATTTTTGGACTTGAGCCTCTTTCGTTCTGAGAGTGTGATATTATCTGTAAAAAAAATATTTGCATATTATATTATACAGTGTGCAATGCAGAGTTTTCCCATCTAACCATCATATCTCATTCTTTAGGCAGCCAATACGAGATGCTGCACCTTTCGGGGCTCAAAGCCATAAACGACATAGCCGCGGCATGTGGACACCAAAACGTGAACGAACTCATACAACACAATGCGGACTACTTCACTTTTGAAGTTACTACGCGACTTAAGAAGGTAATGCTTCTATATTTTAATTAAGGGCTTCTTCGAAAAAATAGGTAATGCAATATGATTCGGTGCCTAACCATCAATGAACATAAAGTCATCGTCCTGTAAATTTGCTTATGTCGAACTTTAGGCGTTTTTATAAAAAATGTTAAGAGTGGACAACCCTTAACACTTAGTGATATGAAAAATAGATGTTAGCCGATTCTCAGACCTACTGAATATGCATGCAAAATTTGGTTAAAATCGGTAAAGCCGTTTCGGAGGAGTACGGAGACAAACATTGTGTCACGAGAATTTTATATATTAGATAGTATTTTCTTTTTGATATATTGAGGTATATTTTAATAGTTGTAGTATGAAATAAAATTAATATATTTTTATACCTGTTTTTTTTTAGTATCGAAATGTACGCCTGCATTTTTAAAATGTCTTACTCATCTGATGTTCAAACTCCCCATGTCGAAAATAAATTCTATTTGTTTCAGTTTCAGTCTGTTAAAGAATAATGAATACCCACCAAACTTAAATCCTTACTTACTTATACTCACGCCTATTGTACCCATTGGGGTAGGCAGAGACTATCGATCGCCACTTTGTACGATCCAGGCAAATCTCTTTTGCTTCTGTTACATTCATCATTATTCTCATACATGCTCTTTTATTCTTTTATTCTTCATTTAAATCCGAGATCGTTCGTTCGTTTAATAATATCGTATATTTTCAGGCGTGGAATAGTCAGTCGGCACTGCGCATTCTCACTGTGGTCATGGAGTATAGCGACTCTTCAATAATGACCTGCCTTTATGGGATCGTCACTGATGTAAGTATACATATTCATTAACTAATAGACTGACACAAATTTGTATGGGTAGAGTAATTTGAATGTTTTTGTTCATGAAAACCTCATGTGGATATTATTACTCATAAATAAAGGCGTTCTCAACATTTGCATTCTATCTGAAAAGATAGACGAGTGGCCTACCGAATTTGTAAAAAATTCGGAGGTAGGGAACGCAAACACTACTTAAAATTGTAAAAAGAAACAAAGGATAGAAGAATTTCGCACTGGCAGATATTGACACGGTGGCTCAATTGGCAGAGCGACGGGGGCGTATACCCGAGGTCACGGGTTCGATTCCCGTCTTTGTCAAAATTTTTCTATCCTTTATTTATGGGTAGAGTAATTTTCAAATTTCTTTGGATATTTTGATCATGACTCCTTGTATGTTGATTTGTCAATTTCTTTTCATCAGGTTCTAGTCCAAAGTTGTGACAAATACCACGGCAGCGACCTAACTGCTTATTTGCAAGTTTTCCTCACCTTTGTAACCTGCATCCAAAAGTGGTTCCCTCACTCCACTAACCAAATAAACAAAGAAGACACAAATCACATAAGTTTGGATCCTTTGCAAGACACAATTGATTATGTAAGCAATTTAGAGAAGTCAGAAAAGCTGGTCAGTGATGAAGAGTTTGAGAAAGAGTTGGGCAAGAGTGGAGAAGAGATGTATAAGGAAGATACAAATGAAGAGGATGATCTCCATTATAACGATGCCGTTTCAGGTGAATAAAAGTTTTGTTTTCAAATAGATTTATTATAAGTTTAAGAAAAGTGTAATTTTTACCAAGGCAGTTATATTAATCAAATGATACAATATACCTTAAAATCAGTTGGCTTATCCTTAAATTGACATTATATAACTTATTCACTTGACCCTACAAAATAATAATTTGCTGCAATAAAAGCTATGCAAAAGCAACTGCTTACCGGATTTAGACTAAATAAAAAACATACATACATATTCTCATGCCGTTAGTTCCCATTGGGATCGGCAGAGACTATCGATCGCCACTTTGTACGATCCTGGCAAACCTCTCTGGCTTTATTCACATCCATCAATCTTTTCATACATGCTCTTTTATTCTTCATACGCCTTTTTGAGCACATTTTCTATTTGATCCAAATGTGTCCTCCGAGGTCGTCCTCTGCTAACATTTCCTTCCACATTGGCTCTATATATCTCTTTCACCAATTTACTGTCATCCATCCTCTATGTGCCCAAACCATCTCAACATTCCTTTTTCTATCTTTCTTACAATATCATCTTTTACACCTACCTACACCACTCACACGATCACATAACCTTACATTACAAACTTTTCTGAGGGATCTCTCTCTCTCTCTAAATAAAAAACAAATAGTATATTTTAGAAATTGTACAAAGGAGACTTTATCCACAAACCGAAATCTTCATTCCATTGTTACAGACGAGAAGTCACCCCCACCGCAATACGTAACCCTAACAGTGACAATCCTCAAACGATGCATCAACTTCATTCCCTCAAAACGTCGTGAGGAAAAACTGTTGGCTCTCGAAGTGATCGACCAGGGTTTGAGGATCCTCGAAATGTATGAAGATGAGTTGTTGCCTCTAGTCCACTTAATTTGGGCACCTCTAGTCGTGCGTTTTGAGGAAATCGACCAACCTGTCGTTTTGAGGAGAGCTTTTCAAGTATTGGTCACCATGGCGGATTTGTCCAAGGATTTTATTCGAAATCGATGTGTTAAGTAAGTATTGCATTATGTTGGTCTTGAATTCATACTCTCTTCTACAGTACATACATACCATACATACATATACTCACGACTATAACTCCCTAAAAGGGGTAGCCAAAGCTGAGAAATTAGAAATCCCTCAGCCACTTTTGGAAGTTGAGTGGGGAAAAGATGGTAGAATAAAGCTAGATGGTGATGGGTCTCCAACCGCATCGCCCAAAAATCCCTTAAAAAGCCCCAAGTCCGTTAGTTGCCTCTTACGTACATCCACCGGAAGAAATGGGGTAGTGCTATTCTAAGCCGACACTACACAGCTACACTTCTACAGTAGAGTTCGATTTAAATTACCTCAGAGCCACTTTAATTGAAGATCTGGTTATCCATTCTTATAATTTTAGTCACCTACACTTGTATTTCACACTTTTATTTCATTTGGTTTCATTAGTTAATGCAGTAGGTTTTTATAAAATTACCTTCTTACAATTAAACTACCGATGATTATGCTGAATCAGATAAGTAATAATTATATCACGGTTTTTAACGGTGAGTGAAAACATCCCAAGGAAGTCCACATGACTGAGTTAAACATGTGTTAGGGTATTTATACCTACAATTCAGCGAGCCTTCTTTTTGCATAATTGTTCAGATAAACTGTAGGTATTATAAAGACATCGTAAAACATATTACTCGTTTTGTTCAAAAGTAATTGTATAACTATCACTCCTTTGAGAATACAAAGATAATTTTTTGCAAGAGTTTAATTTCAATAATATCAGTTCCCGTTCAAAGCTGGAGCAATCGATTAGTTTCACATAAAATGATTCCCCATGCAGTTCTAAAAATCATTACTTATAAATAAAGAATAAATTAAGGAAAGAAAAATTTAGACACAGGCGGGAATCGAACCCGCGACCTCGTGTATATGCCCCCGGCGCTCTGCCAATTGAGCTACCGTGTCTACCAGTGCGAAATTCTTCTATTCTTTGTTTCTTTTTACACTTTTAAGTAGTGTTTGCGTTCCCAACCACCGAATTTTTTGCAAATTCGGACGGCCACTTGTCTACCTTTTTTCAGATAGAATGCAAATGTTGAGAACGTCTAACTATCACATAATTTGAATGTTTTTTAAACCAGGGAGGTACTTCCGAGCCTGTACAAGTTTCTCCACAAATCATCCCACGACAGTTATCTGAAGGACGTTGGCTCCGCATATCGTCAAAGCCAGGCTTTCAAACTGCAAACCGCCATTTTGCAATCTCTCCCACATCTCATTGTGGATTTGTCTCTACATGATGAGCAACTCGAGAAGGCCATGGATTGCGTCGACCATTATCTGTCTAATCGACAACCTAAGCCGTTGCAGGTAATTTACATAACATAACATAAACGTTCTCGCCGTTCATCCCCGAAGGGGTTGGCAGAGGTACCAATACTTCTGAACTCACATGGCGGCGCCATCTAGTAACCAGAGAGGGTACCCACGTTCTGCTTGGACAGTGTACTCACGTGATAGGGGGCAGGCCTATCGTCGTTTTGTACGAATACACTGTCACATGGCTAAGTACAACTTAGCCAAGTGGGTTTCCTCACGATGTTTTCTCTCACCGTTAACAACCATGATAAATTAACCACACATATGACTTTTAGAAAAGACAAATTGGTGTAGGCTCGACCCGGGATTTGAACTCACGCCCTTATGTTTACGGGCGGGTGTTCTACCCATTGGACTATCATGTCGTCGTGCAGGTAATTTACATAGTATATAGTAGTTAATAAAGTAGCAAAAAATAATGTTGATTGGTAAAATATATTTATAATGCAAATGTTAATAGTAATGCTGTAAATTAATTTAAAAAAAATATACCAAGTGCGAAGTTACCACGAAAACCATAAAACGATTATAGTAGTTTTTGTTTTATGTAATGTAAAATAATTGCTGCTTCAATTCCATTATGTCTTGTACCTATTGTTATCGTGGATGTACTGATCTCACCACTCAAAGTTTGTCTGGAAGAGATCGCTTAAGTGATGAGACCGCCAATTGTAGTTCTATTTAATAAAACAGTTTGTGTAAAATGTTTTAACTGTGATGTACAATAAAGAGTTTTCCATTGTTTCCTATCTCCCTATCTACATACATACATATACTCATGGCTATAAATCCCTAGATGAGGTAGCCAGAGCTAAGGAATAAGAAATTCCTCAGCCACTTTTGGAAAGGTAAGTGGGGAAAAGATAGTAAAATAAAGGTTATTGGTGATGGGTCTTCAACCGCATCGCCCAAAAATTCCTTAAAAAGCCCCAATATCGTTAGTCGCCTCTTACGTACACCGACCGGAAGAAATGGGGTACTGCTATTCTAAGCCGACACTACACTCTATCTATCTACTCAGTAGTTATACCTCCAGCAATTAAAATTCTGATTTATTTCTAGGCTTTCGCGGTGAGTTTCTTCAAGACAATGCTACGCCACGACCACGGCGCCACCTGGCATCATCTGAGGAAACTATGCGACAACGATTGCAAACTGGAACCGCCTACAACTATTACCACTTTTAATCTTCGTAGCGTAATCGGCACCCCGTATCAAGCACAAAACCAATGTCTTAAAGATAATGTAAAATCTATATTCGATGTTATTTAAATTAATTAATTAAACTATCTTGATGTCCATTGGTGTTTTATTTGCTGGTAGTTAGTTTCCTTTACAGTGGTGGTAAAAGTGACTTTGCTACAATTTTAGGCTCATTCCACGTGGATCAACTCGTATACCTACTGAGTTGACCATCAGGTAATTTTGATTCCCGTGACTGTGACTCGCGACAGAAAACACTGTTTATTAAACCCGTTTTGTATATATGGCCGACACTACACATCTTTGTTATTCCTTGTAAAGTAAATATTTTTCGCTGTGTAGTGTCAGCTTAGAAAAGCAAATATATGAAACGTTTTTATAAAGATCTTTGATGAAATCCAGTTCTGTTTACCAAAGCTCAAAAATTATGAGTATGTTTATTTCTAAAGCACTAACTACCCCTCTTTGGTATTTTTTTTTCCCCGTATGTAATTACAATTATAATTTTACTATTGCAATTTTGACGCATACTTTTCTCGAGTTTATGAACCACCGATCCACTCGTGGACGAATGCACTCACTTTTCATTATGTAGGATTGAATGTAAATCAATTTTTTTAGTAGCGATAAGTGTGATTTTTTATATGTATTATATCAAAGTTTCAAATTAAAACGACCTTATACAAACGACCAAATATAAAAAAGTAGGAATTTTACGTATGGGTCTAAGATCGTTGAGTTGATTAACGTATCTTTTTTATATCGGGGTAAAAACCTCGGGAAAAGTTCCTTCCAACAAGGGCTTAATAATTTCGAGTAGCAAGTTAAAGTCCTAGAACATGGTATGTTACAAAGAAAAATAGTTCTATAGGATACATAAATAATACGTTAATAACTGAATAATATAAATAAATCATAGTTATACTAGTAAACTCAATCGTTCACGCCGTATATCCCCGACGGGGTAGGCAGAGGTACTAATACTTCTGAACATCACTAATAACCTATCACATTACTAAGTACAATTCAGCCATGTGGGTTTCCTCACGATGTTTTCGTTTCCCTCACCGTTAACAACCATGATAAATTGACCACGCATGTGTCTTTAGCAAAGACAAATTGATGTAGGCCCGACCCCCTCATCGTCTGCACGATAAGCGGTGTTCTACAAACTGAACTAACACGGTTGCTTATTAGCAGCTTAGTTATACTAATAGGTATCATTAAATATAATTAAAATAATCATTTTAGAGTCTTGTAAATCATATTTAACAAAACATATTAATGTTTTGCCAAATATGATTTACCTGTGGGAGTCATGTTAGAGCGCACACTACTGCGGACTTACTCGCTCATAGCAGCGTCTCACTCATATTCCTACATTGCGGAGTGTAAATGTTTTTCGAGTTAAGCATAGATATAAATTGTAATTTGGTACACAGCAGGGTGTACTGGCCAGTATATCTTTGCTGTTTCTACAGAGGTGACCCCTCGATAAGAAGACACGCTTCTTTCTACTACATTTCACGATCTACCCGCAACTACTATTCCTCGCTTACCTCACCACACCATTCATTCAGCAGAGCATCTACAGACATGCAATCACCGGCCTCGCTGCTCACACTGAATTTGGTAAGTGGTAATAGGTACCTCCTAGCTTTGATATCGTCTTATCGACTAGGAGGGGAGTACTGTGGGAGTCATGTTAGAGCGCACACTACTGCGGACTTACTCGCACAAAGCAGCGTCTCACTCATATTCCTACATCGCGGAGTGTTAATGTTTTTCGAGTTAAGCATAAATACAAATTATAAGTTGGTACAGATCAGGGTGTACTGGTCAGTATATCTTTGCTGTTCCCACATACCTATACATTTAAAGTGCAAATTCGAAGACAAAACAGTGGAGCAGTTCGCCCAATATCGGTCGAAGACACTACATTTGTATAAAAATATTTTTATATATTGTCTTATCATATTTTCTTTTTCGGCTGGTTTTTGGAATACGATAAAATGTATAAAATATTTCCCACGTACGTTCCTTTGTTACTAAAGTCACAAATATTTTACAAAAGTAAGGTAGATCAAATACAATGTGTCACACATACAGAGTGTCTTATACCTACATTAGTAGGACACACAGACTGTCCCTTAAGTGTATTCAGTACCTCCCATGAAAGTACTATCTTAATGGGAATGTGCACTGGCGTCCTAAAGTGTCCTAAACAAGGATGGCTTACTAGATAGCTGTGTCTCGTTTTAAGTAGGGTGACCATCTGTTGGTGTTTTAATGAGAGTTCCTCTAAAGGTTACAAAAACCTTTTTATTTGTATACATACATATACTTAATTAGTAGATTATAAAACAAGGGGCAGCCATTGCTTGTGAATAAAAATTTCCTCAGCAAATCTTTGAAGTTGAGTAGAGAAAAGATGGTTAGTAAAGGATATTGGCATTAAAAGGATGATAAAGTATCTAGTAAATATCTTCAAAAGACCCAAACCAAAAGATGTTGATATGGTGCTATGATAAGATGTCACTAAAAGACATCTTCCTCACAGCCCATATATGTTCCCACCAAGGGGCTCGAGCCTACCCTATATAGGGCGATTTGGCCATAGTCCACCACGCTGGCCAATTGCGGGTTGGCAGACATCTTATTTCACTTATATTATTTATTTGAAATAGAAAGGTCGAAATAATTTTCACTTTATTTTGCTCTGCTAACGATTTTCTTAGTTAAATGATAGAAGCTCCAAAACACACGAAAAGATGATTAATTGTGGAGACCTTATTCATCTTGTTTCCATAGGGATACCCGATATAAATATTATTTATTACCAATTTTAATAAATAAATAAATTTTGATAGACGACAATAATAAATAAAATAATTTATTAAAAACGAATTGTTAATAACCTGTTTTTTATAGAATATTCCCTATAAATAAGTTTGAATTTGCTTTTCCTTGAATTTAATCTCGTCAGGAAACCGCGCGAGAAGGACACACTCCTCTGGTTCGGGCTCTCGTTCTAGGACGTTTCTCGGCTTGACAGTGTTCAAAAGATTTTAGGCTTTATTGCGATGTAATAAATTGCATTATTGTGTACCATTTTTTTTGTAAGTGCGCTCTCCTGTTTAGTTAGTACCTTCATGGGTCCACCTTTAACTATTTATTTTCGTTCTCTATTGCTACAAGACGGTATAGGTGCCTATCTCGGTTCTAAATGTATTTAGTTAATTCGTTTTTTTCCTTTTATTATCATTAATATTGCTGTGTAGTGTCGGCTTAGAATAGCACTACCCCATTTCTTACGGTGGGTGTACGTAAGAGGCGACTAACGGTATTGGGGCTTTTAAGGGATTTTTGGGCGATGCGGTTGGACACCCATCACCAACAACCTTTATTTTACCATCTTTTCCCCACTCAACTTCCAAAAGTGCCTGAGGAATTTCTAATTCCTTAGCTCTGGCTACCCCTACTAGGGATTTATAGCCGTGAGTATATGTATGTATGTAGTAAAAGAATGTCTAAATTTCACAAGTGGTGTATGCAACTGCCTTTCCACTGTAAGTGCATCCAAGAACGATAACAGGCATTAGGCCCCATTGATTTTATTATTCTATACATAGGTACCTTTCAAATGACATATCATACAACTTTATTGAGGGGTAGACCATACTACATACAAAATTTGCGTCCTCCTTTGAATGAGTTTATCTAAATCAAAGTCCTACCACTGTAAAACAAAAACTGTCAAACAAACCCTTGATTTGTTATTTTAGGAGGTTTTAATACCGTGTCATAAAATAAAAACAACTTCGTTTTTATACTTTTATTTAACGTATTTATTTCTCATTTACATAATAAAGAAATAGTATTTACAAATAAAAATAAGTTATGATTAAACTATTTATCAATTCATAATAAAGTAATATTTTTTCTGAGTGTGGATATGAAGAAATTCTTTTTGATTTCATTTGGTGTTCAGCTTACCAAACTACGTTAAAGATCATTTGAATAGTAGTTATATAAAAAACGTATTTAATAAGAACTTTGAACTTACAACTGGTGTAGACTGATAAACAGACATTAACATAACTAATCACCAATACATAAAATAATTTAATTTTGTCTATATATTTCTTCTCTATAACCCAATCATTAGTGATACCACGAGTACATCCGGTGTAGTCAAGCAATTTCATACAGACGATTATTATAACTTAAGCATAACACATAACTTTAAAGCATAAATAATAATAAGTAAATAACGGTTTGTAACCTTTAATTTTGCAGAATTACATCGTAATTGCCAGTTTTGTTAAGTAAAACCAGAGTTTTAGAAGTATAACTGTTATATAAGATAACAAAGTTTACAACACGGATGTGTTGTGACACGAACTCGTGAACTCATCTTAATAAATAACACTATAGCTGCGTATCGACATATCACTATATAGACAAGTAAAGTAATCAATTAATACAGAATATCTAAGTAGGTGCACATCAAATCATCTTATTGTAACATACAATTAACTTTTAGGTGGAAATAAAGTAATGTCTTATGACTTACAATAGTGATAAATGGGATAGTACATAAGTTAAAGTATTATATTTAAGTAAGGGATAATTAATTAAAAATCCAGTAACATTATTTTTTTTCTGGTAAAATAGGTAAGATAGGTGCTTGATTTAAAGAAAACGTACTACTAGAAGAGATAATAAAGCAACGACCATCTTTGGTATGTCAGTGGTCGTTTTTCTGTTTTGGTGTCATTTTATTTCAATTGCAATTTATTAATAAATCTCACTAGTTATATCATAAGAAATGCGCGCACCGAAACAGGCATTTAATATTAAAAAGGCAATATATTGTAAAATGTTGCACCAATAATTTTGTTAGCTTTGTCCCTTCTAGTACACGAAATGATAATTCAAACTAGTTGTAAAGTATTTGCTAACAATTATTTCACTACCTATTTTATTGACTTACATACAACTGGTGTTATAAAAATGGTAACCTATTTCTCGTTTAACAAACAAATATTAGCCGACAAATCACATTGTACGAAAGGGCACAAAAAAGTGGCTAATCTGGTCTTTTTATTAATTATATATGAGCAATAATACTATTTTAATATTAGCACTCTAATACACACCACCAAAAATTTCAATACATTATTGAGTGGTACATCATAGTCGCAGTGATAAGTCTAATTCTCACTTTATTTTAAATGCTGAAATAAACTTCTGTTCATTGTTTATTGAAACCTATTTTGTTACCAAAAATCGGAGGGCAGTTAGTATATATGTTTCCATATCCCGTTGTAAGTTAAGTATTAACTTACAGAACAGCTCAATCCTCCGTAGTGTAATCAATATAGGTATCATAACTTACAACACTTTTGGAATGACAACAACCACTCAATATAAAACAATTTATATTTTAATACACTATGTAAAAAATATTGCATAATTTTACTAGCTACCTTTACATTGTTGATCATTACACTACAAACTCCTAATTTTTTAACACTATCCTCAACATGTGAGATGTGAAACTGAAATAGAAATCAATTTACATACATATTATTGCTTCATTTGGTTGGAAGAACCATGCACAAAGAAACCATAGACTATTCAAGAGTAAAATTAATGTGTAACCATTTGTGAATACATAACATATTAACTTATCATCTGTTTAACCCCTTAACTGTGTTGGTGACTCTTTTATTTAATTTAAATTTCGAATAATATCCCACAGACGAAAGGTTAAACGTGATAGCGTTATTTTTTTTTAGAAATATGATTAAATAAAATATTTTTTTTAAAAAAACGTCAGCTGTATTTGTAACTATTCACGTTGTTATCAGCTTTGTGACGTCTCAAGTTAAGTCAAGTTTGTCAATTTAGACGAGTCCAATTATAACAGACTAATATAATACGAATGAATGGTTTAGGGCCCAATAATTCTAAAATGGTTCAAATTAATGTTCCTAATAGTATATTTGAAGTGGAAACGGTATCTCTCTTTTCAGAAGCAATAAGCTTATCAAGACAATCGTTATTTTTTGTATATTTTAGAGAACTCCCAAGAAACAATTAATCTAGCCATTAAGAATATAGAATCTTTTACTAGACAAACTGTTGTTGAAAAAATTTACTAGATAAGATATGAATACATACTACTAAGAAAGTACTGTTTTAAAGTGTCTCAATATAAGATTATGTTTTAATATTTAATGTGACGGCTTAGAATGTCACTACCCCATTCTACCCACGGGTGTCGTAAGAGGCGACTAAGTGTATAGGGATTTTTGGGCGATGCGGTTGGAGACCCATCACCATCACTTTATTTTACCATCTCTTCCCCACTCAACTTTCCAAAAGTGGCTGAGGAATTTCTAATTCATATTTTTATGACATGCATATTTTACAATTCCTACACCAACATAGCAAATCTTACATTTATTTGTCAAATATTTACTTGTAGAATTACTATTTTATATATTGTTATTGTTGTATATCGCATATTACGTGAAATAAATTCTGAAATCTTAACAGTACTTCCGCATTCAACTAATGAAACTATACCAAACATTTTGGACTGCTTATTTTTTTATACATACATATACTTACATATACTCACGGCTATATATCCCTTAACGGGGTAGCCAGAGCTTTGGAATGAGGAATTCCTCAGCCACTTTTGGAAGTTGATTGGGGGAAAGATGGTTATAATAATTGTTTTTGGTGACGGGTCTCCAACCACATCGCCCAAAAATCACTTTTAGGGGCTTTTTAGCCCCTATACCCTTAGTCGCCTCTTACGATCACCCACGGGTAGAAATGGGGTAGTGTTATTCTAAGCCGACACTACACGGCAATTTTTTTATAATAGTTTATTTTATTGTAAGTAATATTAAAAGGTGATTAAAAATGCAGACGTCCGAAGTGTGGAGAATAAAACAGCTTGTATAAAAAGATTGATGAATGTAGAAGAAGGTTTGTCAGGATCGTACAAAATCGCGATCGGTAGTATCATACTACTGGCTATTAATATTTAAATATAAAAAATACTTATGTATGTATGTATATGACCATTTGAGACCATCATATAAGTAAAGCAGTGAATATTGTTCTTATCTTTTACATTCATAAACTGGATTGCCGCCGTATATCCCCGAAGGAGTTGGCAGAGGTACTAATACTTCTGAACATCACGTGACATTGATACCTGCTGTACAGATTACCCACGTTTTGCTTGGACAGTGTACTCACGTGATAGGGGGCAGGCCTGTCCTCGTTTTGTACGAATGCACTGTCACACGGCTAAGTACAACTTAGCCATGTGGGTTTCATCACGAAGTTTTCCCTCACCAATAACAATCATAATAAATTAACCACACGCATATTTTAGAAAAAGAGAAATTGTTGTAGGCCCGTCCCGGGATTCGAACCCTCATTGTCTACACGATAAGCGGTGTTCTACCCACTGAGCTAACACGGTTGCTAATAAATAAACGCAGCTTAAATGAAAGGCCACATTCAGACTATTTTATTTGGCATGGAGAAAAGTGCCAACCTTTATTTTACCATCTTTTTTATCATCTTCATCTTTCACTAAACTTTCCAAAAGTGGCTGAGGAATTTCTAATTTGTTGGCTCTGGCTACCCCATCTAGAGATTTATAGCCGTGAGTATATGTATGTATGTAAAAGTGCCATCTAATCATATTTAAAATATATCTTTATCCAAATACAATCTAGAGCAAATGCGCTTATCTTTTTTGGCAGTGTTATTCTCACAGATATGTAATATTGGTGTTCTAATAAACTAAAAAAAATGTATTGATCATCATTATGCAAACCAAACAGAATTAACACGAAAAGTGTATCCACGGATATATGTAAAAATAAATGCATATCATGGTCAAAAAAGTTTACCTTTACGAATTACGAATGTTTGAATCAAGATTTTTGTAAAACTTAGCAATGAATTTTTAAGCATTATAAGTTATCATTATCACACAATTTGAAGAACTCATTTAAACAAACCAAATTATTTTATCTGTACAGCTATTGTCTAATAAAACCCTCGAACGCAAGACCTATTCTCAATATTTATTCCTAAAACCTCTACATCATTTTATAAACTTACAATGGAGCTAGCATAACAAGATATTTTATTTTCTAGCTAGCTCTGCTGGGAAGCTGATTATGAATGGCAGATTAAACGTAAAACACATTTTTTCCTATTGTTAATTTAAGTTTTAGTTTCACATTTATTTCATACTAGCTGACCCGACAGACTTCGTACCGTCAAATTTGCTTATGACAAAGCTTAAGGCGTTTTTTTAATTAATTTAATAAAACCTCAAAAACTGTAGCCTATGTGTTATTCTAATGTATAAGCTATATTGTGGTAAAGTTTCATTAAAATCCATTCAGTAGTTTTTACGTGAAAGAGTAACAAACATTCATACATCCATACTTACAAACTTTCGCCTTTATAATATTAATAGGATAAAGGAATTCCATTATTGACCGCTTATATTACCTGCAAATAAGCTGCCTAACTTTTAAGTTGCTTGAAACTATTTTTCGGGGTAGATATTTATATAAGTACTCTATGAACACAAATTTTCTTTTAAAATCTACATCAAAGCAATAATATACATTCTAATTGTTCTTCTAATACATTGATTGGACAATGGACATTGATAATCAGCTCCCCTATTGAAATGTACTACATCTAGTAACTCCATAAACCCTCTATTTCCTCTATTTCCACCCTTGCCGCAACAGTTTCCTAGACGCGAAGTATTTGGTGCTGAAAGTGGCCACTATGAGAGCCGCTAGAACTATGGTAATGAGGTAGTAGTCAAAATCGTCTTTCAGTAGGTCGAAAGTTTTTGCTGGCGCTACCCGAGTGTAGAATAAGTCTGAAATACAAATTATATCATAAATATTATACATAGATCGGATCCGGCGCCATTGCTATAAATAGACATGATTAAAAAACATACATTTTTAAAAACATTTTGTGTTGTGAACTACTCTTTTAAATATTTTTAAATCCATATATTCTTAGCCGTTTTTCCTATAATCAATTATTATTAATTATACAAAATATTTCTTATTAATTTTTAAAGCAAAAAGAATAATTTGAGACTTATACAGCAAAAGTACATGTGGTGACTGAAAAATCGCCAGAGATCATATCTGACAAAGAATCCCAAGAAAGAAGTTGCCATTACGACGGTTGCTTTGCCCCGTTTCATGGCAGGGTGATTTTAACAAAGGTTTCCCCTAAAAGACATCGTAAAAGCTGGCCGGGAATCTTTAACTATAACCAATTCTAAATAACGATGATTTTACTAGTATATGTTACGAATAAGGTTGCTAATAATATATACCCAAGCTTTTTACCCAATATGATTATGTAATTGTGTTTAAAAAGGCAAAAAGGCAGGTATCAGTAGTTCGAATAATAAAATGCTGTGTAGTGTCGGCTTAGAATAACACTACCCCATTTCTGCCGGTGGGTGTTCGTAAGAGGCGACTAACGGTATTGGGGCTTTTAAGGGATTTTTGGGCGATGCGGTTGGAGACCCATCACCAACATCCTTTATTTTGCCATTTTTTCCCCACTCAACTTTCCAAAAGTGGCTGAGGAACTTCTAGTTCCTTAGCTCTGGCTACCCCTTCTAGGGATTTATAGCCGTGAGTATATGTATGTATGTATGTATGAATAACAAAAGGGCATGTATGAAAAAAAATACGAATGTCAATGAAGCTTGAGAGATTTGCCAGGATCCTATAAATTTGCCATTGACATAAACTCATGCCTTAAACACCTCAATGGGATCTAAATGCGTGAATATAACTTTACCATTACATATTTATGTCTCAAATAACATCCTCACCTAATCCAGCAGTCAAAACCAAACACGTAGATTCCAACCCTGAAGGCGCCGTATAAATAGCATGAGGTCTTGCCACGCTCCTATTGTAGTTGATCACTGCCTCAGCTGGTAAAGGCAACTCAGGCGAGTAAGGGATCAGCCCCTCCTCTCTCTCCTCAAATGTTGGGTTCACGGGACGACGCGGGTCAAGGTAGGCCCATGGCATCTCGATTACTGCGCCGGTTGTAAGGGCGACTGAAATTTAACAATTATAAAATTATGTAGTATTTGTTCTCTTAGTAGAATAGTATAGTTTAAAATTAGTTAAATTTAACTACGTCAATATATCGTCAATATAATATCGTCACAAACTTTTCTTAGAAATAATATAGATACCAATGCAATGTGATAGATTCAGATATTTTATATTTTTTTGGTTTATTTATTTTAAAGGAAATAAAGACTAACATGTAACTGTCAATTTATTGAAGGTGTAACACTACTTATTATTATACTACTCATTCATGATTTATATTTTTTTTGCTCTTAGTCAAATCTAAATATCAGGAATGATAGGATGTATTTTTCTTGGTGTTAACGCCTGATCCACATGATACGGCAAGCCGCAGGTGCGGCTGCGGCGGCGGCGCGGGGACAAGCTTCACTACGCAACCAACCACCGCCAACTTAACATATTATATTGTACATTTTGTAATTTAAATATTCAAAGTAAATTTGTGTTTAAAAGCAAGACTTAGTTTGAATTTATTCCTTGCTTAAACATTTGGCGACCGTGATAAATTAGTGGCCATTGCCTAGTGGTGGCTACAACCAATCTTCAGTGAAGAAATATCGAGTACCATCGGATAACCGCTACTCGACTAACGCCGTTTGGACTTCGGGAACTGATTTGTCGGATGATATTGCTGACTTCAACTCTGATGATCAATTAAAGGATTGCTGAGGAGCTTCACCATCGCATCTGTTTGGTCATCCCGAGGAAAGTTTTGGCCTACCTACATCCTTCTATTCTTATCCTTTCCTGTCTTTCCAATTCATGTTGTGTAGATATTTATCGCCCCAAAGTGTTGAAACAATATCTTGCTGTTAATTTAAAGCGTATTGTCTAATTCACTCTTTGGCCTTAGCGTTACAAAATCAATCAATTATCTTTTACATAATAAGTTATTTAACTACCTACTATATTTTTATCAATTTCCATTTTATTTGCACTTCAAGCAAACCTAAACCAATTTATTAGCTCAGACGAAATTGACAAGTTTTTTTCCCTACTTCAATCACTACACAAATTTCTTATTGAAGTTTTATCATTTAGACATTATCATTTACAATTATTTTGCCTATCATTGTTAACTACCTTCATCAAAATAATATATAAAATTCAAATTTATTTACACGCAACTGCCGACTATTTCAGTGAAAAACATCAAATAAAGTTCGGGTGTTCCGAGCAGACTACTACAGCTGCTGCCGATACCTTTAGCTGAAGTTGTGATCGGCGCGCGCGTCGCATAGACAGATTGGCGGTTGGATTATAAAGTACTAGACAGTGCTTTGGGAGGTTTGGTTATTTTAACGTTTCTTGTGCTACGTTAATTGTTCTATTATAATATTTATAATGGAAGGAAAAGACATGCTTAAAGATTTATTAAAGAAACGTAGTATTATAAAAGGTAGATTAACTAAGTTTAAAGATCATTTAAATGTTTTAATTCAATTGGCGGATAAAATAACTTCAATTCAAATTAAGGATCTATCAATGAGAATGGTAAAATTTCAAGAATTACTCTCTGATTTTAACAACTTACAGACAGAAATAGAGATACTGTCGCCGAACGTGGACGAACAGTTAACTGAGAGAGATACTATAGAAACTCAATTCTATTCTCTTCTTTCCATTGCGCAAGACTTAATTGAAAAGTCTTCCTCTCACAAAGAGTCAAATCTTAATGAAAGTGTGGCTGGTTCATGTTCACATTCTTTTGACTCGATTAAACTACCCACTATTGATTTAGCAAAATTTGATGGGAATTATTTAAAGTGGCTCGAATTCCGTGACACATTTGATTCTCTTATAAATCAAAATGAATCCATACCATTAATAAATAAATTTCATTATCTAAGGTCTAGTTTGGAGGGTAGTGCATCTGTGGTAATTAGATCACTCGAGTTTACTGCAAACAATTACAACAATGCGTGGCAACTACTATGCGAGAGATACAATAACAAAAATATCCTTATAAATAATCATCTCAAGTCATTATTAAGTATTGAATCTATGAGCAAAGAATCTTTTAAGGCATTACGTTTCTTAATTGATCACATATCTAAAAATTTAAGATCTCTACAGTCTTTGGGACTTCCTACCGAACAATGGGATGTTCTTTTAATATTTATTACCTCAGCAAAGTTAGATTCCAATACGAGTAGAAAGTGGGAAGAACATAAGAACAGTTTGTTCGAATTACCGACACTCGATCAATTTTACACATTTTTACGAAGTCGCGCAGACATTTTAGAAACAACCCATTATAATCGAAACGACAAGTACGAACAAAGGCCTATTTCCCATAACAAAAACGTAAGAGCATTTTTTACATCATCGGATAATGTTAATAAACGATGTCAACCTTGTGTCATATGTAACAAGAGCCATTTTGTTCATGAATGTGCAAAGTTTAAAGATTTAGATATTGATAGTAGGGTACGCGACGTTACTCAATTTAAATTGTGTACTATTTGTTTACGAAGCGGTCATCAATCTTATCAGTGTCGTTTGAAAGGTTCGTGTAAGATATGCAAAGGTAAACATAACACCTTGTTACATAATCAACAGTCATCACAACAAGGATTAATACGATCAAGCGCATCTCTGGCCGCGCCTGCTGCCACCGCCGCCGCTGGGCCAGTCGCCTTATCAGCGGTAACGATGACTCACACTCTATTGTGCACGGCGCAGGTCGAACTTGTTAATGAATATAACAATAAAAGCGTGAAGGTGCGAGCATTGTTAGACACCGGTAGTCAATCGTCTTTTATTACAGAAAATATTTGTGATAAATTGGGGTTGCGTAAGGAATCTTTGCATCGTATCAGTGTTTGTGGACTTAATAATGTTAAATGCGATATTGGAGGAAGTTGTAACGTGAGAGTGAATTCATATTTATCGTTTTATAGTACTAAAATTAGTTGCCTTATAGTGCCTAAAATAACCGGTATTTTACCCGGTTTTGAAATAAATACTGATCGTTTAAATATTCCCAACAGTATTGAACTAGCTGATCCACATTTTTTCCAGCCCTCTTCTATTGACATTTTATTAGGGGCTGACGTATTTTGGGATATAATTGGAACTAATCAGTTAAAGTTAGGTTATAATTTGCCTACTTTGCAAGAATCTAAGATGGGGTGGCTTATAGCCGGCCCTATTGGAAATAATAATCTTTGCTCTAAAGTTCACTGCAACTTAAGCCTATTAGATTTAGATAATTCAATTAAACTATTTTGGCAGATAGACGATTTGCCTTCTGACACAAAAACATTATCCCTAGAGGAACAGTTCTGTGAGAATCATTTTTTAGAGACTACCACTCGACTAGAGAATGGGAGATTTTGTGTTTTAATGCCGCTGAAAGAAACCGAAACGAATCTCGGAAATTCTTTTAATTTATCACTTAAGCGTTTGTCAAATTTAGAGAGTAAGTTAAATAAAAATCCTCAATTAAAGGCACCTTATTCAACTTTTATTGAGGAATATCGTACAATGGGTCATTTAAGTGAAGTAGAACAATCGGACTTTGGTGTATATCTCCCGCACCACTGTGTCATTCGAAATAAAAGTGAAACAACACGGTTAAGAGTTGTTTTTGACGGGTCGGCTAAAACATCGACCGGGAAGTCGGTGAACGATATTCAAG
Organism: Bedellia somnulentella; assembly: GCA_963576735.1. Classification (NCBI taxonomy): domain Eukaryota; kingdom Metazoa; phylum Arthropoda; class Insecta; order Lepidoptera; family Bedelliidae; genus Bedellia; species Bedellia somnulentella. The sequence goes on along the minus strand of OY755181.1, from coordinate 3,295,217 downwards.
CCGTAGGCGCCGTCGTTCAAAGCGACTTATTTTCCATTTTGTTACGTTTTCGTGGCCATCGTTACGTGTTATTAGGAGACCAGGAGAAGATGTATCGGCAAATTATATTGCACCCCTCACAGCGTCATCTCCAGCACATTCTTTGGCGAGACCCCACTTCTAGTGACAGAAAACGCAATACTTTGCAAGTATTGCAGCTGAACACCGTCACGTATGGCATGGCTTCTGCTCCATTTCTAAGTACGAGATGTTTATTGCAGTTAGCATATGAATGTACGGATCCTGTTATAGCTAACGTCATTCAGAATGATTTTTACATTGATGACTTGAACACGGGTGCGGAGACTGAGAGCGATCTACAGTACATCTATAAAAATGTTAAAAAGGTGTTGGATACGGCTTGTTTACCTTTAAGGAAAATTCGCACTAATTGTTCACAGGCTTTCGGCAGTGACGACTCCAACTCCGAGTTAGTCGATTTAACCAAAGAATCGAGTGTACTAGGATTAAATTACTGTCCGAAGTCTGATAAAATTAAATTTACAGCCAACATCGAATCATCTCCAGTGCCCACAAAAAGGTCTGTCATTACGACAACTTGTAAAATTTTTGACCCTCTCGGTTTAATATGTGCATGTATTATCAAGGCCAAAATATTTTTACAACAATTATGGGTTGCAAAATTGAGTTGGGAAGAACCCATACCTCAAAAACTTGTAAGTACATGGTACAATTTTATTAATAATTTTCACTTAATCTCAAATATAACTATTAATAGAAATGTTCTTTGCCATGACCCAATTTCAATAGATTTACATTGCTTTGTCGATGCGTCAAAGGATGCCTATGCTGCTTGCGTGTATTTACGTTCAGTCAATAAAAACAATGACGTTACGGTGAACCTATTTTGTGGAAAGGCTCGCGTTATGCCTTTAAAGCCGACTACTATCCCACGAGCAGAATTGTTAGGTAATCTACTAGGCGCGCGTTTATGTGATAAGGTTCTCAAAGCGGTACGTTTTAACGTTCAACAAAAAATAATTTGGACCGATTCTACTGTTGTTCTCGGTTGGTTAAAGACTGATGTAAAACAATTAAAAATGTTTGTATGTAATAGGGTTAACGAAATTAACGAACTAACACGTGATTTTCAATTCAGGCATGTTCCTACGAGTATGAACCCAGCTGACCTTGCCTCGCGGGGGGTCGACCCTCAGGTTCTAGCGTCATCTTCTTTGTGGTGGGAGGGTCCTTCCTTCCTAAAGACGGAGGAGTCTGAGTGGCCGCGGCATTCATACCCCACCGAGAGTTTACCCGATATTAAGGTGAACGCTCTGTTTGTGGCGTCCGAGCGAGCGCATTTACAGTCACTCATCGATTTCGATAGGTACTCCACATTTAATAAATTGTTAAGGAGTTTTGCGTTCGTCTTGCGGTTTATAAATAATATTACAAAATTAAGGCAAAGATTGTCAGGTCCGCTTAATATTACGGAGTTGGATAATTCGTTAAAAATTTTAGTTAGGTTTAGCCAAACAGAATCGTTTCCCGAAGAAATTAAGCTACTTGAACAAGGGAAATGTTTACCAAAAAATAATAAATTAATACAGTTGACACCGTTTATTGACACTGATAAAATTGTTCGAGTTGGTGGTCGATTAAATAATTCGAGTTTTGATTTCGACAAGAAATATCCCATTTTATTAGATGCTAAGCATCATTTCATGTATCTTATTATGAACCATGAGCATATTCGTTTATTCCATGCAGGTCCACAGTTATTACTGTCATCCGTGCGCGATAGATATTGGCCGGTTGGTGGTAGGAGTTTAGCGCGGCGCGTGGCGCGGCGCTGTGTCACGTGCGCGAGAATGCGTGCTGTCACTATGCAGCCAATCATGGGGCACCTGCCAGAGGCGCGTACTAACGGTGTTTTCCCTTTCTACTCGTGCGGGATGGACTTTGCTGGACCGTTTATGATCAGTAGTCGTAAAGGCCGAGGTAATAGAATAACAAAATGTTATCTTTGCTTATTCGTTTGCCTCACAACCAAAGCCGTTCATTTGGAACTCGTCAGTGATCTGAGTACCCAAGCTTTTATTCTATGTTTACGTAGGTTTATATCAAGAAGGGGTAAACCAATTGAAATATATTGCGACAACGGTAGGAATTTTGTTGGTGCTCACAATGAATTAGGTAGGCTACTGAGATCCAGCCGTCAGTCTGTCTATGATTTCGCTAGTTATGAAGGAATTAGATTTATGTTTTCCCCTGTATATTCCCCTACATTTGGAGGAATTTTTGAGGCTGGAATACGCTCAGCCAAATTTCATTTAAAGCGTGTAGCTGGAAATGCTTCTTTGACATTTGAGGAGTTAGCGACATTGTTTACACAAATTGAAGCTATCCTAAACTCACGCCCACTGTCTCCTATCTCGACCAACTGTACCGATCCTTCTCCTCTGACCCCAGGCCACTTTCTGATCGGGAGACTGCTCACGTCTATACCAACAGCTCCTGTCACTGTCACCAGCCCCAACAGATATCAGCTTATAGAGAAGATCCGCCAGCACTTCTGGGACCGCTGGCGTCGAGAATATATAGCCGAGCTGCAGCAGCGCACGAAGTGGCAGTCTCCACAGCGCCAGCTTGCGCTGGGGGACTTGGTTTTACTCAACGACGATAACCTGCCGCCTCTCCATTGGCGAATGGGACGCGTGATCCGTCTCTTTCCTGGCACAGACGGCGTTACCAGAGTCGCTGAGGTAACCACAGCAAAGGGTATTCTTCGGAGGGCCGTCAATAAGATGTGCCTTCTGCCGACTCAGGGACCTACTGAAGAAGACGACCAGGAGCAGAGTGGTCCGCCACGGGGTCCACTATATTCTTGAAAGCTGTAAAGCTTTCAACGTCCCGGAGGATGTTAACGCCTGATCCACATGATACGGCAAGCCGCAGGTGCGGCTGCGGCAGCGGCGCGGGGACAAGCTTCACTACGCAACCAACCACCGCCAACTTAACATATTATATTGTACATTTTGTAATTTAAATATTTAAAGTAAAATTGTGTTTAAAAGCAAGACTTAGTTTGAATTTATTCCTTGCTTAAACACTTGGTTATGTTTAACACAATTATATTATTCGGAATAACCACAGATTTCTTCAATATGCTTCACTCATGTTCTCTTACGTTTTGCATTTTAAAATGAGATCCCTCAGAAAAGTGTGTAATGTAAGGTTATGTGATCGTGTGAGGAATGATGTGATTCGTGAAAGGTGTGGTGTAAAAGATGATATTGTAAGAAAGATAGAAAAAGGAATGTTGAGATGGTTTGGGCACATAGAGAGGATGGATGACAGTAAATTGGTGAAAGAGATATATAGAGCCAATGTGGAAGGTAATGTTAGTAGAGGACGACCTCGGAGGACACATTTGGATCAAATAGAAAATGTGCTCAAAAAGGCAGATGTCCGCAGTATGAAGAATAAAAGAGCATGTATGAAAAGATTGATGGATGTAAACGAAGCCAGAGAGGTTTGCCAGGATCGTACAAAGTGGCGATCGATAGTCTCTGCCTACCCCAATGGGAACTAACGGCGTGAGAATATGTATGTATGTATGTATGTATGTCTACTAAAATATCCACACATACCGACACGCACCTTAGCAATGCAAGACGTATGAAAAACAGATTAAAAATTCTTAGAAAGAAATATAATAAAGCTAGCTAACCCGACTGTTAATTTTGTTTATGCCAAACTTTAGGCAGTTTAGCTTTAGTTTTTTCCGGTACTCTTAGTTCAATCAGGCGTGAATATTTTATAGGAATTTTTTTTCCGGGATAAAAATTATTCTATTTGATAATTTGGGTCATTCCATAGATCGGATAATCGGATGCATATTTACCTAAAGTTGACCGGCGGCTTAGTATGGAAAGCACTTCTTTATCGTAAAGATTTCGGGATTTCGGAATTGATGCATTTAATGTTCGGAATATAGAATTAAATGTATTTTCATTACGTTTGTAGTGTTTTCTATTACAATATATTATTTGTATGTACATTACTTGTATGGAAAAAAACCAATAAAGGTTTTTAAATGAGGAGCCGTAATTATTTGCGTTGAGAACAATATTTGAATAACATTGTAAAGCTTGTTGTGCACTTAGCTGCACATTTACTAACGTTAAGATTTTAACTATTATGGAATATATCGAAAAATAAATGGAGATCAATTTCAGTTTTGAATTTACAATTCTCGTTATGTTCAAAAAAGCGTTATAAATGTGAATGTGCGAGTGAGACGGATAGGTAACTTTGGCTGTTTGTGCGAGTGAGACAGCATTCTCAAAACCGGTTTGTGTGCAGGTAGGTGCAAGAAACCCCGGTAATGCATGTCTTTTGTTATCTTATCTATCTATTAGTTACTTGAAAATATTCGTCGCTTTGCTTGCCATGCGTACGGGTGTGTTTTGTGTTCCTTTGCAATTTTCTAACGATTTGGCTATTCAACAACGGATTCTGATTTGCATCGTGATTTGGTTTTGGATTTTGGTTTTTCTTGAAACGACGTCTTGTGCTACGGATCTCGGAACTCTGCGTTGCGTCTTGTATTTACAAGGTAAGGATTATTGTATTTTACAAAAAAAAAGTATTAATTCATTGTATGTACCTATTGCGCTTACACATTGTATTCTGCAACTTGTTCTAAAACAGTCCATACGAGTATTTGCAATACAATACAGAGTGTTAAAATAATTAACGAATAGTCTTCTTTTCAGCCATAATGGCGGAATCAACTCAAAAAGAAGACATAGCTCAATCATGGATAAGAAATTACCCAGAGATGTTTTACGATCTGGCAACTAGCAGTATAACTTGCACAAAATGTGAGAGACGTTTAAGTGCAAAGAAAACTATTTTGAACCGACATCTGAAGTCACAAAAACATCGTGGTGTTCAAGCAGCAGCGCCAAGTGATTTTTATTTTGATCTGGTTCATTTTCTAATTATGTGCAACATACCATGGTCAAAAGTTGACAACCCTAATTTTCGCATTTTTTTCGAAAAATACATTTGTAAATGTAACAACAAAGACAGAACCATTCCAAGTGAGTCTTTGCTGAGAAAGAAGTACTTGAGTGAAATTTACGACAGTAAAATGAAACTTATCCAAAGTAAAATACAAAACAAAAAGATTTGGATATCGTTAGACGAAACCACTGACAGTCTGGGTCGATTTGTTGTAAACTTTTTAGTAAAACCTCTAAGTGAAAATGTTTCAGAACCAATATACTTGCTAACCTGTCAAGCTTTAGATGTGGTTAATAGTCGCTCAGTAGCAGAGTTTGTGATTCAATGTTTAAAAAACTTATGGGGATGTCAATTCGAAAATAAAGTACAAGATGTTTTAATATTATGTACCGATAGCGTAGCATATATGTTACTAGCTGGCAAAATATTAAATAACACGTTTCCCAATTTAAAACATTTCACTTGTTTAGCTCACGCCTTGCATAGGTTAACGGAAACATTACGTTTAAACTATAGTGATGTAGACATTTTAATTAATAATGTGAAGAAAATATTTTTAAAATCCCCTAACAGGATTCGAATTTTTAAGGAGTTACATCCAAATTTATCCTTGCCTCCAGAACCAGTTATTTAGTTAGTTGCCAAACATTTAGACAAAATTTCAAGTGTTGTCGCTCTTTTGGATAACAATGAAGCAATATCTATTAGAAATGTCAAGGCAGTGCTAGCTAAACCAAATTTAAAGATTGATTTAGACTATTTAAGCGAAAATTTCGAAATTTTAAATACTTCAATTGTTAAGCTGGAAAAACGCGACCTATCTATAAGTGAAGTGTTTGAAATATTTGATGATGTAAGATTTACTATTAATGAAACTTTAAATAATACGTTAATAAACAAAATGGAACAACTTATGGACAGAAACCCCGATTTTGATGTTTTAAGGGAAATAAGTGAAAAAATGAGTACAGACAATTGTGCTAGTATATATAAATTTGCGCCACTTACATCAGTAGATGTGGAAAGATCATTTTCTATATTTAAATGGATCTTAAATGTTAAAAGAAATATTGAAAATTTAGAGAAAAATAATTGTTTATATTGCAATTATTTAGATGTCAATAGAGTTAGCACTAAAGAACAGTCACAGGAATCTGACGAAAAACCATCATGTTCAACACAAACATCAGATTCCAGTGACCAAATCATAGAGATAGATAGTGATTAAGATTGTTATCAAAACACTATGTATATATTATTTTCTTCTTCTTTAACTTAAGAGTTCAACTCTTAAGTTAAAGGTGAAAAGGTGGAGCAACTTTATTTAATAAAAAAATAATGTATTTTTGTCTTTTTTTAGCACATGCCACCCTTTTTCTTTCACCTTTCAAATTTATTTATTTGTATCACACAACAGGCAGTTAACAATACACGTTTGAAAAACATTTTTTTATAAAATATATGAAAACCACCCTACTAGGTGTGTTGACAACTTGCACAATTATTTAACTTATTACTAAGTCTACCATCGTATATTTACATGTTACTTAACATACTGAAGAAAATAAATACATACAATATTGTATACATAATAATTATAATAAACAGTAAATAATGAATTATATATTGTACGAGATATGTTTAAGCTTATGTTTGAATTGGGTAAGACTAAGAAAGACATCAAGATCGTGTTGAGATGAGACAGAGTTATATATTCGCTGCATATGAATAATAGGGTTATGATGAGAATGTAAAGTGGGACTAACAGGTAATGTGAATAGATCCTGTTTCTTTCTACGTGACTTTTAAACGTTGAATGAATGATGAACGTCTGAATAAACGTCGAATGAATGATGAACGTCTGAATTTTAAACGTCGATGCAAATACTTAATACATATTTGCATCGACGTTTAAAATTCAGTTTAAGTGCAGATGCTTGCGAATATCCATTATGAAATTTATGAATTATGATGTTCGAAGCTTAGTAGCTAGTTATTTTATAAAAAAAAATAAAATATAAATTAATACTATAATTTGATAGGTAGGTAACCAACTAACTCGTAAATTCGTAATTTGTTTTATATCCGATTAGTTCAAAATCCCTGATTTTTTTCGAATCCCGACATTGAAAAAGACAATTCCGAAAAACGAAGCCGTCTCCATATTTTCTTAGCCAAAAAATAAGTTTAGGTAAATATGCATCCGATTATCCGATCTATGTTTACCTAGCATTCTGCTAAATTTCATTCATATATATTATGTACTTGAGGAGCCTTTTCGTCTCAAACACATAAACATCTAAACTTTCACATCTATAATATTAATATACAGCAGGTACGCGTTGGAGTATATAGGTATAGCCACACACGCGACACTCAACGTGGCAATGCAAGACGTTTAATTTCATTTTTTTTAAATATAACATATTGCTTTTATTATAAAAAGAAATATAATAAAGCCAATACTCACTCAAGACATGTTTCGGCGTGATATGTCTGGGCGTGACGGTGAGCGCGAGCGCGGCGGGCGCGGCGGACAGCAGGTACGCGTTGGAGGAGGCCCGCGCGCCGCCGCGCCGCCACGACCCGCCCGCCGGCCGACGCGACCCCGAGTACAGCTCCACCGTGGCTGCAATCACATATGTGTTACAGTTTGCGGCAACAGCTAACATATACTGGCCTGTACATCCTGCTGTATACCAATTAATAATATGTATTTATGCTTAGCTCGAGAAACATTTACGTAACGCGATGTAAACATATGAGTGAGACTCTCCTATGTGCGAGTGGGTCCGCTATAGTGTGCGCTCTAACAGTACCCCCACAAGTTTATTCGCTGAGATAGTGTCATTCGTGTTTGTGTCGCAAAATTTTAAAAGATGCCACTTCACAAACAAAGTATGCCGCGGCCGGCAAGTGAATTTGGGGAATTAGTTAAATTTTCTTTTGGTATTGGTTTAGATAGTGATGATGTTGGAACTGGATCGTGTACATCGGCTTGATAAAGAGGGATATTTGTCGCTACAAAAGAGATAATTTAACTTAATTCTATACATCTATGCAAAACCTTATGTGTTATGTGCGTGTTACCTGTTTTTCATAAGGGATCTATTAAAGAAAAAAGAAAGAAATTTATTCTTAGGGCATAACTAAAATACAAAACAATGCAAATACAAACTTATGTATACATGAACATTAAACAAGTGGGTAAAGTTTTTTTTTTCGTTGCCACCAATGAACTACACAGATAACGCTATTGTACTTATGTGGTACTATACCAGTTACACAGTAGTTTGTAAAAAAACTGGCTTTGTTTGATGCCACCTGTATAAAATTTTATTTGTTCTTCAATGTTTAATGTCAATTTTTATCATTTTTTATATAGTTACCGATCTCAGCCCGCCGCTGCTTGTCGTTGTAGTACAGATAGGCGAGATAATGGTCCGCATGCACGGCTAGTGAAGTGGCTCGAGCTCTTCTATGCGATTGCGACCACACCACGCTGCCTGACACTGCGTCTATAGCACTCGCTATCACTGATACTGGAAATAATAATAATTTATACATACATATACTCACGGCTATAAATCCCTAGAAGGGGTAGCCAGAGATAAGGAGTTAGAAATTCCTCAGCCACTTTTGGAATTTCAAAGATGGTAAAATAAAGGTTGTTGGTGGTGGGTCTCCAACCGCATCGCCCTAAAATCCCTTAAAAAGCCCCAATACCGTTACTTGCCTATTACGTACACCCACCGGAAGAAATGGGGTAGTGCTATCCTAAGCCGACACTACACAGCGATTTATACATTTATTTATTTGAGAAACAAACGATACACAATATTTCAAGAGAAGTTCTAGACCTATAAAGTTTCTACCAATAGTTACATAGTTGCTATAAGAAATCGCAAATTGAAATAAGTATTGAAAACAAAATAATTGTACAAATTTAGTTGTATTTTGGGTCGGTTTACGGTAATTTTACGATATAATTTAAGACTAAGATAATTAAATCTAGACCAAGAGAGCAGAACACCCGATTGGCACACTATTGAGTCAGATATATCAAATCTGCTCTGATCTATGGCGCTCGCTACCACTGATACTGGGGACAATTTTATATGTTTAGTAGTCAGTTTGATCATGTTCAATTTAACTTAAAATCTAATTAATTAGCCTGATATAAGAAGATATGTAAACAACATACACATACATACATATACTCACGGCTATAAATGCCTAGAAGGGGTAGCCAAAGCTTCGGAATAAGAAATTCCTCAGCCACTTTTGGAAGTTGCGTGGGGAAAAGATGGTAAAATATCGGTTGTTGGTGATGGGTCTCCAACCGCATCGCCCAAAGATCCCTTAAAAAGCCCCAATACCGTTACTTGCCTCTTACGTACACCCACCGGAAGAAATGGGGTAGTGCTATTCTAAGCCAACACTACACAGCGATTTATACATTTATTTATTTGAGAAACAAACGATACACAATATTTCAAGAGAAGTTCTAGACCTATAAAGTTTCTACCAATAGTTAGGTACATAGTTGCTATAAAAAATCGCAAATTGAAATAAGTATTGAAAACAATTCGTCTGATATAAGAAGATATGTAAACAAGTTCATGAAAAAATCTATGAACGTCATCGGCTGCACACAGGAAAAGTAACTATTCTATATCACACGTAGAACGCCTTTTTTCTTAATAAACAATAATCCCAATCATTTAGTCCAAGAATGGCTCGTATCATTCGTCGGTTCTTGAACCTGAGCCCAGACCCCGAAAGTTCTTTTGGGGAGTACCACCTCTCACATTCTACATTTTGTATTCAGTCATGGGAGAAGTAAAAATGTTACATATGTATTCTGTTCGCGCCAGATATGTACTCGCGGCTTTAGCATATTCTATTTAGTCTGCGATTGGTAGATTTGATTTTGATTGCCAGAAAAAAAGAGCTCTTGATTTGCGCTCTGAATTGAATGGCGGTTGTTGCATTGTAAAATTGTAATTAATTTTGTATTGTAATTGAATTGTATAAAGTTTGAGTATTTTCATAATAATAGAAAGGGACAGTTAATACTATTGTAATATTTGTGTAGTGAAATACCATTGTCGGTAGAAACAAAACTTTGAAGTGCGTTTGGAGTGGTGCACGTTTTGAACCCGAAATAATTTATAACCCGAAGAGATTCGTAGAATACGAAAGAAAGGTACCAAAGGAAGGATTCAATATACACGATATCCCTTGGCAAAGACTGGATGCATTCAGATCTGATCAAATAGTGAGAAGTATAACCTCTTGAGCAATCCTGGGAGATTGGAGCAACTCACCAGGACATCAAGTAAGTGGACTAAATACATAAACATATGGTAGCAGAGCAGAAATACAGAACAAATTTTTTCTACGTATTCCTGATTCAAACGCGTGCACCGGTGACCGCACCCAATAAACAACTATTTTCCAATAAAGTAAATTAGTTAAATAACTTGATCAGTATGTTGTATCATTATATATTTTGTAATAGCTGACCCGACAGACTTCGTACTGTAAATTTGCTTATGCCAAACTTTAGGCGTTTTTTCCGGTAGTCTGAGTTCAATCAGGCGTAAATATTTTATTGGTCAAATTTTTCCGGGATAAAATACATAAACATATGGTAGCAGAGCAGAAATACAGAACAAATTTTTTCTACGTATTCCTGATTCAAACGCGTGCACCGGTGACCGCACCCAATAAACAACTATTTTCCAATAAAGTAAATTAGTTAAATAACTTGATCAGTATGTTGTATCATTATATATTTTGTAATAGCTGACCCGACAGACTTCGTACTGTAAATTTGCTTATGCCAAACTTTAGGCGTTTTTTCCGGTAGTCTGAGTTCAATCAGGCGTAAATATTTTATTGGTCAAATTTTTCCGGGATAAAAAGTGTCCTATGTTATAATTTGGGTCATTATCTAGCATTCTGCTAAATTTCATTCATATACATTCTGTAATTCAAAAGCCTTTTTACCTCAAACACACAAACATCTAAACTTACAAATTTATAATATTAATAGGATTATTAGAGTTTTTGCTAAAACCAGAGTTTACAATTCACATTATTTTAAACATCGTATAAAAATATCTTATACTTCTAACGATTAAAATAATAAAACAATATACACTTACATTGAACAGGATCAGGCCCCTCCGTAATAAACAGCACCAAATTCGGGTTATCATACTTGTACAGCACACTTCGATCCCCTAAAACCTTGCCAGCCGAATAAACTTTGTCCGAATAAGGTTTGCCCAGCACTTGGACCACTCGATGGCCCGAGTTGGGACCTCCGCCCAGGTATAGGGACCAGGTTTTGTATGCGTTCACTGTCTGGAATAAAAGGGATGAATGACTTATGGGGGAGAAATTCTTAGACATGACATGACTGAGTTTATTAATTTTAATGAAAACTTCCTTTAAAATATATATAAAAATATAAATTATCGGCTTAGAATAACACTACCCCATTTCTACCCGTGGGTGAATTTTGGGCGATGTGGTTGGAGTCCCGTCACCAAAAACGTTTATTATTATAATCTTTTCACCAATCAACTTCCAAAAGTGGCTGAGGAATTTATCATTCCAAAGCTCTGGCTACCCCGTTAAGGGATTTATAGCCGTAGGTATATGTATGTAAAAATAAAATATATATATATAATAAAATGTAAATTCAGTTTACATTTGCGTATGCACGTTTTTGCTTTGTGTCGAGCATTCTAACGGCTCTCACACTAGGTGAGGCCTGTATCGCAAAGTCCCATCCTTATATCCTTATATATTATTTCTGTAAGCCTCTTTCTCGCCCGGAAGCCTGTGACGCGATGAGTTAAGCTAGAAATTTGGTTCAGGTATCGTTTTGTACAGTTCGCGGCCGTGGTGTGCACAAAATTCAGATATCTGATGTAACTGGATTAAGTTAATTGTTACAGAATTCCAAAGTTTCGATTTTGGCCCATAGACTTTGCTTGAGTGTCATAAGCGCGCGTAAACTTTAGTCGATCAGAGATGCGCTGTGATTGGTCGGATTTTTTTCAAACCGGCCAATCAGAAAAATTCACTAGAAATTCAAAAGAGCTGCGCTGTGATTGTTCGGAAAATTTCAAAATAAACTCATTTTATTGGACGCGACGTAGTCGCGCCAGGGTTATCCACTAGTAGTTTTTTTTTAGTATTACAGTATAAGCTATAATATTGTAGCTATAAAGTAAAGCGATAGTTTTATGTTGATTACTAATGATAAGTGATAAGTATGTTTATAAACTATTGGATATTTAATATATTTTGGGTAATTGGGTAATGATCACAGTGTCAAAACAGGTTGTTTTTGTGTCAACACGTTTTTTTTACAAAATCTAATCGTTTTTATCGTTTTAGACACTCCAGTGAAACACTGACATTCCTATCACTATTGGTTGATTTTTTTAAAAATCGAAAGTTCCACAACGATAAAGACTATTATATTTTGTAAAAAAACGTGTTGACACAAAAACAGGTTCCTTAAGACACTGTGTGATACTAAGGTCCGATCTATACGTAAAATTCTGACAACGATCATTTTTTACTTGACAGATATTCAAAGCATATTGCACAACAAACAAACCTTGTTTTAGGCCTATTGTCATTATAGCAAGCATAAATTACTTACTTTTCCGTCAAACCTGAGTGCAAATCCTTCAACTTTAGCTGTGTCAGCCTCAACTACATACAGATACATATTTTCAACCAGCGCAGACGATGAGTGAGGGAATACCTGCAATAAAATGTTTATATTTTTATCATTCTTTTTGGTATGTTTATTATAATATCTTTTTATTATTATTTGTGCCTTTTTTTCTGCACCACTTATTGTTTTCATGCGCAATCTCTACTTTCCAAAGGTTGACAAGAAGATATCGCTATTTAGAAGAAGAAGAAAAACGTTTATTCGCCATTTGTAGGCACAAGAAGAACAAGTAACATAAATTTTTACAACTTAATTTTAACAACATTTAAAATAAATAAAATATTTATTTATGTATTATTTATAACATTTAAAAAAACAAAAAGAGAATTAAAGCCATAAGTTCGCCTGTTGTTTACCTGTTTATTGGATTTCATTCTGTATATGTCCGTGTATTGTTTTGGTTTTCAATAAAGTGTATTTGTATTGTATTGTATTTGTTAAGGTAGCAGTCATTAATAATATGTTAACACACAGAAAATTACTTCCCATACCAAAAAGTGATCTTATTTTTAAACGAACTAACTAAACTAAGTAAATGGTCCGTTTCAAAAGATCGTTTAACTTAACAAAGTTACAAGGAGCAAGGAGACAATGATGAATTGAATACTTCCATAGTTTTGCCATATATTGTCTGCCATATATATTCTTGTCATATATCCATAGTTTGTCAATTTAATTATGTTACTATTATTATTAAATTAATATTATTTTGATCTCGAGAAAGAATACTTCCTCCTATTTCGTATGTTTTCATATAATTTTAGTTTTTCTTTTAAATTTTTGGTTAAATTGTCACTTTTTATGGTTAAGATATTTTCAATATATCATTGTAATACGTAGTTTAAATAACCTGAGCAAATATATAAAATTTGTGATACTTACAAGTACATCATTATTTTCATCCAACAGAACGATTCCATGAAGCTTTTCATGGTCCGGTCGAGATAGTAGCGCAACCTGCGGCCAATATTTTCAATATAATTTCAAATTCAAATAATTTATTTATTGAATCATAAAAAATCATAAAAAAAGACTAAATGGGCTTATAAAACTTGGATTACATTAGTTATAAATGAAGAAGTTACACAATAATAATAAGCCGTATGGAAAACTCCGTTCCCTTTACAACGGTTGCTTGTTAAACTTCGTAAAAATAGGAATATACATACATACATACATATACTCACGGCTATAAATCCCTAAAAGGGGTAGCCAGAGCTGAGAAATTAGAAATTCCACAGCCACTTTTGGAAGTTGAGTGGGGAAAAGATGGTAGAATAAAGGTTGTTGGTGATGGGTTTCCAACCGCATCGCCCAAAATACCTTAAAAAGCCCCAAGTCCGTTAGTCGCCTCTTACGTAAACCCACCGGAAGAAATGGGGTAGTGCTATTCTAAGCCGACACTACACAGCTTATAAAAACTAATAGGAATATAAAAATAAATTTTAAAAAGAAATAATAATAACTTATCGAACACACAACAGAAAACAATATTAATCTAAGGACATCCTTAAGAGTAAGTAAAATGTTTGTTTGTGTATGTTGAGTGTGAATGTTGTGTGTGAATGTTGTGTGTGAATGTATGTCTGTTGGAAGTTTGGGAGATTCGGAAATTATGATGTAGTGTTTAGGTGATGGTTTCAAGAAGAGATTCTGTTTCAATATAATTAAATTCTGAAAGGTAGTTATTTTCAGTCCTGAGCAAATACATTATATTGAGATGCACAATCGAAACATCTTTACTTAATCCATTGTATAGAAAAGGGCCAATGTATTCAAACTGATGCTTGTCAAAATTAGTGCAAGTACGTATACATTTAAAAACTATATTTATATTGTTCATTGTCGTGTTTTTTTAAACAACTTTAGTATGTGTATAACTTGCATCATTTGTATTTTAAACATACATACATACATATACTCACGCCATTAGTTCCCATTGGGGTAGGCAGAGACTATCGATCGCCACTTCGTACGATCCTGACAAACCTCTCTAGCTTCGTTTACATCTATCAATCTTTTCATACATGCTCTTTTATTCCTCATACTTCGGACGCCAGCCTTGTATTGTATTTTAAACTTTACATCAAATAGAAATCATTTTTTTTGGAATGTTGGAATAAAACTTGGTCTAATTGTATCTTTCTGCACGAGTTTAAAATTTCTCTTCTTAACCGCTCGAACGTCGGAGCGTAGATCTGCGTCAAGAATAAAATCTCCTTCGTGTGCCGCGACATAGATCTACGTCTACACTACCTGCAAGCTTGTTTTCTTGGTTTTCACAGTAATAAAGCGTTTTAAGGTATAAATTACTGCGGCAAGAGAGAGACAATGAAATAAGGAAGCAGAGACAATAGTCATAGACTTTTTTTGCGCGCGGCGTACGAGCGGTTAAAAGGTACATAATTTACTTTCTTACAATGATCAGTCTTCATACCGATAGCGCTATAAACATAGAAATATAATTACTATAGAGCGAGCAAATGCACATGTGAACATTGAGAGCACATGAGAACATGAAATCAAATCTAGCGCCAACCGCAACAGTTGTCAAAAAATGCAAATCGAAAGCGTTAGAGGAGTGTTTCTAAGAAGTTTTTATTTGTTTTTTACAATAAAAATGGTGAAATGCGCAGTTAAAACGTGTAATAGTGATACGCGAAAACACACCAAACAAAAATCAAATGTGACTTTTCACAAGTAAGTAAGTTTTATTTAATAATTTACGTGATAAAATTTTATATTCGCGGGGTTGAGGGAGGCGTTGGGGGACGAAATCTATCATTCTTACGAATGACAAGTTTGACGCACGCACACACGCACAACGATTTAGAGATGGGTTACTTTCATTAGGATGTTTCAATTGTCGATCCATTAATCGTTCGATACAATCGGTTAATAATAAATATATATTTTTAGTAATTGTTTAATACATCTAAAAATCAATATGTTTATGAGTATGTGACTTTGCTATTTGAAAATTGAGTAATGATTTCTGGAATAATTATATATGTTTTTTGTAAGAGCTCAATAGAGACGTAACTTGAATACCAAAGAAAATATTAACACATTACATGTATATTTGTATACACTTATGTCTTACCATTTACTCTTTGGGCTACAATAGGGTTGTATTAATTAACGAATTATATTCGCACGCCTTTACTTGTATTAAGTGAAATGTTTCTTTTAGAGAATTGGCTTTAATTTTACCAACGATCTTTTAATTAGTTACTCACTATAAGATGTTATAAATTCTAATTACAGTTTTCCAAAGGATACCAAAATAATTAAAAAGTGGATCGATGCTGTTCACCAAAATATTAATTCGGAAACTAACATCTGGAGCAGGATATGTTCATTGCACTTTCCAGATTCCTTTGAAGATTGAAAAATTGAATTTATGACAATAGGCGAATAACGTATCTAGAGATTCAACACATTATGCAGATTTGATCGGGAAGCGTTCATGAGATTTTACACGAACATCTTCACGTGAGGAGGATAGTTTCACGCTGGGTGCCACACAACCTCACCGAGGTACAGAAACAGGCCCGGGTGGAATGGTGTCGTGATATGATTAATAAATTTGATGCTGGCTCGTCACGGCTGGAGGCCACGGTATGTCGGCTACTATCATGGTAGAAGTCGTAAGTCTGCCAACCCGCATTTGGCTAGCGTGGTGGACTATTGCCAAATCACCCTATAGAGTAAGATCGAGCCCCTTGATTGGGACATATACGGGCTATGAGAAGTGAGAGACTCTTACATAGTACTGATAAGTAAAAAAAAAATACAAGTTCTATTTACAATTATATATTTATTTAAATAACTGCTGTTTTTTTATATTTCCTGCACATAATCATTTTCAATGTCCTCTGCTGGACAATACATAGAGAAGCCATTCACCAAAAAATATCCACCAAACATACTACATACATACAAACATATACTCATGTCTATAAATCCCTAAAAGCGGTAGCCAGAGCTAAGGAATTAGAAATTCCTTAGCCACTTTTGGAAACTTGAGTGGGGAAACGATGGTAAATAAAGGTTGTTGGTGATAGGTCTCCAACAGCATCGCCCAAAAATTCCGTAAAAGCCCCGATAAAGTTAAACGCCTCTTACGTACACCCACCGGAAGAAACGGGGAAGTGCTATTGTAAGCAGACACTAAAAACATAATAACAATCGTAAAATTCGAGGGTTCTCCCCTTGGTCGAATTTCGGAATCATTGTATAAAGTATCGATTCTCTTCTTTGATAAAAAATCGATGTTGCACAGATTGATAATGTTTAACAATTACCCATCCTTATTTATCAATATAAATATACGTAAGTAGCTATAGCACACCCGCCGACACTGTGCACAAGCGGGAGTCTCGCAAATGCGTGTTCTATAGTAATTATATTTCTATGGCTATAAAATAGAAATACTCAAAATAAATACTCAAGTTCATAATAAAACATTGCCCTGTGGCGTAGCTATAATTAATTTTAATAGTAAAGTTAATGCACTTAAAGTTATGCTGTGTAGTGTCAGCTTCGAATAGCACTACCCTATTTCTTCCCATGGGTGATCGGAAGAGACTATGGGTGTCGGGACTTTTAGTCGGGACGTATAGTTTTCTGATTCGGAAGCTTTGGCTTCCCATTTTAGAGATTTATAGCTGTTAGTATATGTGTAAGTATATTAGTGCATACATATATACATGCATATTCTCACGCCGTTAGTTCCCATTGGGGTAGGCAGAGACTATCGATCGCCACTTTGTACGATACTGGCAAACCTCTCTGGCTTTGCACATTTTCTATTTGATCCAAATATATTAATGCACTTGTCCATTAATGACTCACTTGACCAGTTCAAAATATAGCTATTGTGACAAAACCTCACTCACCTGTCGTAGTTTAGTATCGAGTCGTAACTCGCGCTCGGCCGCGGGTTCGCCCGTCAACGGGTTTACACTTAGTATTAGGCCGTTGCCAGTGTCCTAAAATATCAAAATAATTAGTGTTATAGATTGTATATATAAAAGTATGTAGTTATATATGCATGTGTGTTCATATTCGTTACCCATCACCAATGATACTTTATTTCTACCATCATCTCCCCTATCACCTTCCAAATTTTTAGCTCTGAAGGAGGAGTTTTTAGCTCTAAAGCTCTGGCTACCCCTTTTTGGGATTTATAGCCGTGAGTATATGTATGTCCGAATTGCTAGTATACCAGTAGTAGTAGTATAGTAGTTAGTCACAGCCTGCTTCCCAACAATAGTGACACAGGCATCCAAAAGCTGATAATGTCTCGTATATATTAGCACGTTTTCAGTGACGAATGAAATTACTATAGAGTAGGTATAGTTACTGTTTATTCACTACACAAGTGTCGTCTTAGAATAGCAATGCCCTATTTCTTTCCGTGGATAAGTGGCGTCTACTGGTGATTTTAAAGTATTTTTTGGGCGACGCCTTGGACCTTTATTTTACCATCTTTTCCCCACTCAATTTCCAAAAACGGCTGAAGAGTCATTAATTCCGAAGCTCTGGCTACCCCTTTTAGGGATTTATTGCCGTGAGTATATGTATGTATGTAACAGTAGTAGTTACTCACAGCCTGTTTCCCAACCACAGTGACACACGCATCCAAAGGCGGGTAGTGCGCGCTTCGTCTCGTGTATATCAGCACGTTTTCAGTGTCCAATTCGGACTGAAAGCGACTCCATAGGATCTCGCCGGAGAGGTTGTCCATGCCGAATACCTGCAATTGCGAAAAAATATTTGAAAATGAGAATAAGAGTGAAAAGATTGTTGGGACGTTGACGACGACCCAACTTTCACTCGCATCTGGCTGAAAACATTGGAGAAGCCAGAGACGCGGCACTTCAAAGGAGACAAATACTGTCACTACATTTTTGTATAAAAGGCTGACACCGGCTCAATTTACTCCCCTTTTTTTATCTCATCTACAACTAATAAGACGGAGAAGACAAGAAGATATTTATTTCATAAAGTCAATATATTATATTGTATATTCATTGTAATACAGATCGTAACAGTGCTTAGATACAATAAACAAGTCGAACAAGTAGATTTGTTATTATTTGTTCTACATCCAACCATCCATCATCGAGAGGAACTACAAGGCGGATCAACTTCGTGGACGTGGAGCAGACGCACAAGTGCTGCTCCCTTTCAAAGATATTGATTCTTTGCCTGAAGGGCCTAATACACGCACAAACTTGACCACAGTTTTGCTTGCGCATGCCAATCGCCCGGAAAGACTTAACACTGACGAAGCTACCACACGGCTCAAACTAGTTTGCACAAGCCACATTCTTGTCAATGTCGTTGATGTGAACACAATATTAATTTATCATTTTTTCGTATGCGTCGTTATTTTTATTTCTGTCAGAATAATCCATAAATTGATGATGAGAGGTATGATGAGATAAGAGCAATAAATTGTCTACCGTATTATACTGTTGTATTATATTGGTCATTTTCACCACTCAGCTCTAATGAAGTTGGGCGGCTTGAACACTGAACGCCCAACCACACGCGTAAACAAGTTTGTAGAAGTATGACTGAGCATTATGAATTTCAAACATGTTATAAAATCATCAAGACAAGCTTCAGAGCTTGCGCATGCAACAGTTACAAACTCACCCAGTGTTCAGTGTAGAAGCCGGCTTGCGCAAGCAAAACTGTGGTCAAGCATGCAGGCCCTTGAGTATAACAATAGCAATAAACACTCCCTGTCGCACATAATGATGACGACCAGATGAGGGTCCTTTAGTGAAAATGTAAGTATATTTGCAGTTATTTGAGTTCATTTCATTTACATTATTTTTGGGATAACGATTATAATTTAATATTATGGAGCATGTTATTAATGCTTATTTAGGAATATTCTTTATATTTAAGTTGTAATAATGTAATTGTTCTCGTTGTCATTCGATTGTATCCCTGCTACTAAATAAATAAATAAACATCCCACTAGCAGTAAATCAAATCAATAAAACACAAAATATTATGCCCAACACTATTTGGACACAATCTGTTCCGATGTAGGTATCTACAAAATTTAGCAAATAAACCAAACCATGCTCACCTTGCCAACCTCAGTGACCAGAACCATAATCTTGTGCAGATTAAAGTAATCCCGTACAAGTTCGTTAGTGGAATCTTCAGTTTTGTGATCCGGTTTGACCCAGCTGTTGATAAGTGTGTGGAGCTGGTGAGCTTGCGTCTGGATGCGGCGGGAGAACGCTGACCAGATTGAACCTAGGTACATAAAGAAATTGTATCTCTCTTACTCATAAGACTCATGAACTCGTAACATGAGGCGTGTGAGAGCGCGTATGTCACATGAAAAGTGTGAAACTGACAGATTGCTCGTACAAAATCTGTCATATGTCATACTCGCTCTCACACGCCTCATGCTACGGGGCAGAACTATGCATTTTTCAAAAAACGCAGATTAAGACTATGGTCGTGTTTATGAAATATTATAGTCGTTTTAACTTTACTTTTTAAAGTGTCGAATTTAGCGGCGGTGTGTTCATTAGTTATTTCGTTAAAAAAATAGCCATCCGTTCTATTGGCAAAAATTTTAAATGATGCAAACGTTGTGATTTTTTGAAATATTTAATACTGGAATACATATATGTTCTATAGCCATTGGTTCGCGTAGGGTTAGGCAGAGACTATCGAACGCCATTTCGTACGATCCTAGCAAACCTCTCTAGCTTCTTGTGCATCCGTCAATAATGGAATACATATGTGTTGGAATGGCGCACTAGGGGCGTAGCGGGAAGTTATCAAGAAGAAACAAAAAAAACAGTTCTACTTGATCTGGCCACCTCAGTATCTCCTAGTTTACGTGCGTGTTGTGTCTATGTCTATAACCATGCTAAATAATGTATAAGATAATTAATCTCTAATATCGCTATAAACAGGACCAAAGTTTTCAACTATGTGCATCAAACTCATAAATATCAGTGCTGTGTATAATAATAGTTGTATTTGAATAATCAATAAGAACAGAAGGATCCCGTAAGAAATCACTCAGTTGACAAAGCCAAATCATCAAATTATTGTACTTATAAAAATGTATCTAGAAGTAAAATAGTTTTTGTACATTTAACATATTAAAAAAGAAACGTGCTGAAATAAAATAGACTGCTATTGCATCGAAATACGCTCATAGTATTTTTGTGAGGCTGAAAATCTGCTGGAAGAGGAAAATCGCATGCTTTAAAACATTTTGTACTTACTATACATCTTGGCAGCTAAAAAACAAAATTACATTCATTTAAATTGATATAATCTGTTATATCATAATATAAGGCATAAATTAAATATATCGAAATACATATTAATTTTTCTTACTAAAGGGAAACCCTATGCTAGATTGTAATTATATGAGCTTAGAAAAACAATAACCGACTTTCTCCAATGGGTATCAAATGACACCACTTTATATTTAGGGGCCTTTCAAAAGATTCCTGGGCGATGTGGCTTGAGACTTATCCACCATCACCTCCGCTCTACAAAACTACTACAAGTGGCTGAGGTTCTAAAACTCTGGCTAACTCTTTTTTATATTTTTTGCTGTGTAGTGTCGGCTTAGAATAGCACTACCCCATTTCTTCCGGTGGGTGTACGTAAGAGGCGACTAACGGTATTGGGGCTTTTAAGGGATTTTTGGGCGATGCGGTTGGAGACCCATCACCAACAACCTTTACTTTACCATCTTTTCCCCACTCAAGTTTCCAAAAGTGGCTGAGGAATTTCTAATTCCTTAGCTCTGGCTACCCCTTCTCGGGATTTATAGCCGTGAGTATATCCATACTAATATTATAAATGGGAAAGTGAGTTTGTTTGTTTGTTTGTTCCGCTTTCACGCCGTAAATACTGAACCGATTGCTTTGAAATTTTTCAGACGTGTAGTTAGAAGTCTAAATTAAATAATAGGGTACTTTTTATCCCGGAAAAAATATGTTCCCACGGGAAATCAAAAATATTGTTTGCTTACTAAATGCATTGGAGATGGCGCTGTGTATCGTTTAAAACAACGTAAAATATTGTAAACTAATATAAAAATCAAAATTTAGAAGCTTAATGGTACGGTAATGGATCCCCGAAAATAAGGAACTCCCGAGCCATGATGTACTATTTTTTTATCGTATACATTTTTTTTTACATCTACTTATATTGCAAACGAATATTAACATGTAAATATAGAAACTAAATGAAACGACGACGATTCCTTGAAACTAAGGAATCCGCAAGAGTTCTCATAGGAACATCAAAAAACCTTAACTCATATATGGCTCAAAATATTGCAGCGATTATTTTTATCATCGATGGAATTCACATCAGACACTTTGTTAATGTTCATTTTGGAAAGATGAAGGGGTTTCATCAATTTAAATGACAAATTTGTTTATCAATAGTAAGACTAATGTGAAATAAAGCGTAATAAAAATTTGACACCGCCCCGGTAACGTCTCCGTGGCGTAGCGGTATAACTAACTACTATGAATATTTAATTAGAACTATTATGAATCAATCGTCCCGGGTTCGTATCTCAGGTAATTCAAGCTTTTTGTAAAAAAAAATTTTGTCAGCTTAAAATAACACTATATATAATAATAACAAGCACTATCCCTTCAATTTAGCGATTATTTTGGAAGGAGATCCACCACTAATCATCCCTATATTGCCGAGCAATCGCTGCAAGCTCTCCCACTATCACCAACGGTCAGTGTAAGGGGCAGCACCGGGCCGTCGCCGCAGCGCCAAACTACTATCCGTATCTGTACTTACTAGAGATATTCTCATTTCTGAACATAAAAACTTGGTATATTTCTTTCATGATTCTTATGAACAATTAAAAAGGAATTTTTGGAACTCATCCCCTAACGGGTTGATATAGCAAATGAAAGTTAATATAGAGTTTTTTTACATTTTATAATAAAACTTGGTGCGATTGAATTTATGAAATCCAACTATCAATCATTCATGAATATATGCTAACACTTCATGCTAACATATATCACATCATAACATATATGCTAATTCTTCTCACGTTATGTGATTGGTTTTTGTGATGGACAATTTATTTTAAATATGTCAAACTAGCGTTTGGTTTTGTCGCATAGAAAATCTTTTATAAAGTAAAAACATGTTGATAAACTGAAATTGTACAAACCATGTTTTGAAAAAATGAAAAAATGTGAATGTAAAGAGTTTCTTTGTTGCTTCTTCTCTTTACGAACACCTTCCGAAGCAACGGACTAATGATAAATTTAAAAAAATTTGACGTTCAAAAAATGTTAATTTTTAACTTAATTTTGAAAAATAAACTTTTTGACTTTTTTTTGACTTTTAACAACCATAAATTCCATAAAAGGGTGGCCATAGCTTCGGAGATACTAATTCTTCATCCAATTTTGGAAATATATTGATAAAAGATAGGTTAATAAAGGTTGTTAGTGATGGGTCACAAACTGCATCGCCCAACAATCACTTAAAAAGCCTCAATGTCCTTTATGTCATTTACAACGCCCGCGGGATTATAAATATAAAAAACAGAAGTTGAGACAGTGTTTCGGTATTTTGGTATTATGTAAACTGGATGCAAAAAATGAAGTCCACGCGGACGAAGTCGCGGGGCAAATAGCTAGTGTATGTATGTATGTGTATAGGTAGTCTAGTATGTTTTTACATAATATTATTATTTATAAACATATCGTTACACCATATTTCTTCTATTATCATAGAATATTAACCTTCTTTCTGATCAAACTCTGACTCAATGGCTGCGTCCAAGTCAGATACTGGCAGATCCACAAATTCAACAGCAACTACTTTAGCAAGCGCTTCCTCTCGGGTCCATGATATGAAACCTGCAATCATTATATTCAGTTTCAGTTTTATTTTGTTTCAGTATCAATAATATTTTAGTCATAAAGGTAATTGTTAAGGCTAGTTCATATTGACACACAGCATAATTAGTGTTCTATGAACAGACAATGTGATATTTAATAATAGGACACATCATCACCATCACAGCCCATATATGTCCCCACCAAGGGGCTCGAGCCTACCCTATATAGGGTGATTTGACCATAGTCCACCACGCTGGCCAATCGCGGGTTGGCAGACTTACGACTACTACCGTAATAGTAGCCGGGAGTGACGGCTTAACGTGCCGTAACATGATAATCAGGTGATTCAAGCCTGCAATATCTTGCCAAACTGGGTTAAATCTTACAAATTAAATTTGTAAGGTGTCCACCCCCCGGGAATCGAACCCGAGACCTCAGGACTTGAAACCAAGCGCTTAACTGCGAGACCACAGAGGCATATATAGGACACATACTATACATACTGTGCAATTATTCTAAATAATTTTGAAGTAGTCAAAATTAGTAGATACGAACATTAGTGTTTAAAAAAAATAAAAAAATCCCTGTTTTAAATAACTTGAATTCCCAAGTCAGAGGTTTATATGCATAGAGAATTTCGGGAGTAAGTACATAATTGTTTGTTCACATATGAAAAAGTGCACTGTTAAAACATAACATAAAAATAAACGTTCACGCCGTTTATTCCCGAAGGGATTGGCAGAGGTACCAATACTTTGAACTCACATGGCAGCGCCATCTAGTGACTAGAGAGGGTACCCACGTTTTGCTTGGACAGTGTACTCACGTGATAGGGGGCAGGCCTATCGCCGTTTTGTACGAATACACTGTCACATGGCTAAGTACAACATAGCCATGTGGGTTTCCTCACGATGGTTTCCCCCACCCTTAACCACCATGATAAGGTAACCACACATATGACTTATAGAAAAGGCAAATTGGTGTAGGTCCGACCCGGGATTTGAACTCACGCCCTTGTGTTTTCGGGCGGGTGTTCTACACATTGGACTATTATGTCGTTAAAAAGAATGAGTTAATTCATATTTAACAGCATTTTTTTATTTTATAATTTGACTTTATTTTTTACGAAATATAATTACTAACCTCCTTGTTGCACCAGAACAGCAGAATCATCGGCACCAGTAACAAGAATGCGACAAATCAACTCTTCCCGCGCATTTCTCGTACAAATGGCGGACGCTATTTCCGGGTCCGGTATTTCTATTTCGCTTTCCATAACTTTCAATTGCGATATTACTTTGCCTGTCTCGATATTGTGTGAAGTCATGGAGAAACCCTGTAATAATATGAAGGTATTAGAAACTATTATTTTTATAGAAACTAGCGTTCCGAACCAGCTTCGTACTGGTAATGGGGCGGGTAGTAAGCTATTATCATTATAAATTATTAAAATAAACAAGCCTAAGATACTTGATACAATATAAAGTCTTTGCCAGAAAAAGTCTCCTCAAAGTCTGACCAGCCGTCTCAAAGTTTAACCACATCAAACAGACAAGCAAAAATTGCTATTACTATGCTCATCCGGTACATAGCCACTACTCAAAAACTTTCCAGCCCTAAAGTTTATTGGTTCGAAGTGCATTGGAATCAGCTCATTTATAGCAAATTTTCATACTTCATCCTTTATTGTAGTTTTGGGACGTATTTTGTAAATTTAAATGAGTTTGAGTGAGGGTAAGTAACTACGAACCAAAAAGTGCAATAAACACACCATTACTCTCCATAAAAGTGAATAGATACGAATTAGCAGCATACATTATCCGCAGGACACAGCTCCCCAGCAGTGTCTTGCGGATAATGTTGGGAACCTAGCTGAGGTACTTTGCCTTTTTGTTGCCATCTTTTCTTTTTAAATTGTAATATTTCTATATGTTGTCATTGTGTTTGGTAACAAATAAATATCTTTTATCTTTATCTTTTAATTATACATGGCACAAGTACAGTATCCTCGAGGCGAGAATTACATTACATATGCCTATGGGCAGATTGCAAGGTTTATTTAATTGGTAACTATACATAAAAAGTAAATAATAAAATAAATACATTCTTAGATATGAATTCATTCCACTCGAATGTATAAGATTCTCGAATGCAAAACATAATCATTGTAACTATTAAGTCCCACTTCACCTACTATATGTTATACTAGCTATGCCCGCGACTTCGTCCGCGTGGAATAGTGACTTTTCAGAGCACAATATGAATTATATATACGTCGTTTAGGTAGATAAAAAAATATTTTACAGTAATGCTTCTCTGTAAACGATATTTGACGTATGGCCATCGGGGATGAAAGCATACAGGCTCCTAGGGTTGCTAGCCCGTGACAGAGCCACACACAACTACGCGCGACCGTGCGATTACCAATTTCAAGTAGCAAATCAGAAAATTCTTTACCATTTTCGTTGCCTCCAATTTGAGCAAGCATAATTTATGTCAAACGCAAAAGGATAAAATAGAGAACTCTTTAGGCAGGCTCTAACTTCATCAGTCCTGGTTCTGTCTGACGAAAATCGCCACAAAAAGCATAGAATTGCCACCCATGGGTTGATGATTTTGTTTGACGTTCGACGCAACGTTCTGTCTACTGTTTCTACTACAGCCAATCGAAAGACCATTGTGGACTCATCCCATATTATAAGGTTGCAACCACGAAAAACCTTAGCTTTATCGCAGTTTCTTGAAATATACAAACAGGTCTTATTCTGTGCAGTCTAAATCGATCAGAATTTTAAACATTGTTGTAGCTCGAACCAACGACATCCGGGTATACGCCCCGGTCGCTCTGCTAACTGAGCTATGGTATCAAGTGACCACTGGCACGAAAATTTGTATTTTCTTGTTTCTTTACACCATACTGGTGATTATTATTACTATTCGGAAAGCCAGTCGTCTATCTTTGCAGAAAACCTCACCTATTATTAGGATTATTACTAATCAATTGCATGAGCTGTTGTCCCACCTGGTAACAACGTGCCTCCTATGCCTGATGAAGCGACAGCAAGAGTGATTTTACCTTGGCTTCGTACCTTCGCCAAAATAACTTTTGTAAGAAATGTTGAAAGAACATTCTTCACTGACATTGAAAGAAGAGTGAAAAAGGGAAATACGGTAAATGGAGCAATGAATAGACCAGTCAATCGGTGTCTGTAAAGGCCCGAATGGCTGTGCATGATGCTGTGTTCTTTCCTACGCTTATGAATGAAAGCAAATGTTGGATGCAGTAGAAATGAGGTCCCTCAGAAAAATAGTAGTGATGTTAGATTATGTGATCGAGTAAGAAATTGTGTTATTCGTGAAAAGTGTGGTGTGAAAGATGATATTGTCAGAAAGATAGAAAAAGGAATGTTGAGATAATTTGGGCACATAGAGAGGATGGATCTATAGAGCTAGTTTGGATGGTATTGTTAGTAGAAGACGACCACGGAGAACACACTTAGACCAAATTGAGAGTGTGCTCAGAAGGGCAGGCGTCTGAATTATGACGGATAAAAGAGCAGGTATGAAAAAATTGATGGATGTAAAGGAAGCTAGAAAGGTTTTTCAGGATCGTACAAAGTGGCGATCGATAGTCTCTGCCTACGTCAATGGGAGCTAATGGCGTGTGTATATGTATGTATGTATGTTTTACCCGTACCACCAGGAGCATCTACAAAAAGCATCTCTCCTAAAGTACTAACTGAGTTGCGACACACCCGTCTCCTGATTACGATGTTTGTTTGTATTAATATTTGTTACGTTGGTTGTTATCATTGAAATTGTACGCGCCTGAAAAAATCCTCAGCCAATTTGTTTTAGCCTACGAACCCTCAAATATAAATAAATGAAAAAATGCAAACAGACATTATTCAAGTGAATCGCAATATTCGAATGCAACTATTCGTCTATACCCTCAAGGAGAAGTGCGTTCGCTAGGAATAAATTAATCCTTGTGGAAGCGGCGCTTTTTTCCGAAAGGATTGGTTGCTGCTGGCCTTCTGGCCTGTGCGGCTTCACTGTGACTTTATGTGTGCTGGGCAGCTAAGGG
Source organism: Bedellia somnulentella (assembly GCA_963576735.1). Lineage (NCBI taxonomy): Eukaryota > Metazoa > Arthropoda > Insecta > Lepidoptera > Bedelliidae > Bedellia > Bedellia somnulentella. The sequence continues at coordinate 3,267,430 of OY755181.1, read as the reverse complement.
CCGAAGAACTAAGGGGCAAAGGAAGTGTACCTAAGATAAATCGGATAGAGGGGGAAGCGGTTAGACGGGGGAGGGGGGGCAGCGGCGCTTGACAGCGTTCTTTATATAGCCACGGACGCGCAGGCGCAAAACGTGTACTGTACCTACTACCCTTTTTATATTTTAAATCGATTAAAGACATAAAACTAAACAACTTTTCCTATGGAATGCATATCTAAAATATTGTAATTGTGAAAATACTTATTAAATAAAAAGTGTCGTACCTAGATCAAACTGAGAAAGTATAGTGAAGTTCTAAGCCTCAGCTGAAATAAAAAAAACATCTTGTGATTTGACCAGATGTTTTTATTTTTTATTTTAGCGTAGGCTAAAAAACTCACCATACTTTCCCAGTTTGATTTAGGCAGTAACACTTTCTATTTATTAATTATTTTCAAATTTACAATATTTTAGATATGCATTCCACAGGCAAAGTTTTTTAGTTTTATGCCCTTAATCGATTTAAAGTATAAAAAGGGTATGTTTTAAAAGCGAGGTCTAGGCCAATTCCTTAAGAAATGTTCGCCGTGATTCTTTAAATTGACGTATCTTTTTTATTTGTGATCCGATTGGCATGAAATAACCACTTAATGTTAAATGAAGTTTATTACAATATATTTGTGAAAACCGCATCTCAATCGAATTAGCCGTTTCTGATATTAGCGTGCACAAACATACAGACAAACAGACAAAAAAATAGAAGTTACAATTTCGGGTCCAGCATAGATATTATAACAACCCCTGCTACTGTTTTTAAATATATTTCCATTGTACAGACACCACTTTTCTACAATTTTATTATATGTATAGAATAGATATAGAAGATTGATAGTCGCATTTTATCCAATGCATATTCAGACACCTTGATTAGTTTAAATCATTATATAAAATAAACCTTTACCTTACTATCATCCTGCCAAGTCTGCAGCAACATAAGTTCACTACCACTGTCCAAAATAGATCCACTGGCCAGTTCCACAAAATCAATTCCCAAAGGTAGGAATGCATTATTTTTCAGAACCACCACTCTCTTCTCATTAATAACAAAACCAGGCTCTGCAGAAATCCCGTCTAATGGTCTTATTGATATATCATCATTAGTTTTGATGAATTCTGTTATTGATTTTGATATAATTTGTACTGCATTTGATGTGACGTCTAACGATAGGAGTAGTTCAGAATTTCTTTCGCCTGATACACATGTGTAGTATGGCGGGGTGACAATGCAACTGCAAGAAAAAATAACCGTTATGTCTTACTGACATACAAGTGACAAAGAAGACCAACAAAAGCTAGCGATAGTAGGCTATAAGTTATTAGGCCATTTGGTTTGTTAACGTTATGTCACTTACTCTTTATTAGTCCAACTAGCTGGCAATTTACTAGTTGCACCTCTATTCTGTCCCGTGATCACATTGTACGCTGTCACCTCAATATGGGAGCCAAACACTGGTAACATATGAATGAGCTGCCCGTTCTGCACCCACCACTCTGAGGCGTCAGCATTGTTGCTGTTCACTGTGAGCGACCACTCCCAAAGAAGAACTCCTGCAAAAGTTATTGATGATTCTAATATGAGTTTTTAGTGAGAGTAGAGAGAACATATTTCAACCAACATAATATATTCCATGATGAGCAATATGGTTTCACTAAAGGTAGGTCTACTGTAGATGCAGGAGTGTCACTAATGAAACATATTTTTAATTCATGGGAAAACTCCCCGGATGCGTTAGGTGTATTTTGTGACCTCACAAAAGCTTTTGATTGTGTAAAAAAAGAAATAGCGTTGATTAAACTTAAATATTACGGTTTTGACGAGCAAGCACTGAAATTAATGGCATCATATCTTAATAAAAGAACTTAAAAGGTTGATATTAATGGAACCACGTCGGAAGGATCGGAAATAGAGATCGGCGTTCCTCAAGGTTCTATACTTGGCCCATTACTGTTTCTGATTAATATTAATGATTTACCATTTATGGTACAACAGTATTCTGAGATAGTTAAGTTTGCAGATAACACATCTTTAATATTTAATGTAGCGAGATCCTCTACATCTCTTGACGACGTAAATAAAGCTATCTCACTTGTATTGCATTGGTTTACTGTAAATAACCTGGTTCAAAATGCCAAAAAACTAAATGTATTAAATTTACTTTACCGAATGTTAGGCAAGTTGATGCCAATATTGTTATTGATAGTGAAAAAGTAGAGTTAGTGAAAGAGACAAAATTCCTAGGGATAATAATCGATTCTAAGTTGCAATTCGGACCCCACATACTAACACTTTCTAAAAGGCTGAGCTCAGCAGCGTATGCCGTGCGTAAGATTAGAGAAATAGCAGACATAGAAACAGCTCGCATTGTGTATTTCAGTTATTTTCATAGTATTATGTCGTACGGTATTTTATTATGGGATAAAGCGGCTGATGTTCATAAAGTTTTTGTCATACAAAAGCGAGCTATCCGATCTATTTACATGTTAAGGTCGAGGTATTTGTTGCGCGAAAAATTTAAAGATATTGGCATTTTAACTGTCCCTTGCCAATACATATTTGAGAATTTAATGTATGCCAAAAAGAATATAGGCCAATTGAGTAAAGTTGGCGATAGGCCGAAGTGGAGACTTAATAAAGTAAGTACCTCCTTTATGGGACTATCGCTCCAAATGTTCAACAAACTTCATTCTGACATATTGGAATTGCCTGTGGCATCTTTTAAAAAGGCAATTAAAGCAATGCTTTTAAAGAAATCTTAGTACAGTGTTCAAGATTTTTTTAACGAAGGACCCAACGCGCACATGAACGTGTCCGTAAAGCTATAAATCTTCCCTCGTTATTCCCAGGAATAATTGTCTGGTGAGGATTTTTCTTCTCACGTTATGTGATTGGTTTTTGTGATGGACAATTTAGTTTAATTATGTCAAACTAGCGTTTGGTTTGGTCGCATAGAAAATCTTTTATAAAGTAAAAACATGTTAATAAACTAAAATTGTGCAAACCATATTTTAAAATAATAAAAAAATGTGAATGTAAAGAATTTCTTTGTCGCTTCTTCTCTTTACGAACACCTTCCAAAGCAACGGATTAATGATAAATTTTAAATTTTTGATGTTCAAAAAATGTTAGTATTTAACTTAATTTTGAAGAATAAACTTTTTGACTTTTTTGAAAGACTAATTATTTATTACAAGTATGAATATAGAAGAAAAAGAACCAAGGAGTTAAATAACAAAATTATGTATTCCTGAAACAGCCACATTTATACACATATATAATGGCTAGAGAAAAAGAGAGTAGTGAGAGCTTTGGATTTAACTTTTCCTCTGTGACATCCCCCACATAGCTCAATATAGTAAAGAAATCATGCAACTTCATTAGAACTAATAAATCAGCATCATGAAAATATTTCATCTGCAAAACATAATAGTTTTGCAGCTGTATTCATTTTAGTCAGTAAAGAATGACCATACAGGATCCTTTCAAAATAGTGGGTGATATTAAAAAGGGCAGGCTATAGAAGATTGAACGATAAACTACATGTAAGAAAGAACTGGAAAATTTAAATGAAACAAAAGGTGTTCGCCAGGATTGGATTGACCCTGCTTACTGCAACGGCACTAACGGCAAATACATATGTTTACGCACCAGTAGAGGAGTCCCAGCCGCGAACCAGATATGGATTGACTCCAGATACAGTGACCACATTTTCTCTCACATGCAGGAGTTGAATATTGCCTGAGGAGCTGCTTTCAAACACATGCCTCCATACTACTTCACCTGAAAAAATATTATGCAACACTTAAAGCTTTACTCCTAATATTATTGGTTTGACACTAAGACTTTTTATACTAATTCATACATACATATACCCATGGTTACAAATCCCTAGAAGGGATAGCCAGAGCTAAGGAATAAGACTCAGCCACTTTTGGCAGTTAAGTGGGGAAAAGATAGTAAAATAAAGGTTGTTGGTGATGGCTCTTCAACCATATTGGCCAAAATTCCATTTAAAAGCCCCAATACCATTGATCTCCTCTTACGTACACCCGCGGCAATAAATGGGGTAGTGCTTCAGGGTAAACTAATTCATTGTGCTTTAACTATCTACTGACCACATAAAATTTTGGACATGTTTAGATTAGGTTTTGGACTACAAATAGGGAATGCATAAATATGGATAATATAAAAGACAAAGATTCCAGGAAAACAAGACTGGTTGTATGGGAATAGAATGTATAATAGTGGAAAAAAAATCAAGGGTTACAGCTTATATAAAATAAATATATAAATAGGAAAAATGCAGCGACATGATGGTCCAGTGGATAGAACACCCGCCCGGAAAACAGAAGGGCGTGAGTTCCAATCCTGGGACGGGCCTACACCAATTTGTCTTTTCTAAAGTCATATGTGTGGTTAATTTATCATGGTTGCTAACGGTGAGGGAAAAAATCGTGAGGAAACCCACATGGCTGAGTTGTACTTAGTCATGTGACAGTGTATTCGTACAAAACGGCGATAGGCCTGCCCCCTATCACGTGAGTACACTGTCTTAGCAAAACGTGGGTACCTTCTCTGGAAACTAGATGGCGCTTGCCATGTGAGTTCAGGAGTATTGGTACCTCTGCCAACCCCTTCGGGGATAAACGGCGTGAACGTTTATGTTTATGTTATGTTATGTATGAAAAATGCACTACTTGATTTAGATAGGCCCAAAGTCATTAAACTTATCTGAGATTGTATGATATGTATATTGTATGATATGTTCTTGAATAATAAATACCTTATCCGTTTCTTTCATCTAAGATGTGTTTGCAACTTATGAAATCAAGCCTGTATTATGGATCATTGCAACTACCAATTGAGTTGCATTATTTTTACTGTTTAAATGAACAGAACAAATTTATGACATTCACCAGGACAATCTAACAATTTGCTACATAATTGTTTTATTATATCATGCAAATGTATGTTATTTAGTCAGCGGGTTATGTAAAAGCATATTGTGTGATAATATACAGGTTTTCTTCAGTTTATGATCTTTACACAAATAATCACTCAAACCTTTTAGTATCAGCAGGTAGGAGGTAGTAATGTATAGGTTACCACTAGAAAATAACACAAAATGATATAGGAAATGTTTCAGAACTTTAGATACTTTATATACTCAAAAAGTAGGTAAGCATTCAATTTCCTACTACCCCTATAATTACTGATGTATAAAGGATATTTTATTTATTTCCAATTATTATTACCTTTACTTTTAGATTGACGTATTTAGATGAAGCCGGAGAAGGTTTACCAAGATCATACAGTCGCAAGTGAACATCCTACCTACCCTAATGAGAACTAATGATGTGAGTATATGTATGTATGAATTAAGTATAGTACACAAATGCTTTTCAAACCATAATACTAACTTGCTCAAAAATTAATAGTAGAGCAAGTTTTTGAAAATGAATACTGTTCTTTTCCCATCTTTTGTGTTATTTGAATCATGTATATTACAGAGCATCTAACTGATTTGTCATGAATTAAAATAATTCAGTAAAATTTAAAATTGAGTATGCTTATTTAAACATTTGCATTATTGATACCCTAATCATATTCTATGTTCCTATGTATATTAAGCCTTTATAATCAGTTTGCATCAATGATTATCGTGCATAATTAAATGAAAATTAAGAATAATCATACCAGTCTTTAACTGCAAAGCAGCGAGTACATTTTCCTCTGTAGCCACAATTATCTTTTTAGCAGTTGAAACAGTATCAAATTGTGAAAATTTTATCCTTCCCACATAGTTTTGACGCCTGAAAACATAAAAATAATCAAAATTTTTTGTAATGTCAGTGATCAAACATAACCTGAAAAATATATTTACCAATCGAATTTTCCAACTTGATCTTCGTATATGCATACTGAAAGATTGATTAAACTAAAAAATACGATAAACCAGTTTAAACTATTAATTAATTTCAATAAATCGAAAAAAGAAGATTTAAAACGATTTGACAGCACCCCCATTTCGGCTGATAATAACAATGATACCAGGTAGTAGTTACATTTAATGAGAGGTTTTCTTTTTGAGAAATAAAAAAACAACATAGTTTCCTAGAGCTCTGTAGATGGCGTTGATGTAACTACTGTTATTTGCTTTTATAGTTGTTTATTTACTTTTAAGCTATCTTGGCTTAAACTGATATTTATTTAGACTTTCAAATCAGAACGTTTTTATGTACGTTCCGTTTTACGATATCATTACATCCAAGTGTGAAAAACGGTGTGACGTTCCGTTCCTACCAGTAACATGGCAAGTCTAGCGCCATCTATCCTGAGAACAGGGAAGAAGAAAAAAAGAAAAAAAGGAAAACCTCTCATTCAAAATCCATTTCCACTTTAGAGTTTAAAGTAAAGTGTAAATATTTTATTGTTAAAATATTGTTATCCAGCAACTTCAATAATTGACTAATATGGTCAAATAAGTTAAATAAATTTAATTAATACCTAGTATACAAACTTGTATTTTGGCCTGGTATACTAAAATACTTTCGTTTCGTTACAAGAGTTTAAAGATTTAAATTCAATAATCATGTGTGTAGCCTATAACGAAACGTTGTGTATGCATGTGTGTAACTAGTCCCCCTGTCCTATTCCAACACAATAATTTCTTCTGCATTGGTCACATCCTGTTTTAATATTTTCAAATTATACTATACATTTGTCATCAGAGAAAAAACTAAGAAGCACCCAATTATAGAAGTCGGTTAAAAAGTTTTATTTTATCGTAACAAACACATGAACGTGACGTTACACTAATCTTTCTACATGTCCCGTGAACGTGAATCATATGTGAATCAATGATGTCGAGATATTGTATATTTGTCTATGGTTTTCTTTATGAATTGTCTGTTTGTACTTAGTTGTAATTAAGTGATGTACATATATAAAAATTAAATAGCATATACACATATGTACAAGTACAACCATTACGTTACATGGAAATGCAAACACGATTATTTCGATAATTCATGAACATTCGGATAATTTTTAAAAGAAGAATTGCAGTCACATATCTGTTGAGCAACTGTCTAATTAGGTTAAAGCCTGGATTATGCTTAAAATCTAAGAATTAGAATTTCAGGCATGAGCCTGTCTTTGTGGTCTTGAGTCACTTTGTTAATTGTGCAAGAGGCTTGTGTGGTACGTGATTGGTTGTGCGAGCTTCCATCGTCGATCGTACTACATCTACATTGGGAGATACCATCTAAGCCAAATACCAAGAGAAGATGGGAATGACTTGCTTGCTTAATTAAATTTATACCATCAATTCTCTACACCAATTCGTCTTTTCTGAAGTGATATGTGTGGTTAACTTATCATGGTTGTTAACGGTGAGGGAAAACATCGTGAGGAAACCCACATGGCTAAGTTATACTTAGTCATGTGACGTGTATTGGTACAAAATGGCGATAGACCTGCTCACTATCACGTGAGTATACTGTCCAAGCAAAACGTGGATACTCTGAACACCAGGTGACAATGTCACGAGATGTTTAGAAGTATTAGTAACTCTGCTAACCTCTTTGGGGATATACGGCGTAAACGTTTGAGTTTGGGAAACATTACAAAATATTAAGCAATATATACAAACTAGATGACCCCACAGACTTCGTACTGTCAAAAGTGTAGACTTTCACGTCGTCAAACTGAAATATTTAACTGACCTGTTGAGGGTCTCTTCATGGGATGAGAAAAAAGGTGTTTTTCATAGTGTTCTCACAATTTTTTCACTTTATAAATTTTAAGTTTATAAGTATAGTAGTTTCGGCTGAGCATTGATTCTTAGTCAGTTAGTCTGTTTCACCATTTTTTAAGAAAATTTATTGATCTCTTAATTTTTCTGGGATAAAAAGTGTCCTATTGTGTTAGTTGGGATCATTATCTGGCTTCCTGTAAATTTTATTTTAAATATGTTCTTTGAATTAGTCTTCATTTAGCTACAAACATCCAAACTTTCACATTTATAATATTAATAGGATAAAACTTAAATATAAGCTTCTCGCGCAGGTGACCTCGCTCGCCGGCCAGCGCATATCTTGTCGTGGGCTTCATGCACGCGTGTAAATTTCATTACGGAGTTATTTTAAAATTGTATTATCTTCTAAAATGTTTATTTAAATTAAGTGATGTCAAGGACAATTTTGTTCTCAATTAAATACTCTCAATCAACAACATATTTATTTGGATAAGGATTAATATTATGTTGATAAAACATTATGGCAATTATGCATTAAATTCGACCAAAATTATTTACCATAAAAATGGTTATAGTAAGCGAATCTAATCGAAAATAATTCTTTATTAATTTTTTTTGGGTAACTTAAACCGATTACGCAGCGCACACAACGGAAGCCTTAGTATGAATAATTATCCCCGTTTTTGAAAGAAAGAAAGAAAAACGTTTATTCGCCATTTGTAGGCACAAGAGGAACAAGTTACATAATACAAAATATAATTTACAGCTTAATTTTAACAACATTTACAATAAATTAGTTATAAAACAAAAAATAATAATATATAAAAACAAAAAAAAGAATCAATAAAAAACATGCAAAAATTTGTCCTGCACTTCCCGTGCCACCCGAACAGCGAATTGGTGCTGTCTCAGCATTTTCTGTGAGCTTTTGACTCACAGAACTGATTTTCAGACAACACCATGGCAGAGTGACATCAGAGGCATCTCACGAAACAGAAATGGCAGTATTACCTTAATAAACAATTACAAAATAATAAAAAAAAACAATAATATATATGCATATAAATATATATATATACATACATTTATATATCGATCTCACAATATATACCCATACTATTCACTACATACATATCTATAATTCCTACGAGTATATATACAAAAATTATAAATTGCTATATCAAATAAGCGAAGCTTGTTTTCGAGAAAAATAAAATACATATTCAAATTGGAGAACTAATTATACTGTAAATAATGCTAGTAAATAAAATACACAAAATATATTTAATACTATAATTGATACTACTATATTTAATATACTATAATTAATAAATTGTTACTGTTGGGCCAGCAAGAACTCCCTTAGTTTACGTCTAAAGGTGTTCCTGCCAACCGCATCACGGATTGGTGGTGGGAGATCATTCCAGCACTTGGACGCTGCAAACCTGAAAGAACCTCGAAATGCGGCAGTTCGATGCATTGGCAAGATCGCCCTGACTTTGAACTGATAGCCAATATTTGACCATTGCAGTTTTTTGTACAAATAAGCCGGTGATTCTTGCTTTACAACATCGAACATCAAAGTGGCGAGATGTAATTGTCTTCGCGCTTGCATGTTTAGGAGCTTTGCATCGTCCAAGTACGGCCTGACGTGGGATCGGGGAGGGATTCGAAAGCAATAACGAGCACATGCGTTTTGTACTCGCTGTATCAGTTTTCTTGTGCGACCCAGTATGCAACCTTCATAGACCACGTCACAATAATTTTTGCAACATAATTCGCTGATAGTTTGCTCCTGTTGATCGCAGCGTGATGATATATAGCCTAAAACCTTCTTCAATAAATGGACTATCTAACACAAAAATAATTTTTCAATTTGATCGGGTAGTTCCTGAGATCCTAGCGTTCAAAGAAACAAACTCTTCAGCTTTATAATATTAGTATAGATAAAAATATTATTACGTGTGTACATTGCCGTGTAGTGCCGGCTTAGAATTTCACTACCCCTTTTTACCCACTGGTGTGTAAGAAGCGGCTAAAGGGTATGGGATATTTTAAGTGGTCTTGGGTTTCGGTTCGAAACTCATCACCAACAATACTATTTTTTTTATTATCTTGTCCTCTATCGACTTCCAAATGTGGCTGAGTAGTTTGCAGCTCTGAAGCTGCGGCTACGCCTTTTCGGGATTTATGGCCGTGAGTATATGTATGTATGTACTTGTACGCTTTTCTTGAATAAACTATTTGTATTTGTATTATTTGTATTTATATTATGTTAAACACTGAGCCTAAGCTCTTGAAGCAAAATTCTTAGTTAACTTTTTAGTATAAACAATGAAAATCAATATTTTATCGTGCCTACCATCCCCTAGGCATGTCATCCATATAACCAAAGAAGACCGCTTCCAAATATTATTGAATAACGCTACCACATCTCATTGATTCTACAGAGGTGACAAGGGTACATTTCATATAAGCTAAGTAACAACCAACTTTTATTTACAAAAAAGTAAATAAGATATTAAATTTATTCTTATACCATAACTAAAGTAAAATCATTATATTAGAATAGCTTATGCAAAAAAAGTATTAAACATTGTATATTATTATTTTCATATCATAACATAAACATAGAAGGGGTTGGCAGATGTACCAAAACTTCTGAACTCACATGGCAGCGCCATCTAGTGCCCAGGTTAAGGTACCCACGTTTAGCTTAGACAGTGGACTCACGTGATGGTGGCAGGCCTATCGCCGTTTTCACTAATACATTGTCACATGGCTAATTACAACTTCGCCATATGGGTTTCCTCACGATGTTTTCGCTCACCCTTAACAACCATGATAAATTAACCACACATATGACTTTTTAGAAAAGACAAATTGTTGTAGGCCCGACCCGGGATTTGTACTCACGCCCTTCTGTTTTCGGGCGGGTGTTCTACCCATTGGACTATGATGTCGGCTTATTATTTATTTTCAATATCTAAATACAAATAAATACACACACACGCACACACATAATTAACATTTTATACAAATGCTCACACTTTCACATCCACAAGTGCTCACATACAGCTCTCACAGCTATCTTTATTAGAAGGCTCTAAATTAGCAGTAATACGCAACGATTCACTAAGGTGACTCCTGCTTAATGTAAATAAAATAGATAGTACCATTGGTACTAGCTCGTGTTAATCCCGTTCCATATTTTATCGGAACGATATTGGAACGGTGACTACACCAAGTAAGGTCGCATTGTGTTAAAACTGATGCGCCTCTATCAATTTCATTTAAAACTTTGACGGTTAGTCATATGGGAGAGGCTTTTGATGACCACGTATAGCATTAGATTCTGTGATAAATGTAACCTGTCATTACTTTGAAATACGAATTTTTACACGGTTTACTTAGAGGGATATCAATCTGACGATATGTTACTCTTTTTTTCTTGGCTTTATATCTAAAACTGCTTTGTTTAGAAGTAAGGTGCTCTTTCTGATTTATTTGCCCACTTCTTAGTTTTATCTATAGGTATTATCATGCAGCATCAGCGCCTCGTATCAGCTCCGACTCTTAGGTAGGTGACACGCCACCTAAACTGTGACCTAGATCATAAGGCTTACAAATATGTAGTTACGACTAAGACAAGAGCAGTGTGGTTCTAACATCGAACGCATTCGCACTTAGGTTAGTTAGTTTTATGTCTTAGAAATGTAACTTTTAATTAATAAATTCAATATAAGATAGTATTCTTTCCTTTTGTACCCTCCGTCTGTAACCCGAGTATTTAATTAGCGTCAATCCTTCCAATCCTGAAGATTTCTACCCATTTTTGGCGATTTATAGCAGTGAATACATTTTGTTTGTTCCGTTATCGGTTATGTGCTCGTATCGATATCGGTTTCACGGAGTATTAGCAGAGATCACAATCTTCATCTAAAACAATTAATCAGTCATTCGCGCGCTTTATCTACAGTAATATCTTAGTACGTAGAGATCTTATCATCTACTTTCGGGTGGTCTCCATCATACAACAGACATCTCACTCAAGTCACAAATGTCCCATACGAAGGATTCCTTTATATAAGTTGTCTGAATAAGATCACTAGCGGGGATAAGAATGTCCATTTTGTACTTATTTGTAAAACTGTTTTATTTTTGTGATTTGAAGTGCAATAAAGAGTTTAAATATTCTATACTCCACCTGGTAGTAATTGATTTTCGAACTTCATCGACCACCGTAGTTAACTAAGGCAACAGCGGCACTAACGGGTAGCATACCCTTTGAACCGGAGAACTTGTATGAAATCGTCGACTCGTATCGAATCGACTTTAAGGGCGTCCCCGGTAAAATAGGTTGATATTGATTGTTTGGACATTCTATAAAGACTGATTTGATGATATTGATATGACATGAATAAAATATATGTTGGTGATTATTTCATGGTGTTAAAATTTGATGTTTAACATTTTAATAATTTGTTGAAAAATATGATGAAAAAAAATGAATTGGAACATGCTTTGTTTTCATAAAAACCGTATAGGCTCCACTGGCATAACATACATGTGAACTCATTATGTGTCTATATGCGCGTAGCTTTAAGATCTGTAACTTTGATGTTTAACTTTTCATTTAAACATTATAGTTATTCAATAAAACTAAATAAACTACATTTATTCTGCGCACGCGTTTTTTCCGTCCCTGTCACTCTCAGTAAATTTGACGTGAGAGTGAGCGCAATAGCTGCAAAATGCGGGGAGGCCCTTAAGGCTAAAAACAATATTTTGCTATAGGTAGTTCAGTCCATGAAGACGCACCATATATATTAGAAGTGTGAAATAAAGGCTTATGCGTTAGTGCTTTCATGGTTAATTAATTTATGTATGTAGACATACTCACAAAGCAATATTGGCCAATCTTGTCGAAGCATGGGATTTACTATGAAAAATGCTAACGTAAATAAGTTTGGCGCGTCTTCGTGGATTGATAACTTTTTATAATCATAATCATTTATTCATTGCTGTGATTCATTGTAAATGTAGGTTACTTTTTACATTTTACTTAACTTTACTTTACTTTAAACTTTAAGACTTTTTTTTATGATTTCATTGTCTACCTCTAACAAAATGCATTAATGGCCGAAGTTTCAAGAAATCCCCCAAAAACAGAATTAGAAATATAAATAAATTATAAGGATTTGTTTCAGTTTTGTTGTCATGATCTTCATTTCAGTCAAAAGACGTCCAGCGCTGTTTAAGGCCTCTCCTGAAGATCTTCACAACGGTCCTACTGCTCTCATTCATCGGCTTTTCACGACCTTTATGGGGTCGTTTGCCCAGCTTTTGGAAGGCTTACCGAAAACGCGTCTTCCGGTACGTGGCCGCCACCCCATGGGTGCCCATTGCTACATAAATTTTGCAACTCTTCGGTCAGTTTACTGTAGTACAATCCTTTTTGTTTGTTTTGTTTGCTTCAGCTAGGGCTTGCTGCTTCTTAAATATTTAAATAATTTAATTTCGGTTGAAAAATAGCAGAAATACTATAACACTTAAAAAAATAACATCGTAACTACTTTTATTTTATACTTTCTTTTATATAGTTGCAGGTTCCTGGGAAAAACGGTTGACTATATTGGTTTGTGGGAAGGAGGTTCCGTGTTAAAACAACACAAATACATAACACATATGTGTCAATAAATAAAGAATAAATAAAGGAAAGAAATAAAGGATAGAAGAATTTCGCGCTGGCAGCCATTGACACGGTGGCTCAATTGGCAGAGCGTCGGGGCGTATACCCGAGGTCGCGGGTTCGATTCCCGCCTGTGTCGAAATTTTTCTTTCCTTTATTTATTCTTTATTTATTAGTAATAATCCCCACATGAGGTTTTCATGAACAAAAAAAAAAGATTTACATATGTGTCAACTGTACAACTTACTCCCTATTCAAAGACAAAGGCACACACGCTCCTGACGTCTATCAACACACTCTACGCACGTTCAAAATAAAATGTCTCACCGCAGTGCGAGAGTTCAATAAGGAAATACTTAATAGGATATATATAAAATCATCACATAATTTTCCATTATTTATCTAGTTGTTTTTTTAACTTGTGTTTATTATTATGTTTAAATCTAGCCCCTTTCCCTTTGTAAATAGTTTTTATTTTATATGTAAGTTACATTAATAATATAAAATTATTATATAAAAAAATATACAAATATATTGTTTAAAGTTGTCATCTCAACTGATTATTTAATATCATGCTGTGTACACAGTATTTTGGTGTTATGTCCGAATATGTATTTTTTTTGTATACCAATGCAATGTCATCATAATACTGTGTGTGTGCCAAATAAATAAATGTCATAAGGATTAACAACAAAAAAATTTGGATGAATGAATTACCAATCATATTATTTTTATTCTATCAGTCTATCTATACTTATTTTAAAGAAATATTTGTTTGTATTCATTTGCATGTAATGAATATACACCGATACCAACACAACATACATACATACTCACGGCTATAAATCCCTTAACGGGGTAGCCAGAGCTTTGGAATGAGAAATTCCTCAGCCACTTTTGGAAGTTGATTGGGGAAAAGATGGTAATAATAAATGTTTTTGGTGTCGGGTCTCCAACCACATCGCTCAAAAATCGTGTAGTATACTTAATTCACCTGAGTTAATTCACCTAGGTGAATTACATATACTATTCATAAATTTTATTCACCTAGGTGCATTAAGTATACAAGAAATAAACTTTATTCACCTAATTCACCTAGGTGCTTTAAATGCACTTATAGTAAACTTTATGATATTTAAACTTTTATAAATAAATTTCTTGGCACTTGAATTTGAAGTGTGCATGACATGACGTTTTCCCGGAAGTATTAGTCAAGGGCTGTTACTATCATTTTCAAGAAAGCCTAATTAGAAAAGCTAAAAAACTGAAAATATTTAAAGCGAAACAGAATCGAAGATGTGTATTTTTATGTCGGAGTATGGCCTTATTACCGAGAGATCTAATTAACGAAGGTTGGAACTACATTAAGGATTTGTTCGGTGATTACCAGCATTTGCACCCGTTTCTTGAATATTTCCAAAAGACTTGGTTAAAGAGAAATATTTTAAAACAGTGGTCTTGCTTCGGAGAACGTCATCGCACGAATAATTATGTTGAAGGGTGGCATACAAAACTGAGCAAATATATAAAAAAATACAATCGCAATCTATTAGACGTGATTGTTGCTTTCAAAAAGGATGCGAATACAAAACGTAAAGCAAGACAACGCAAATCTGACACGAAAATTAATGACAAGATAATTTGCGAATATCAGTTACGCCTTTTAGATGGCCAAATAACAGTGGGTCATTTTTTAGAGATGGTTAGTTAAATAATTTCATTTATAATATAATTTTTCAATTCTATTTTTAATTCAGTTTTTTTTATTAATGGTAATGTGAGTAGAGGACGACCACGGAGGACACACCTGGACCAAATAGAGAGTGTGCTCAAAAAGGCCGGCGTCCGAAGTATGAAGAATATCAGAATGTATGAAAAGATTGATGAATGTAAACGAAGCTAGAGAGATTTGCCAGGATCGTACAAAGTGGCGATCAATAGTCTCTGCCTACCCCAATGTATGTAAATTACTCACTTCGCTTCTTCTATGAAATTTTGTTAACATTATGAATCACAATCACATCACATACCTTACAACGTGAGCCTGCGTTAGGGATATTTCTTATGATCCTATGAACTCCTAGTACTTGCCTAGTAATAAGAATTTTGATTAAAATTAGCAACATTTTGCATAAATAATCTAAGTGTTTTTACCTCTTGATGATTTTAACCACGCGAAAATTTTGCAAGTCCAAATACGGTATATGATTCCACGATATGTCTCGTCTATTATAATATATAATATTGTATACTTAATGCACCTAGGTGAATAAAATTTATGAATAGTATATGTAATTCACCTAGGTGAATTAACTCAGGTGAATTAAGTATACTACACGTCAAAAATCACTTAAAAAGCCCATATACCCTTAGTCGCTTCTTACGATCACCCACGGGTAGAAATGGGGTAGTGTTATTCTAAACCGAAACTACACAGCAAAAACCAACACAAGTGGTTTTTAAAAATCATTTCATTTATAGAAACCTACAATTCGGTATGCAAAGTTTTTTTTTGGTATTTATTAAATATTTTTATTTGATAGTAAACACGAAAATAAAAGACTAATTTGAATATTTTCCATTTAAAATAAGTAATTGTAAAGTTATGATTTTTTAAAGATTGTTTAACTTTTGTACTTAATGACGTCATCGATCGATAAAATCACGTACCGACATACAAATGAAGCGAAATGTTGTATAAAAATGTTGCTGATTGCAAAACATATCACGAATTTGTGATGTCAAATGAAGCTATTACGATATAATACTAAACAAACCTATGATTTTCGATATATTATTAATAAACTGCAAAACCGTATGTCTTTGAAACAACATTGAAGGTCAAACACTGTTACAGTTTTTTGATAAAATAACAGTCATCTTAGCTTCAATTGATATAATTTCAAGAAAATATTGTTTATCACCATAATATCTCGAAATGGTTTTGTAATCAGCATCACTTTAGTAAAACTTTGCATACCGAATTGTCAGAAGAAACAAAAGATATACAGGGTGGCGCATTCAAATCGGTCAGTATGGGAAAGTCTGAAACTATAAGACATACGAAGATTTGTTCTTAGGAACCATGTCACCGATTTTAATAAAAAGAAAAACTGCATTCATACATTTTAAAAAAAACTCTACCCAGCTCGGGAATCGAACCCGGTTGTTTAGAAAAAATAAACTTACACTTTTTCTATTTGGATATCGATTGTGTAGGTCTTAAGCTGTAAATGTCTGCATAAAACATGATGTCTAAAATGAATAAAATGCATTTTTTTGACATACTTTATTTTCTCAAAGTAGGTGTTCGAAGTGAACACCATTTTTTTCAATACAATTTTCAACACGTTTAGGCAACGATCTTACTATTGCATTTTGTATCTTCATGTGGTGAATTTGTGTTAAAATTGACTCAATGGCTGCTTTAAGGTCTTCAACGGTGTCATAGCTTGTTTTGTAAACTTCATCCTTAACGTAACCCCATAAAAAATAGTCTAGAGGCGTTAAATCGAGCGACTGTGTATCTACAATATCTACATACTTACTTTAAGTGGGCTTTTCAATTGATTGTTAGTGTTTAATTACTGTTGATAACAAAACTTCCTTAAATGCTTAATTTAATGCATACCACATGATACGGTGCATGTATGTAATAACTTATTATTAATAAGTTGAGAGGTACAAACAGTCATAGAGACAATTTTACATGCCTGAACTTCTTGATTATTGTAACGGTGGTCACTTCGAACACCTACTTTGAGAAATTAAAGTATGTCAAAACAATGCATTTTATTCATTTTAGACATCATGTTTTATGGAGACATTTACAGCTTTAGACCTACACAATCGATATCAAAATAGAAAAAGTGCAAGTTTATTTTTTCAAAACAACCGGGTTCGATTCCCAAGCTGGGTACAGTTTTTTTTCAAATGTATGAATGCAGTTTTTATTTTATCAAAATCGGTGACATGGTTCCTAAGAACAAATCTTCGTATGTCTTATAGTTTCAGACTTTCCCATACTGACCGATTTGAATGAGCCACCCTGTATAATGTCATGAGAGGAGGAGCATTGAAAATACCTAGGATAATAAAAAATAAAATTTCCTTTACAAAGCTGGGGCGATCCACTAGTATTATTATATACTTGTAACATAATCTCTTCAAAGCCCTAAAGATATCTTTCTGAAAGCGGGAAACGCATTCTGCATCTTACAATAACTTGTTATTTCGCATCAAGCCAGACAATGAAAATGAAATTTCTGATTTAAATACTAACAAAAGCTATCATAGATCGTGTGAACGGATCTCATAGCTATAGACGAGAATAAAAGTCTTTACAAATCTAGTGACCCTAGGAATGCACTCATTGTAAAAGGCCGAGTGCAGATTGCACCTGGTACCGATGCAGCATGCACTTTAGCCTAGCGTGCTCGTTAACTGAACTTTTTGTGTTGGAACTTTTTAGGTTATACGGTTTGCGAGCCAACTGAGTTTTTGTTTTCAATTATATGCTTTCCGATTTTATACACCTTTAAAGTTGTTACCTGCATACATCGGAAATTGTATCACGCCAATATTCGTGAAACCACGCACGACTGGAATATATGGTCAAGTAAAAGCTTACATAAAAGTTTATTGCTGTGTAGTGTTGGCTTAGAATAGCACTACCCCATTTCTTCCGGTGGGTGTACGTAAGAGGCGACTAACGGTATTGGGGCTTTTAAGGGATTGTTTGGCGATGCGGTTGGAGACCCATCACCAACAACCTTTATTTTTACCATCTTTTCCCTACTCACATTTCCAAAAGTGGCTGAGGAATTTTTAATTCCTTAGCTCTGGCTACCCCTTCTAGGGATATACAGCCGTGAGTATATGTATGTATGTATAAAAGTTAAGTTCATGCTTGAAGCTTAATAAAGTAACAGTCGTTGAATTTGTTTTGTCACCAGTCTCCTCAATCATAAAGGATATGTTAAAAAGCTATTTTAAATAAATAATTAAAGTAACTAGTTTCAAACCACACCAGAAATATAGAGTCCAATTTCTTGTACAAACTTTTTCAAAGATAATTTGGTTTCATTTAGCAATCCAAGGATGGGCGAGCTGGACATTTTATTATTATTTTTATTTTATCGCACACCTACATACGCATAAAACTTACGGCTATAAATTCCTAAAAGAGTATAGTATAGTATACATACAGCATACATAAGCGCGCATAAAATTTTCATGTTTTCACTGTACAGACGAAAATCCAAACAAAATTGGATCAATTATGTACTTACTGATAGTACGGTTGGTATTGGCAGTGTAGTTGCCAAGTTTGGAACATTCAGATACAGCCGATAAAGCGACCCTGTAAACGATTTGTATTCAGGATGTTTGTACTTTATTATTGTATTTATTTCCAGTCATGTGTGTGGTTGATTTTATTGTGTGGTTGAGTTTTTAACGGTGAGGGAAAATATCGTGAGGAAACCCAGATGGCTAAGTTCTACTTAGCCATGTGACAATGTATTCGTACCAAACGGCGATAAGTTATATATATATTAAGTGCGTACTCTGAACACCAGGTGACAATATCACGTGATGTTCAGGAGTATTAGTACCACTGCCAACCCCTTCGGGGATATACGGCGTGAACGCTTGAGTCTTGAGTCTTGTACTGAATCTAAAAACGTCTAGTATTTTCCTAGTAATTAATTGTTTTAAATATGTTTTTCTTTTTAAACCCAAGTTTTTGCCTCTTAAAATGCTTATTTTGAAGTGTAAATAAGGCATATATAATACACAATAGTTTTTACGTTACCTATGCCGTTATATTAATTTCATAAAGAGTTATTGTAATGGTTATGAAAAAAAAATGGCTCCGCTGGTACATTACACTTTTGAATTGGCGCGATGTCACAACGAGTCCTTCATATATATACCAAATGTAACAAAAATCAATCATTCAATCATTCTACATCTAGTTACAACTTTTCTAACATATCTGTATGTACTACTGTTTTTTGTATCTTCTGTGGATGTCTGTTATTGGCTTTTTCTTTGTATTTATCTAATTGTAACTTATGTGTTTATGTGCTGTTGATGTCCTTAATAAAATAAAATAAAATATTAAGCTCGGATGGATACCATTTGAGAGAGTGTGTGTTGGCGGTGATAGCTTACGGCACTGGAACGTGGCAATTTACAATAGCCCTCATAAGGAGGCTCTTAGTCACTCTAAGGGTAATGGAGAGGGCTATGTAGAGCTGCTGTATCCGCTACAAAGAGATTTTCAACTGAGATTGCTTTTAAAAGTATTGTGAGGCTGTAATTCTTCATAAAAAAGGGGTAATATTGCAACATCTCAAACATCGTCCGATATGCATGATTTTTGCATATGTTGTTATTATTCAATAAATTTGGGTCAGCAGTTTTAATTTAGGAGATATGTTGGGTATGTCCCCCAGGGTATGTCCCTATGGTATAAAATATTTGTAACCAAATTAACATATCCTATTAATATTATAAATGTGAAAGTCTAGATGTTTGGATGATTGTGTGCTTGAGGCAAAAAGGCTTCTCAATTACAGATTATATATGAATGAAATTTAGCAGAATGTTAGATAATGACCCAAATTATTACATAGGATACTTTTTATCCCGGAAAAAAATGTCAAATAAAATATTCACGCCTGATTGAACTCAGAGTACCGGGAAAAACGCTTTAAGTTTGGCATAAGCAAATTTACAGTACGAAGACTGTCGGGTCAGCTAGTTTAAATCTTTTTGTTCATGAAAACCTCATGTGGGGATTATTACTAATAAATAAAGAATAAATAAAGGAAAGAAAAATTTCCCGCTGTGTAGTGTCGGCTTAGAATAGCACTACCCCATTTTGTTCCGGTGGGTGTACGTAAGAGGCGACTATCGGTATCGGGGCTTTAAAGGGATTATTGGGCGATGCGGTGGGAGACCTATCACCAATAACCTTTATTTTACCATCTTTTCCCCACTCAACTTTCCAAAGGTGGCTGATCTGGCTACCCCATCTAGGGATTTATAGCCGTGAGTATGTATGTATGTAAAAATTTCCCGCCTGTGTCGAAATTTTTCTTTCCTTTATTTACTCTTTATTTATTAGGGTCAGCTAGTTGTTGGGTATTTCTCAAATAAAAAATATTCTTCGGGTGTTTCTATCCATAACATCCAAATTAAGCTTAATCGGTTAAGAAACGAACCGGATGTCTATGAATTATAATGTAATGAATGTAATTAGACCAAAATATTAATTTTTTGCATAGTTTTAGTGGGGTAGAAAAAATATTGCCCGAAAGGTTTCGAGAGTGAAATGCAGGTGTTTTTGTTTATTTATCTCTATGGGATATCAATATTATTATTACATAACATTCACATCCGATATGATAAGTTTATTATCTACACTTCCTTTGCCAAAATAATCATTAACAATAATAAAAAATAAACCTAAAAAAATAAGTAATTGGTAACAAAAATTAAATGTAATAAAATAATACCAAAAACAAAAATACTAACCTAAGACAAATATTAATTTTATAACCTATCTCCATCCTACCGACGATGGTTTTTAATTTTTTTAAAAATACTTAAAACTCTCTCTGCCCATGACTTCTCAATCCTCTTAAGTAGCAATAGACAAAGACACATAACCTTCACATAGCACATCTAATCGATGGCTGCTGGGCTCAAAGTATCTGTAATAGTTTGTGTAGGTCTCGCACATCGAAAGCCCATGAGATGTCATTGTTAAAGTCGAGGAAAACCGTGCATAAGGTTCTTGTGGAGGTCTTTGAGTGCCGCCTCATTATATCTAGTACTGGACTAAAGATCGACTCAAAAAATGACGATTATTAAACTCGTAAAGAACTATTAAAATTAGTCGAGTCAACGCAGGCAAGACTGAGCCCTAACTGTAACCTCGCTAAAAACTCAGAAAATGTTGGTACACTCACGAACAAAACGTTCGATCAATATTTCACAAGTTACCGAAACTAGCAAATGTTGGCAAACCGTTTCAGTTTTCACAATGCGATTGCAGGAATGCAGTGACTGCAATGCGGGAACCTGCGGAACCCGGTTACTATCCGGGGTCGGCGACTTGTTTACTACGGATATTCGCTGATTAATTGTCTTGCTAACTTTTACAAGTATAATTTGAGTCTACTTGGCATAAATTCGTTTATTTTCTGCTATATACAATCGTTCGAGTAGAGATTTACGAGCGTTGAGGTATATTTAAGTCGTGGAGGTTTAATAATATACAAACAGAGGTGTTAAAACAAATACACATTACTCAAATTGGCTTTTAACTTTATGGCACTCAAATGTACTAATATACACATACGCACGATAAAATATTATTCAAAGTTGTGTCCTAACGAAATAGAGAAATAAAACAAGCCAAGTGCGGGTCGGCCTTCCCCATAAAAGTTATTTAAGTAGCAAGTATTGATAAGGAAAGAGATATAATATCGGAGAGATAAAACTTCTGACTGCAACTTGTTCAAAATAAACGTAACTTTTTATTAAGATCTAAAACAACAAAAAAATTGGTATAATAATTTTTCACCTTAGGAGTTTATATCTTTCCAACTATGAGAGAAAAATACCGTTGTGTGTAGTGGCGGCTTAAAATAGCACTACCTCATTTCTTCCCGTAGGTGCTTAGACGGCTAAGGGTATTAGAGCTTTTAAAATGAACCTTTGCTTTATAATCTTATCCATCCCCTCACAACTTCCAAAAGTGGCTGAGGAATTTTTCATTCGGAAGCTCTGGCTAACCTTCCAGGGAATTTTTGTTATATATAGTTTGTAGTATTAATCTATATCTATACTTATAATAGGTAAATCTGTAGAGAGGTCAATTCTGTACATGAAATATATTTTCAAAATAACTATCAGGGGGTGATTAGTGATCGATACTGATGCCAAAAATGCATTCAGTAAAATTTTTGTCTGTCTGTCTGTCGGTTTGTATGTTCCTTATGGAAACAAAAACTACTCTACGGAATTTTACGAAACTTGGCACAATTATTCTTCATAATGGGCAGGTCATAGGATACTTTTTAGCTGAGAAGTGGAGGGTAATTTTAGGAAATTTTGGGAAAACGGGAGAAGTTACTCCATTTTTTAAGCTTCCGTCGCGTGTGCAGCCTTAATGGTTAAACTTACATAGAAATCATGTATGACGGAAATATTCTTCATAAAATTGTCTAAAAAATTTCCCGTAAAAGTATATGTCTATCTTTTATGGTTGACTCACAATAAAACCTGTAACTCCTGATAGCTTAGCAGTTCAGAGCATTCTGAATATATTTGTTAACTCTAACGTTTATAATACTCTCATTCATCCCAAATTTAAGAAAAAGGTTACATTATTACCTATTCAATAAAAAAAGAATCATAGAAATCGGTAGAGAAACAATGAAATTATACATGAAATAAGCCATCGCGCCCGTGACCAAAACCAAATCGTTACTAATTTACATATTACATACTAGACGGCGCCAGTAATTGCATCCTACATCACGTAATGATTTCTTTTTTAGATTGTTATAAATACTTCATAGCGTTTTATTAAAAAATTTGCTAATAAACGGAAATACTGAACCGTTCATAAAAGCGCATTCAAAATCACCAAACTACACTGGGACAAACTGTTCAGGGAGTGCTATAAATTTAATAAATTTTAAACATTGCGCTATTTTTTACAATGCTTGAGCAGTGACTGAAAAAAGAAACCTAAGATATTTAAAAAATAAAGCTACCCGCGCGAAGCTGGGCCGACCCACTAGTGTGAAATAATGTGAGTGGCTCGATTGACAAAAAATATGGCACAAAGTGGCCCACTCCATGCTTTTTCACAATAATACTTCAATTTCAGCTAAAATTAGGAATTATTTGTCACTTAGTTAGAAGTGCTTCAAAAGCGTGTTTATAGTTCTTTTAACTTCATTTTAATTTTCATTTAATTTATATAACATAACATTGCCGTGTAGTGTCGGCTTAGAATAGCACTACCCCGTTTCTACCGATGGATGTACGTAAGGGGCGACTAACGGTATTGGGGCTTTTAAGGGAATTTTGGGCCATGCGGTTGGAGACCCATCACCAACAACCTCTACTTTTACCATCTTTTCCCCACTCACATTTCCAAAAGTGGCTGAGGAATTTTTAATTCCTTAACTCTGGCTACCCCTTCTAGGGATTTATAGCCGTGAGTATATGTTATGTTATAACATAAAATAAACGTGCACGCTGTTTATCCCCGAAGGGGTTGGCAGAGGTACCAATACTTATGAACAACGTGACAGCGCCATCTAGTGTCCAAAGTAGGTACCCACGTTTTTCTTAGACAGTGTACTCACTTGATAGGGGGCAGGCCTATCATATATTATTTAATATGTGTTTTTATTTTGCCATGTAGTGCCGGTTTAGAATGTCACTAACCCTTTCTACCGACGGGTGTCGTATGTGACTATTTAAGTGTTTTTGGGCGATGCGGTTGCAGACCTATCACCAAAGATACTGTATTTGTACCATTTTATATAGGGGACTATCAAGTTCCAAATGTGACTGAAGAGTTTCTATCTCTGAAGCTCTGGCTACCCTTTTTTGGGATTTGAGGCTATGAGTGTATGTATGTATGTGCGTATTTTATATGTTTCTAAGATTCTTTTGTGAGCAGTGTAATGTCGGCTTAGAATAGAATTCAAACATTTATTCCCGCCGCCGCCGCCGCCGCCACCGCGCCGGTGTCGTTAGGGGCGAGCGATACTAGTTGAGCGATGCGTACTGTTACAATGTGCAATGCAAATGACCATTCCCTCTCAAATTTTGACACACTTTTACTTGATAATATAATTTTTTTCTCATATTTAGTTGTTCAATCTTTTAAATAATTTGCCTGTAATACCACTAGATGGCGCTTACACATACACCTACATTTACAGAATAGTTTCCCAGTAATTTAGTTTGCTGTATAGTGTCGGCTTAGAATAGCACTACCCCATTTCTTCCGGTGGGTGTACGAAAGAGGCGACTAACGGTATCGGGGCCTTTAAGGGATTGTTGGGCGATGCGGTTGGAGACCCATCACCAACAACCTTTATTTTACCATCTTTTTCCCCACACAATTTTCCAAAAGTGGCTGAGAAATTTCTAATTCCTTGGCTCTGGCTACTCCTTCTAGGGATTTATAGCCGTGAGCATGTGTGTGTGTCTATATCGATACGGACAAAGTCTCGGGTAAAAGCTAGTAAAAAATAATTAACTCTCAACTGAGAAACTCAAGCGCCCACGTTATTTATCCCCGAAGGGGTGGCTCGGGTACTTTGATAATACATCTTAAAACACGTGACATTAACGTCACCTAATGTGCATAGTACCCACGATTTACTTGGACAAGGCACTCACGTAAAAGGCATATCGCCATTTTTGTCAGAATACACTGGTTACATGTGGTCTAGCCCTGTGAGTTTCCGTTAACAACCATGATAAATTAACCACAATGTGATGTACTTATAAAAGATAAGAAACTAAAAAATAAGAGCTCGGTAAATACATGAATACAGGATATAACGGATATGAGGTAAGTACGGCCCAACCAAAATAAACCAAGAAGCAAACAGTCAGCTGGCCGATACGCTTTCTTGAGAAAATTGTGTGCGCAAAAACACAGCAAAAAGTTTAAGTACTTTCATGCCATGGACGATGGGAATCTTTGTAAAGTACAGTTTAATTAACATACATACATATAATCACGGCCATAAATCCAAAAAAAAGATAGCCAGTGCTTCAGAGCTAGAAACTCCTCAGCATTTGGAAGGTGATAGGGGACAAGATGGTATAAATAAAGTATCGTTGGTGACGGGACTCCAACCGCATCGCCCAAAAACCACTTTAAAAAGCCCCATACCCTAAAAAAATAAATAATATAAAGCGACTAATCGCCTCTTACGATAGCCGTGGGTAGAAAGGGGTAATGACATTCCAAGCCGACACTACACGGCGACTTATACTCATAAGTACTCTCATACTCCTGTGGCAGATTTGCTAATCCTTCTGAACATCACCTGAGATTTTTCTTACCTGGTGTCCACAGTAGCAACTGTTTGCCTATACACTTCATTCACGTGATGACGGAAAAACCTATAGCTGCTTTGTACAAAAAGGCGAGTTAAACAAAATTTAAACTGTACATAGAATCATTTAAACATGGATGAAAACAAG
The DNA here is from genome assembly GCA_963576735.1 of Bedellia somnulentella. Lineage (NCBI taxonomy): Eukaryota > Metazoa > Arthropoda > Insecta > Lepidoptera > Bedelliidae > Bedellia > Bedellia somnulentella. Next base: position 3,241,681 of record OY755181.1, on the reverse strand, counting down.
CAGTGAAAGAGATAAAAGAGCAAAAAGATAGAGGCTGTACTGCATTACAGACAGACATTCAAGAGCAATCGTTGAAAATGTACTTAAGTTTTAATTAAAGTGCTCCTGAGTGAGAGTGTCGCTTTGAAAATTGTAGAATTACTGGTATGGTGGTTAATGGTAAGTAAAAAAATCTATTGCTTTCATTACTTGCGTCTGCCAGAAAATTCCATATAGCCTAAAGACAAAGGTCAACTAAGAAAGGTTATGACTTACCGCACAGATACGTGGCCTCTTACAATGGGCCTCGTAAGAAAGCGAAGAGTTACCGAAACAGAAATTGGCCCAGACCACGTTTATAAAACATACCCTTTTTATATTATATGATCAAATCACAAGATGTTTTTTTTATTTCAGCTAAGGCTAAGAACCTTCCTATACTTTCTCAGTTTGATCTAGGTACGACACTTTTTAATTATTTATTATTTTGAAAATTACAATATTTTAGATAAGCATTCCTTACGCAAAGTTGTTTAGTTTGATGTCTTTTATCAATTCAAAATATAAAAAGGGTGTGTTTTAAAAACGAGGTCTAGGCCAATTTAGAGGGCTAAGTTAAAAGTTTAAAAGTAATGGAATCCGCAAGGAGATCTATTGAAGAACTAGCATAACTGACATGGCCCAAAGAATTTAAATCTTTTTGTTCATGAAAACCTCATGTGGGGATTATTACTAATAAATAAAGAATAAATAAAGGAAAGAAAAATTTCGACACAGGCGGGAATCGAACCCGCGACCTCGGGTATACGCCCCCGTATAGGAAGTATAGGAGGTAGGAAACGCAAACACTACTTAAACGTGTAAAAGAAATAAAGGATAGAAGAATTTCGCGCTGGCAGCCATTGACACGGTAGCTCAATTGGCAGAGTGACGGGGGCGTATACCCGAGGTCGCGGGTTCGATTCCCGCCTGTGTCGAAATTTTTCTTTCCTTTATTTATTATTTATTTATGGACCAAAGAGTTAGAAACTAAAGTGGCAATTGGCTCAAAGATTCTGGTGTGACAGCCACGTACTACACGTCCCAGTGTTTTTAGGCTCCCCATAAGGTTGACCGTAGACTTGGTGAAGGTCACAGTTAGTCAATGCATTAGGGCAGCTCCGTACCGGTCACTGCGGAGATCTTTGGGGTAGACCCTTTTCCGTATTATACCATCGGATGTCTTTTGGCTGAATATGAATACTATTATCATTGTTTTCAACTTGTGTTAAAACTTATTTTGATCCTCAAATTTGCAATTTATTGAAAATATGTGTAATAATAATAAGACAGGTACAAATACTTCTGAACACTTCAATGTGACGTGATGTTCAGAAGTATAATTACCTGTGCCCAACCTCCGCAGATATACGGCATGAACATTTGATTCTTTGGGAAAGCTTATTTTATTAATAATTTTGCCAACCAGGAATCTTTCGGGGCATTAATAACTAGCAGTTGAAAGTTACTTCACTCAGTCAATCCTTTAAAAGTCGGCTAAATATTCATAATCATACATACATACATACATATACTCACGACTATAAATCCCTAGAGGGGGTAGCCAGAGCCAAGGAATTAGAAATTCCTCAGCCACTTTTGGAAAGTTGAGTGGCGAAAGATGGTGAAAATAAAGCTTTTTGGTGATGGGTCTCCAACCGCATCGCCCAAAAATCCAATAAAAAGCCCCAATACCCTTAGTCGCCTCTTACGACACCCGTTGGTAGAAAGGGGTAGCGACATTCTAAGCCGGCACTACACGGCAATCACTAAATGAATATAAACACCTTCGGACGGATATCGTGAACAATATTCTTAGAACAAGCAGCGTTATAAAAGCTAGATTCCTAACATGTGAGTACTCGGTAGTCACGTGATACCTGAACTGGCCAGCTTGCGCGGGAATGTAACTTGAGGCAGCGTTTCTATGGCTTCTATTGCATTTCACATGTTGCCGTACAACTATAGTTTTATATTGGTTACTTAGAATTTGCATAGATTTGTATCACTTATCGACCGACTTCAAAAAAGGAAGTACCAATATGATTGTATGTTTTTTTTGTATATATGTTACGCGATTCCTCCGTCAATGGACAATCAATTTCAAAAATAGATTTTTTGTAATCAATTAAGCCAAAATAAAACTCTACATGAGGTTTTCATGAAAACAATCTAATTAGTTTTTTTTTATCTGTTGGATACGCTACCAGAGTAACCCCATTTCATTGATCATTAGGTTTGATAGCGTGGATATAAAAATATAAATATGACATCGTGGATGACATGCGCGGATCCAGCTATGTGGGCAAGGTGGACATGCCCACAACCCTAAGTAACTTGCAGCCTCATACTTTCGTGATGTATTAGGGCAACAATAAGTAGGCTGACTCGGTATTGGAAGTTTAGGTAGTTATGCCCACAATATTTAGGGCTGGATCCGCTCCTGGTGGATGACCCTATTAATTATCGAATTTTGTATGAAAAATTAGGTTTCCGTCAAATAACTGTTAAGTCGGTTCCATTTTGTAAAAAAATAAATTATCTATTGCCCAATGTAACTAAAATAAAATTACAATTGTACCCCTGCCTTGTTAAATAAATATTACTTGTGTTTGGCACAGTAGCAAGTTAAATAATACAGAAGAATATGTAATACATCTTAATATATTAAATTCACGGGTCTCCTCCGAAACGGCTGAACTGATTTTAATGAAATTTCACACACACATTCGGCAGGTCTAAGAATTAAAACTATTTTTATACTACCAAGTGATAAGTCCATCCCTAAACTTTTTTTATTTTATAGACTAGATGTTCCCTAGAAATTATTTCTACCACAAAACCAGGTTTGCTGGTTTAGCTAGTAAATTAATAAAAATACATATTTTTACTGCGAGTTTGAGCATCAAAACTCTTTTAAATCGATAAAAGACGTCTGATCATAAAAGAGTATTTGTAATACAAAAGTATATAGAAAAGTGGTTATTTATAACTCAATGCTAAAGTCGTATATTTAAAGGGGCCTTACAATTTTTCTCTGAATATACTTTAAATACGTTATGTCATGTTTTACGTATATAAATAAAGATTTCTCTCCCTGAGCTTACACCTAAAAAGTTACTTTTAATCTTACTACTAATAGCCATTCGAAAACTGTCCGACCGTATGTGATATACCTACAGACAGACAGACGTGACCGTGACAAATCATTAAAGGTTTAGTTTTATGTCTCCGCCTCTTTGAATAATATACTCATAAATAAGAAAAAGTGCCCTAGTTATACAATATGATGCGGTTGGAGACCTATCACCAACAATACCTTATTTCTACCGTCTTGTCCCCTATCAACTTCCAAATGTGGCTGAGGAGTTTATCAACTTAACATAACAATGGAAAAATAGCGTTTCGGTGATTATTCCTCAATGGTAGGTTCGATCACGAATTCACGACCTGCGACCTACTTACTTACACACACTACGCTTCGTCCACTTGATCACTTTCCAAAGGTTGAAATCGGTCGAGCCGTCCCAGAGAAGTTCGATCACAAAGAATGGGCCTACTCGCGTATAAGATTATCAATTGCCCAATTAACAACCTTGCTGGCTTAGTGGGAGAAGCAGCCCCGGATCTTCAGTTTTTTTTAGGCGGGGCGAAAACTGAAAAATGCCGCCCCCGCCCACCTATATTTATTTTTACCTATCATCCATATAATTTCAGCTATCAGATGTCCACAAATTAATTGAGATTTTGGCATAACTTGCATCTATAGGTCTTCCGGAAATAATGCATCCATCGCTCTTATTTCTATGTCAAACCTGTTTATTTACAAATATATAGACATGAACGTGTAGGATATATATTTTATACACCGCACAGGACCCAATTAACAACCTTGCTGGCCTAGTGGGAGAAGCAGCCCCGGATCTTCAGTTTTCTTTTAGGCGGGGCAAAACCTGAAAAATGCCGCCCCCGCCCACCTATATTTATTTTTACCTATCATCCATATAGTTTCAGCTATCAGATGTCCACCAAATAAATTAAGATTTGGGCATAACTTGCATCTTCCGGAAATAATGCATCCATCGCTCTTATTTCTATGTCAAACCTATTTATTTACAAATATATAGACATGAACGTGTAGGATATATATTTTATACACTGCACAAGATAGGATTTAAAATAAAAATATGTATAATAAAAATCAAATCAAAATATTATTGCATTAGTGAATTGAAATAACAGTTTTACTCTTCGAGCTTTTTGTTCAACAAATAAATTTAATTCGTGTGTAATTCGATTTTCTATCGCTAAGATTGCAAGACTCGATAAGCGTTCCTGGCTCATAGAAGATCGCAAATAATTTTTAAATAGTTTTAGCTTGCTAAAACTTCGCTCGCACCTTGCGGATGTAGTAGGAAGCGTAGGGTAAATTCGCAGGGTTATACAAATATTAGGAAAAACATCCTGCAAATCATGCGCATAGATCTGTTGCAAGAGATAGAAACTGTTAGCCTTTTCTATATCACCAAATAAAAGCGGAGCTTGCTCTTTTAAAACTTAAATCTCGCTCGTATTTTCGAGCCAGATCTGCTCCATACTTTTGCAGTTCTTAAATTGAAATTTTCAAAATATTAGTACCATTAAGCAAAGTAAAATTCAAATTCAGCATGGTAGCACAACACAATCGAACCTCTTTTTAATATCTGATATGATTCGATCAAATACCATCTTTAGAAAATAGTTGAACAGGTTGGAGTGTTTGTAATTCGTGTTCACACATCTATCAAATTCTTTTTTACGTTTCAGAATTCGTTTGTTTTGCAAAATAGGGTCAACACCAGTTTTTTCACCAACTTCTCTAGCCTCTTTTATCTAATATTCCATTGGATTTTGTCTCATTTTTGCAAAGTTTTGAACAGACCATTCATTAGTACAACGGAACGGGCAAGGATAATATCTTCTTTCTGAATCTTTATATTTCAGCTCGATTGATTTCGCGGAGAATATTCGCCCAAATAGTTAAATTAAGAATAAATTTGGAGTCCTTTATGGCAGTTACGAGATGACCTGACTCGTACTTAGCTTCTGGAGCACGAGAAGTTTGCCCAACTTCTTCTAAGGCTTCCGCTATTTATGGCAAATTATTTAATAGGGCACTCACCGCAACATGTTTAGACGACCTCGACTGACTTCTTTCTTTTAAATTTGTTTTAATGTATTTCATAATAATGTACTTGAAAAGTTAATATTACTCCATTTATTAGTTAACAATACTCCTAAATCATTTTTAGGATTTTCTACTTCGAATTCGGTAGATTTTACTTCATCGAGTAATATTATTGAGATTAACCGCTCCGCGCTCTGGGTATCGGTCGAGTTCATATGGCCATGAAATTTCTGTACTTGTAATATTATTTATTCCGTGATCAAAGTTAAGTAAATGATGAGTTGTCCATTCGTCTGTAAAGTGTGAATTTGGCCGCTCTCTGAACTTGCCGCCCGGGGCATAGGCCCCGGCTTGCCCCCCCCCCCCTAGATCCGGGGCTGGGGAGAAGACACAGCTCGTGATGCAGAAACGCATGGTTTCAAATCCTGAACCGGGTCAAAAATAATGTGTCATTTCATTATCAAGGTTGCCAATAATGGTGGAAAACACCGGGAAAAAAACCACATCGCTTATTTATACATAGTCATTTCAATATATTTCATGTGAATTGTAGATATTGAACCAAGCTGATTCTCTTGCCACCACTACTATAACAAAAATATATATTTAACAACAAATATTTCTACACAACTACGAAGAAGCAAAAGGGTCATCAGTTTCACCGGTATGTATGTATGTATGTTCATCTATTCTACCATAATTTTTATACTACTCATCACAATGGAACAAGTGAGATATCTTATATCTTTAAAAGTCTCTTTACAGCGTTCTGGATATTACGGATATATACCATAAAACGGGCAAAATAGGCGATATTAATAACTATAATACCAAACAAAAAGAAACGTGTGATGAATCAAGTGGATTATCAAAACACAAAATAAGTGTATTTCTTAGAAAACGAGGCACACGTTGAGGGTATTCACTCAAAGTTACTAGGATTTAGGTCAAAAGTTCTTGTGTAAGTTTTTTAGTACGTTTATGTACCTAGCCGTGTTTTAGATGTTGACCTATTTTCTTTGTTGTTTAAAATTTCTTCTCATCTCACGCCGTGAATCCCTGACGCAAAGAGATGGCACTTCTGACGTGTCATTTTTGTCGCCTGGAGGGCAATTCTCGCAAGTTCGATATCACTTCTATCATAGAAATTATATCAAGTGTTCAGTGTCATGTGAAAAATATCACAAATTGAAATATATTTCTATTGATAGATTGAAACTGTATTCTCACACACGCACACGGTAGTAATTTTGTGACCACTCGATATCATTCTTTGATATACAACATCATATCGACTGGTTTTCAATAGAAAAATATTGATCGGATGAAGTGAGAATAGCTCAAATCAAATATCGATCGCAAAATATCACAAAAGTGATAAATATCGAAAGTGTTATAGTATCTACCGTGCGAAAATTGCCCTCCTGGTCCTTTTGTTCTCGATATTTGTATTGACATTAAAGCTATAAGAAAAACTAAAATGTTATATCAAATAAAAAAATACTTTCTCTAATTGCCGTGTAGTGCCGGCTTAGAATGTTATTACTCCTTTCTTCCCATAGGTGTCATAAGATAATGCGACTATTGTTAATTGGGTATGGGGATTTTTTAAGTGGTTTTTGGGGGATGCGGCTGGAGTCCCATCACTAATGATACTTTATTTCTACCATCTTGTCCCCTATCAACTTCTAAAACTGGCTGGGATGTTTCTAGCGCTAAAGCTCTGGCTGCCCCTTTTTGCGATTTATGGCCGTGAGTATATGTATGTATGTATGTTGTTTATTTGATACTAGTGGATCGGCCCAGCTTCGCACGGGTAGCGTTGGTTTTTAAATATCCGAGGTTTCTTCAATCACAGCTAAATATAGCGCAATGATTGCGATTTTTAGCACTCCTGGACAGTGTAGCTTTGGAATTTTGAATGCGCTTTAATGAACGGTTTAGTATCACCGTTATTAAGCAAATTTTCAGGTTGAGTTGAAGTTGAGTAAAACGCTATAAATAAATTTATAACAATCTAAAAAAGAAACCATCCCGCGATGTAAGATGCAACTACTGGCGCCATCTAGTATGTAATATGTAAATTAGTAAGGATTTCGTTTTGGTCACCGGCGCGATGGCTTATTTCATGTATGTTTCAGTGTTTCTCTACCGATTCCTATGATTATTTTTTTATTGTTACTTTAAAAATGTTAATTTTTTAAAATAAGGGATTGATAAAGAGTATTACGTAAGAGTAAACAAAAATAAAATCAGAATGCGCCGAACTGCTTAGCTATCAGAAGTTACACGTGTTGTTGTGAGTCAACCATAAAAGATAGACAAATGCTGTTGAGTGATGTTTTTTAGACAATTTTATGAAAAATATTTCCGTGATACATGATTTCTATGCTACTTTAACCATTAAGGCTGCACACGCGACGGAAGGGAAAAAATTGAGTAACTTCTCCCGTTTTTCCAAAATTTCCGAAAATTCCCCTTCACTACTCTGCTGAAAAGTATCCTATGACCTGCCCAGGAGTATGAAGAATGATTGTGCCAAGTTTCGTTGAAATCCGCCGAATAGTTTTTGTTTCCATAAGGAGCATACAAACCGACTGACAGACAGACAGACAAAAATTTTAGTGATTGCATTTTTGGCATCAGTATCGATCACTCACCACCCCATGATAGTTATTTTGAAAATATATTTCATGGACAGGACATTGACCTCTCTACAGATTTATTATAAGTATAGATAAATACTAAAAAAAATGTATGAAATGGTTGATTGAAGTAAATGAAGTGCGAGTGGTTTGCCAGGAACGTACAAAATAAAGTAGTATGTTCATTAATTAATTAGAGCACATATATGTCTTGTCTTGTGATTTTGCTTTTGTCCCCCACGCTGCCCTAGCGCGGGTTTGCAGACTGACGACTTCTACCGTAATAGCAGTTGGACCAGTTAGTACTTAACATGCCCTCTAAAGCACAGAATCGTCATAATTCTCGGATATTAAACAGATGATACACTTGCTTATGGCATGTATAATGTAGATATCAATGAAAAGAAGTGAATGCAAACCACGTGGTTGTACTATGTTAGCCAATACTGCAACACAATTGCTACGTTACATCACGTATAGTAGAGTAGTGTTAGTAATGAAATGTTATACAACAATGAGCGTTTCCCAGGCGATGCGGACGGTAATGTAATAAACAAAGTAGTGTTGCTTTTGAAAACAACCTCTTAGTGGTTAGACCGAGCTCGTAACCCTTTTTTTTATTGTTATTTAATTAGTTCTTTTTTTTTAACTTCTTTTCACTGTATTATTATTATATACTTATGATTTTTGTTGTATGTGTAAAAAGACAAATAAAATCTTTTTTTTTTTATTTATCTACTCTTATGAGGACATCTACATTATAGAAAATAAATATATACGGATGTATTGCATAGATCAAATCTTTTTAAAATCTGTTTTCGTTGTAAGTATTTATTGAGATCTACTACATGTAAATTATTCTTATTTCTTTTTTCAAAAGTTAGAGGGGCAGTTAATATCTTTTAAGGTGTAAATTATAAAAAAATGGGTCGAACGAGAAACATCGATGTTTTTTAAATACCTATCTATAATCCCCACATATAAGACACACCCGCAAGAAAAAATAATCGGTAGGAAAGTCGATACAACACAGGAACTATTTAACTATTAATTAAATTTATTTGTGACAATGTAGCCTCGCTGTGCGCGCTTAAGAGCTTATTCCATTTGTCTGAATGAAGACGTCTGAAAGCCACAGAATCTGAATTCAGACTAGTGGAATAACGTTCAAACTGAAATTTGTGTAGTGGAATAACAAGCGTCTGCGGCAGTAACTTCGAAGGACGTCTGAATTCAGCAACGACAAAGTATAATGGAATAAGCTCTTTAGACGATCGTTTGATGATTACTGTTTATTTATTTGACGTATATATACTATAAATCCCTAGAAGGGGTTGCCAGAGCTTCGGAATAAGAAATTGCTCAGCCACTTTTGGAAGTTGATACCTGCATTATCTTTTTAATCGAAATGTGCCTTCCACTGTCATCTTTTACTAACATTTACATCCACATTGGCTCTATAACTCTTTTAACAATTCACTTTCGCCATACACCTCTATGAGACCAAACAATCAAAACCTATCATTATTATTTTTTCCTTAGGGTCCTTACTATACTGCATTCACTTTATTCTCTTGCTTCCTCTGCTAAATACAACATTTGCTGCCTCACATAAATGTAAGAAATCGAACAGTGATGCTGCTTTACGTGCGTCCCTGCCGGGGGTTCTAGCCCGCCCTGAATAGGACAAATTAGCCATTTGCCACCATATGGACCAAACGTGGGTTGGTTGAACTGTCTAAATAACTACTACAGAGGAACTAGTAGCCAGAGACTTAACTAGCTAACCGAACCACGGAATCATCATTCATCAACATGTGATTCATCTCGCAGTGCCTAACCAATCTACCATGAATGTCACCATATGAATTTATGACTGTACCCGAAGATTAAAACCCGGGTCATGAGTAACGTATAAATATCCACTGTTTGGACGAAGACAGTAAGTGTATATATAAATTTATTACGGACGGTAAGCAGGTGTAAGATTGGACGTGCTCTACTAAGAAACCATAGCGTAGTTTGGTAACTGTGTGTTATAGAACAAGTGTTGTCTAAGATGTTCAGTCTTGCTTCGTATCAGTATTTTTTGTTGGTCCTTTAAATACATCGGCAACTTAACTTTTCTCACAAACTAGATGTGCTCTTTATTTATTATCGTTGAAACATACTCTATATCAAAATGAAATCAATATATATGACTTGCACTTATTTCTTGGCTGCCTCCCAAATTAGATACCATATTGATCGCAATATCTATAGGTTGCCCTGCCCACCCCTTGTTGCGATGTAGTATATGGACCTTGTCTTAAAAAAAATACTGAAAAAACAATACAACGCTTTCAAAATGCCTGCATGCGTTTTTGTTATAACATACCTCGCCGACACCATATAACACCTCATTTAATCGAGAAAAAAATACTGAACATGAAATACTCTAGATCTCTTATTGTATTCTTGTTTGGTTTACAAGATTTTAAAGAAAGGTGTCCCTAAATACTTATATAATAAACTAAACTTTTCTCTTCGTCAACGTAGAAATATTCTTTTTCTTCCGAAGCACAACCTCATCAAGACGAAAGGCTATTATTTTTTGAGTGCTCAATTGTTTGTGTGTTTTTGTATGAATTAGTTATTAGCTAGACTTAAGTTTTCTATACAGTAATTTTTAGTTATAAGTTTTTGGCCAGAGCTGAAAATCGAAGCTTTCTGCTTGCTGCGGAGAGAACGAGGACCATTTTGTCTGTTATAATTTTTTATTGTTTATTTCATGTCATGTGTTGAAGAAAGACAAATAAATGTTTTTATTATTATTATTATTTATTATTGTTCATACTCTTGTATGTTACTTCAGAGCATGAATTAGTTGGATTTAAAAGACTTACTTGTATTTGGGACGGGACGTGATCTTGATATATAAGTACTTGTTCAAACTTCATGAAATAAATTTGTTTGCAATTAAGTTGTTTTAACTATAAAAGTAGCGCTTTGGGTTTTTTCAACTAATATTAATAGTGAAAAAAAAACTATGTTGCTGAATGTTAATCATTAAGAAAAGTGTAAATAACGCATGGAACTTCGAATTATATTTCTTTTTTGTCATGCAAGCTTAAGCAAAATAATTGCTCTAAAACTTAACTTCAAAAATACTCCTTGCATTTAAAAAGTACAGTGTAAAATGAAAGAAACCAAAACGAAAGCCAGACGGAACGCCGGTCTCATATAAAATGTAGGTTGAAAGTAATTTTAGCGCAGCGTTTGTCCGCAACCCTCTGTTGTATGAAGGCCTTGCTTGCAGACCGGTTGGTCGAGTGTAGCTATTGACGTTCGAGGCCCGGCTGCACTACACACTTGTGTTATTTCACATCTTACTTCTTGAGACATAAATGTGGGTGTCATATTCAGTTTTTGGCATTTTAAATGTTTACCTTGGTAAGCATTATCCGACTCTACTGTTTTACATCCTCGTTACCATCCATTGTTGATTAATGTTGATGAAGAAAGAAATTATATTTTTCTCTAGACTCGCAAAAATACACAGATTACACAACGAAAGTACGGTCTTTTTGTGTATTAATACATACATACATACATATAATCGCCCATCAATACAGACAGAATACAGACAGGCGTGAGTTCAAATCCCGGGTCGGGCCTACACCAATTTGTCCTGACATGTGTCGGTTCGTTTTATCAAAATCAAACTATAAAATTACGTTTGTTATGGGGACATAATGCATTGCAGTTTTATTTAAAAACATAGCGGGGGAGGAACCACAATTTCTTTTTTTGGAGTTGTTTTGCTTTGATAAATGAGATATCTCATTGTCTTATTTAAAAATTAAACAGTAGATATCATTCTATTTACCTTAAATGTAAGTATTGTGAAGCGCAATACACAGAGCCCGCCGGCAACAACCCGGCGGCCTGTGTAGAGTCATGTCTAATTTTTGTATGAAAACTAGACTGCCGACGAAAAATTGACGACAAATGCTGGCGGCCCGGCGGGCTCAGTGTGTATTGCACTAAGTTTAATCCAGGTGTAGAGATTCTAAATTAATATATATATTTTTTAAACAACCGAATGTAAATCGCAATACACACTGAGGCCACCAGGCCGCCGACATATGTCGGCAACTTTTTGTCGGCGGACTAATTCTCATTCAAAAATCTCGAAGACCCTTAGTGTTCTTGTATGAAACGCAGGGGAAGTAATGGGTTATTGCTATTATAAGCTGACATTGCACAGTAGTTTTCCATACAACCGATTTTCAAGATACATTCTCGCCAACAGCGTCAATGCAATGGTGCGATGTGCATTTTGTAATTAAATTACGCCCCCCTTATGATGTAACAGTAGGTACGTTACGGGTACCAATGATTCTTAATATTAACCGAATAATCTTACAAATTTAATGTTTTTGACATGAATTCCTCATGTGGGGATTATTACTCATAAATAAAAGATGTTATTAAAGGAAAGAAAAATTTCGACACTGGCGGGGTTTGAACCCGCGACCTTCGGGTATACGCCCCCGTCGTTCTGCCAACTGAGCTACAGTGTCAGTTGGCATCCAGCGCGAAATTTCTCTATCCTTTGTTTCTTTTTTACACGTTCAAGTAGTGTTTGCGTTTCCTACCTCCGAATTTTAACTAATTCGGACGGCCACTTGTCTACCTTTTCAGATAGAATGCAAATGTTGGAAACGCCTAACTATCACATAATTTAATGTTTTTGACATGAATTCCTCATGTGGGGATTATTACTCATAACCTCACTCATACTCATAACTCATAACCCCGCCAGTGTCGAAATTTTTCTTTCCTTTAATAACATCTTTTATTTATGACGAATTATCTTACGTTTACATATATAGTGTTCTCGTTCTAAAAGTTAAGCTCATGACTAAATCTATATTTATACTAATATTATAAAGCTGAAGAGTTTGTTTGTTTGTTTGAACGCTAGGATCTCAGGAACTGCCGAATCAAAATGTAAAAATATTTTTGTGTTGGATAGTCTATTTATTGAGGTAGTTTTAGGCTATATATCATCACGCTGCGACCAATAGGAGCAAAGAATCAGCGAAAAATGATTCAAAAACGGGGATAATTATTCATATTTTAAGGCTTCCGTTGTGTGCGCTGCGTAAACGGTTTAAGTTACCCAAAAAGTATGTATAAGGGAATAATTCCTCTTAAAATAATCTAAAAAAATGTCTGAGATCGTATATATCTATCTTTTAAGATTGACTTACTATAACGTAACGTAACGTTTGGTCGAAATTAATGCATTATTGCCAATTATTGGCCACAATCCTTTTCCAAATAAAGATATTAACTTGATCAAGAGTATTTAATTGAGAGAAATTTGTCGTTGTCATCACTTAATTTAAATTAACATCTTAGAAGATAATACAATTTTTAAATAACTCCTCCACAAAATTGAGATGCGTGCATGAAGCGCAAGACAAGACGAACTGACTGACCCAGAATCAATGCTCAGCCGAAACTACTGTACTTATACACTGAAAATTTATAAAGTGAAAAAATTGTGAGGTCACTATGAAAAATTCATTTTTTCTCATCGCATGACAGAGATCCTCAACGGGTCAGTTAAATATGACAGTACCAAGTCTGTCGGGTCAGCTAGTTGTATATAAATGTATGTATTGTGCAAAAAGTCATTTGATTTGATTTAGACTCTTATTTATGACTATAGGTATTGTATGTTATTTTTATTTACAATCGTAATAGCTCAATGGATAAAAACTTCCGTCCGTCTTGCAGACTCGCATGGATTCAAATCCCGATTCGGGCCTACACTAATTTGTCTTTTCTAAAGACACATGTGTAGTTAATTTATCATGGTTGTTAACGGTGAGGGAAAACATCATCGTGAGGAAAGCCACATGGCCGAGATGTACTTAGTCATGTGACAGTGTATTGGTACACAAGTACGAAAGACCTGCCCCTATCGCGTGAGTACACTGCCCATGCCCAACCAAAACGTGGGTACTCTGAAAAGCAGGTGACAATGTCACGTGATGTCAATGTCTTTGGGGATATTCGGTTTAAACGTTTCAGTTGAGTTGAGTTATTTACACCTTAAAGGCACAACATGTAAAGTTCCCTAATTGTATTGAACAACATTATTGGACTTCAAAATGTTAAATTTATTTTATCTATTTTTCTAATTTTAATTAACACAAAATAAAGATAAGCTGCTTTGTGAATATAGTAGTTATAAATTATAACAGAAATCTCTAACAATAATTAGACTATCTTTCTTATCTCTCACATAATGTTCTTTTGGTAATGCTAGGAAATAATAATTATAGCTAATGATTTCTCGAAATCTTAATCACCACTCAGCAACTGACCAGCTCAGTTCATAGCTAAGGGACACAAAAATGTAACAAGTTTAACTTGAGTTTATTTGTTTTGTTTTATGTATCGGATAATTTAGTTCTAAAATAGTTTTAATTCGCTTTCTTCGCGTTAGTATGTTTGCTTTAATTTTTTGTACAACATTGCCCTGACTGCATATCAACTTCAAATTTAATCTTAAAAGAGGGCTCTGCTAGTATTTAAAGACAATATTTATCTAAAGCAAATTATCAGAAAAATGTTTTGATTTCGCTTAACTTTACTCAACAGTTCTTCTCTTTATCTATATTCTATTTTCAATAGTAAAATGCATCAAAACAATGATTAACCCAATCCCATTCGTAAAATAATCGCCGCGATAATCGGATCGCGCTAAGACAGCCAAAGCGATGAAAGCAGGCTCACATCTTCAGTTGCACAAGATTTTAATTGAAGGAACGTTGCCAGGAGTGAACCAGTCGCGCGGAGCCGGCTGGTCGCGAGGTGCAAGGCGCAGACCGGATTTTAAGACCCTCAAATAAAAACATCTATCGAAATAATAATACGCACTGTATAGCCACGACAAGTACGCGAAACGAATGGCGTTGACCCGAACATTCCCATGCCAACTGGATTCTTTTCAATCGTAGGGTACTCGGCGTTTAGGATGCTTTCAAATGTTTGTAGTTATTAGCTTTTATTTTTCGGACTCGCTTTTATGGGAGCATCGGTGTAGTCGAAATCTTGGGTCTGATTAATGGCCCTTGAGGAACCGCAGATTTATTGTGTCGAGATTTTAGCAAGAACCTGATTTATCGGTGTTTTGTGTTTAGTTTATGATATAGTTTTGCTGAGTTATGCTTCGATTCGATATAAATTGCTGCTATCTAGAAACACAAACTGTTAAATCCAGATTATTATAGATAAACTACTTAAGAACATGTATGAAGTTATTTTATATATGTACAAACTTAGTATTTCAACATTTATTAAATTTATAACAGACTCAGTCGTCACTAACAAACAAACTTTTGTTTAGTAGAGGCATCATGCTGCTACTGAGAACCACTGCTGCTTATTAAATAAATCATCAACAAGGCTGAACAAATATACAACTTAAAAAAAACAAATTTGTGAAGATTATTTTATACACTTTGCAACATTGCAATGTCTGATACTGAGTCTTACCCAACAAAGATACCATCTCTGAAAATGTAATAGCAGTTAATATTTGATTATATTCTTACTTGAAGTTGCAACCTTTATTTTTACCATCTTTTCCCCACTCACATTTCCAAAAGTGGCTGAGGAATTTCTAATTCCTTAGCTCTGGCTACCCCTTCTAGGGATTTACAGCCGTGAGTATATGTATGTATGTATGTTGAAGTTGCAAGAGACCTCATGTACCTTCTCCATATACGGCCGAGGATCTGTTTTTCCTAGTGGTTTTGGGATAACGAAAGAACTAGTGTGTTAACAGTGGCATATATGCATAGAAACGTTATTCGGAATAAAACGTAAAATTTGCAGATTATGCACAAGAGTCCTTTTTATGCAAGGGTTACTTCTAAGATCACTTCTCACCCCCAATGATGTTGATCTCACCGTGATGTTATATTTATTCTTTGTTTAGTCTTGAGATTTTAGTTAATCTATCCATTGGAGAAAGTTGGTTTTTAAATTTATTTACGAAAAATATTTGCTATTATTTTAAAAAGACAAACCCATATGATTCTAATATGAGATAGCTTCTAGTTTAAAATTATTTTACAATATAAATAGCCAATCGGCTAATGGTAAAGCTCCTATTAAAGGGATGAAATGAAATGATTGCACCCCACAAAAAGAGGATCTTTATATTCACACACAATTTACAATTCTTTAAATTTATTTAATCTCTGTCTTTCTTTCTTTGTGCCCTTGTCGTCTCAGAATGGGCCGGTGAATGTAGAATAACGTGTTGCTCCTATAACCTTAATGGATTCACTCACAATACATCGAATTGTGATAGGCGAGACCAGACGCTCTTTTAATATTCTTTTATAACTATGGCCAATTGTTCAGGTTTTATAGGGTCAGTAACCCATTATCTAGCATTTGTAGTCATAGTGTTCATACCCTATTTCTACTAAATCGTTTGTTGCCTTGTAGGTCAAACTATTTGGTGTTAATGGGTCAGGAAGGGCAGGGGTCGATGATTATATTTATAGACTTGATTTTAATTGAATTAGAAGTGATTTTATGATGTTAGAATGATAAGTACGTGAGCTTATTGAGTGTACTATGAAGAATAAAAAAGCACGAATAAAAAAAAATCTAATTGAGTGTTACGGTTGCGGGAGAGAATTCTCCGTAGGGCGGTAAGTGCAATGTGCATGGATAGTCCCTGCCTAGTAGCTACCTCAGTAGGAACTAGATTCGTGAGTATGTGTGAGTATATATAATGTACTAGCTGACCCGACAGACTTCGTACTGTCAAATTTGCTAATGACAAAGCTTTAGGTGTTTTTCCGGTACTCTTAGTTAAATCAGGCGTGAATATTTTATTGGTTAAATTTTTGCGGGATAAAAAGTATCATATTTGATAATTTGGGTCATTATCTAGCATTCTGGCAAAATTCATTCATATACATTATGTACTTGAGGAACCTTTTCGCTTCAAACACAAAAACATTCAAACATCTAAACTTTTACATTTATAATATTAAAAGGATATATCAGAAAAGCACTAATGTCTTTTTCTTATTAGCAGGTTTACTACTCTAACTCGGATACAAAGTTATCCTCGGTCACCCTACTGGAAAATAGAAAAGTGTCAAATTCGAGTAATGTGGGTGCACTTTCATGAAAAGAAATTATTTCTCATTTTTGGCTTTTTATACCAGATTCTTCTCTCTTTTCAAACTTTAAATCGCATTGTATAAAGAATTTAATTTGATGACTCTGTACTAATCTAAAACGTAGTTACCAAATATATATTTTTCATTGAATTTGACCAGTAAATTAAAAAGTTTGATTAAAGAAATAATAAAAGAAAATAAATGACCCAAATATAACAGACTTACATACTTGAAATAAATAAAATGATAAGTTACATTTAATAATACCTTATTACCGAGTAAAAAATAACATAATAACATAACATAATAATATAAACATAAACGTTCACGCCGAAAATCCCCGAAGGGGTTGGCAGAGGTACTAATACTTCTGAACATCACGTGACTTTGTCACCTGGTGTTCAGAGTACCCACGTTTTGCATGGACAGTGTACTCACGTGATAGGGGGCAGGCCTATCGCCGTTTTGTACGAATACACTGTCACATGACTAAGTACAACTCAGCCATGTGGGTTTCCTCACGATGTTTTCCCTCACCGTTAACAACCATGATAAATTAACCACACATATGTCTTTAGAAAAGACAAATTGGTGTAGGCCCGACCCAGGATTCGAACACTAGTCGTTTGCACGATAACCGAGTGTTCTACCCACTGGGCTATCACGGTTGTTTTAACGAGTAAAAAATATGCTCTACAATTTGCATTTCAGCAATATTTTGACAGTTATCCTTCTACTCGTATTTGAGATGACCTACCTATTTTGTGCTCAATAAATTTTTTAACGTATTGTACTACTCTACTCAAAACTGCTAAAAAATAGTGTGATTCGTGAACATTTAGGTGTGAAAGATGACGAAGTGTGGAAGATAGAGAAAATAATGAAAACCAAATTGCAAACGTTCTTACAAAGGCGAAAGTCCGTAGTGAAAATAATAAGTATGAGAAAAATGATTCATGGGGCAGAAGCAAGTGAGATTTGCCTAGATCGTACAAAGTGGCGATCTATAAGTCTCTACATACCCCAATGGGAACAACGGGCGTTAGTATAAGTAAGTCAAAAGGTAAATTGTACATGTTTGTAGAAACTAACTTTTAAACTGAACTGATTTGAGTAGTTCTTTAACCATCGCCATCAGTTTCTATAAAGTGCCTAGATGCTAATACCTTAGTTTATAATTCATAACTCTTTTTTATTAAATCAGAGCATAGTACAAGTAAAAAAATACAAGGTATATTTAATCACCGAGCTATAGCTAAAAAAGAGGAAAATCATATTTTTTTCTGGCTCAAAAACCCCTGTATCGAATTGGCTAGCTAGCATGCACTAGCTAAGCATGGCGCGACAGGAGCTTGATCACCATCCAAACATACAAAGTCGCTAATTACAACTGGTATACTCGTTGTTCAAGTAAACGTTATACAAAAACTGTAACTGTAACACAGAGGCATTAATAATTCAAACTATACTAGTCTAGTATCTAAATACAAAATGAGCCCTTTGAGCTGTTCTGCACCAAAAAAAAAACACCTATACTAATGCTTTAAATAAAATAAAATCAAACACAAAAATTACACAAACTGACGAGCTGTTACAGTGTAGTAGTTTGATAAACGGATGCCGTTCGGTAACATAACACAGATTACAGTGTTCGTAGTTCGGTAATAGACAAAAAAGTTGAATAGAGTTCAGGGGCCTGCCTCAGACGTCACGCGCCCTTGAATTTGGCGTAACCAAAATATAAACACTGCCATGACAGCCAGTCCAAGTCCATTCAACAGATGTTAGATACGCGTTAGAAAATAGTTAACTAAGGACTAACTAGTTCTACTAGTATATTCAAATTAACTTGTTAGGTCGTCGGAGCGGATTATAGGATATAGTATGGAACCCTTTGCTGCGACAGGAATCCTTTTATGATATAATGAATAGTCTAGAATTATTATGAGCTATTCACAATAGGAGACCTGCTAGACATAAGTTCTAGTTTGATAAGATGACGTCATTTTGTCTGGGCCCCAATTCGACGTCACACGAAAACAGCCGACACTGTCCTACGAATCTACAGACTCGGCGAGGTGCGCGATGAAGAACGCCGACACACAGAGCGGGTCAACGAACTGCTGACGTATTAAAATACGCGCAAATAACCTTATCGCGAATGTATATGTAGTAAGTGCGTATAGACATTCGCTTGCTTTTGCAGTATCGCAAAGTGATATTTTTAGAATAATGTCCGTGTCTTTATTATATTTTCGGTACATTTCCTATAGCTGTATTCCGTTTAATAAGCGCTTTGTAGAAAGACAAAGACTTACGAGTAAGAGTTGTTTGTTAAAACTTGTTGGTTTTCTTTATTCTTTTCTTAATTACTGGCTGTTTATATTCTAGATTCATACCCTATGTTAATTATTACAGAAGTTAGGCATAGAACAAAAAAGTAAGTATAAGTAATGTCAAAATTATAAATGTCAAAAAATTCAACAATAGTGATGGGAGTTAGTTATTTACAGGACAAAAATATTTTACGTTCACTGTAAACGGGGCCTGAAGTGAAAAAAATCCAATTCACCCTACCAAAAACTGAAATGTGTCTTAATAATACAAAGTGTAAAGTTGTGGCCACAAGCTAGTTATAAAACACAATACTGCATTAATTTGTTATTTTAATAGAGAGTGTTCGTGTTCATTGGAATTTAAAGTTAAAATTATATCGAATTAGAAATATCTTGTACAAAATGTTCATTTATAAAGTAAGACCAATTTGTAATTGCTTACAAAAGTTTATTCTCGTATCAGTACAAATGAGACTTAATATTATAAAAGAAACAATAATATACCCCGCCCTTATCCGTTCTATAAGACTACTAGAATATGTTATTGAATTATAGCCACAATAACAGATGTATTGTTGTTTATAATTCACAATTCCTTAAGTGTGCAAGATGTTTTACCAACGCCGGAAGTTCAAAGAAAGGCCTTATATTTCTTGCAGCTCTTTTATCTGCGGCTATTGATATCAAGAAAATGTGAGAAAGGAAGCAACCATATATGACTCTCCTGCCACTGTACGCTATCTATACTCAACGATTTCTTTGAACAGAAAGTCTGCCAAGTTTTGTTAAGCGACTTTAAACGTGAAAGCGAAGACGTGTAAGATTCATATTAGCAGTGAAAGGGCTTTAGTAGAACCTTGGTCGCATAAGCCAAGCGAGACACCCGTAGTAGTCGCTTTACCTACCCACATAATGCGGCGGATACAGATCGGAGTCTTATACTTACACACATACATATGAATGCAACGACAACACGGCCAGTTTTAAGTAGTACACATATATGACGAGAACACATAGGGCTTCAATGATCAGCAGGTGTACACAAACTTAAAGCAAGGGGCTAGATTGCGATTAACTCTTTTATCCCTTCGTTTCCATATCAAAGAGTAATGAACTTTGCTCTTGAATTCGCAAAAATTGACACATTTATCAATTCTTAGAAAAATATTTCGATCCAAGAACAGTTCTTTTAAAGTTGTTTTATAAGTATACACTTGTTAAGTTTCACTTACTAGAAGAATTTACTTCTTAGAAGAATCTATTTAAACTTGATTGAAAGTTTACTGGATACTAAGCGGTGCGGTAACTTTGATTTTACTAACTTAACTAATATGTTATGTATTATTATCACGTTTAAGGAGTCATTACAGCTTTATTCATTAAAGTTAATTAGTTAGCCAAACTTATTTTTGGGATTCAATCGATTTCAACCAGTAACGAAGGTCAATTTGTTTGCTGGTGTGCGTGTATATATGCAAGTATGCAGGCGAGCACAACTCCGAGCGGCGTCGCTGCTGCACGCCTGCACCGCCGGTTGCAATACCCTCCCCCCTTTGCTCTTGGCTTCTCACTCGTCGCCGTCTCGCCGCTAGCCTGTCTCACCTCGCGGCCGGCAGCCTTGCGCGACGCGCCGCGCTCTTTCGTATTCAAAATTATTCGCAATCTTTGCAAAATAATCAGTGCAATAAAAAAACTTGTTTCTTAAGGTTCGGCTGCAATATTAATTGAATCTAAATTTCTGTTCTATTAAATATAAAACTTTTACACTTTTACAACTTTCAATGCACTCCTCGTTGCATATCCCGCGCGCGTCGTTATGAGAACCCCGTTGTATTGGCGGTCACGTTGACGTCGCGCAGTGCCGCCATATCTGTCTCGGCCACCAACTAGCAAAATTAATAGGTAATTATTTTCGCGTACGGTGTGATAGCAATATTTTTATAAAAGTGACAGTGATTAACAAGTGACTTAAATATTTTGAAATAGTATGTGCCGTGTCTAGTTGGATTCTTCTAAGAATATGCATGAGTTGTAGCCGGCCGGTTCTTACAAAGTGCAATGCAATGCAGTTGCATTCTTAACTTATTGCAGTTTTGCGGTAGTCAAAGTTTCATGCGCAAAAACTTTCTTTATGAATAATATTGTTTGTTTATAGCTTTGAAAGTGTTGTATGTGTTTTGTGAAATAATTTAATGCCCTATAAATGCAGATAATAACACTTATAAACGATAGTTGTGTTATTTCGGTCATTGACCGCTGGTTTTCGCATTATTGCAGCCACTGTCAATTTTATCTTTTTTTATCTTTGACTGTCAATTTTTGCTTTTTAGGATAAATATTAATTCACATCACTAGAAGAATACAATGATTGTGAATGGTGTATTTATATTCGCTTTTTGAAAATTCTGTCACCCGAATGGAATGAGGAGCGCACAATCTCATTGTTTCAAAGTTTCGTATGTTTGAACATCATTTGTTTTTTTGTTTTTCGGACGATTAGAGACTATCATTTTCTTCCAAAATTACAAAAATTACAAATTAAGGTAACTAAAATATAAGTTTTCATATATTTTAAAATATAACAAGATGTAGTACATTGTAGATTGATTACTTTCATAGATGTTTGATAAAATTAGCAAATCGTGGCTATGTAGTTTTTATGACATCAATAGTTTTTATGGCCCAAGCATGGTGGAGTTGAAATAAGTTTTGAAGGAAGGACTGTGCTGCCTGATAAAATTTGCAATCATTTGTTTAGTGTCACAATAATTAGTAGAATATAGTTGTGCAGTGTCTATAAACAGTTTACTGATGTGCAGAATGGCGGAAGGCAATGGGGAATTATCCATGGAAGAGGTACCTGGCAAAGATTCTGATGTTAGCCGAACTCTGGATTACCGCAAGCTGATTGAATATGGTTTGGATCCCAAGGTAAGCTTCCAATTTTTATTGCTATATGGAATTTGTTTTCAGAATGTGTAATTAACTAAAGTGATAATAGACAATTAAAAAAATAGTTCTTAATTATTTCAAGCGTTGTTACAAAGTTGACATATTTTTTTCTTATCGCTCCAACAAAATTTCTATATGCAAAGTTATTAATCATGAAAGAAATGTAGTATTAGTTAAATGTAGTTTGTCTAGTTTAAAAGAAATTTTATTAGAACAGCTAAGTATCTAAAAAGTATCAGATTATGAGAGGCAATGGACTAACTCTCTACAGTGCTTATAATCATTTTTGAATATCAGTGATAAAATTTTAGTAATTTCTTGTTAGAATCTATGGTTCATGTTGCTGATAAAGTGAGGTAGCTAGTTTTCATATAACATGGGTTCTGCATAGTTGATATGAAAATTAATGAATCACTTTTGACCATATATTATTAAGACAGGTTATATTGTTCAATTGCTTTAGGCTATAAATTTATTTTTATCTTTTATCAAGGACATTTTGGTTAGTTTAGATCACTGTATACTGTAATAACATCTATATCAAGTATTTGCTTTCACACATATTCTAATAAGAAAAAAACTAATATATGTTCCATTAGATTTATAATTTAATCAATATAAATGAAAGTAAGTGCAATGCATGTGTTTACAGTTTTTCAAATATACATTTCTCAGAACGCCATCTGTTGGACAGGCTGAAAACTGATAAAGGGGTGACACATTTAAGTCTAGAATATCCAGGGTCACATTGTATTACCTAGGTCTTGTTGAGTTTGTAGTTTTTTCCAAGTCTTGGCATAGATGGCGCTGTTCAACAGTGTTATATTTTAAAAAATACTGCATTGCTACAAACTGAGGCTTTTTTTTCGAGATATACAATAATGATAATACAATGTATAATATAATTGTACAATAATGAATAATATATTCTCGAAAGGTAATTTAATGTTTCATATTCAATTGTTAACGCGATAGATAAGCTTAAATTGTAAATATTTTTGAGCTGATTTCCATTTGACCTTTGTCTCGCAACTTATCAAGGCACCTGAAATGCATTCTTTACAACTTGTACCAAAGTTTTATCACAAAGTATGTCTTCGCCGAATTAAAATTGCCGAGATAATATTTATGAAGGTTGTTACTAGGTGCGTTGAGTGTACCGAAAATAACCTTGGCGGCATTCTGATAAGATTCCTGAAGGAGTCACGAAATTTTAAAATATTTTATATCATTGAAATTGGAGAAATTATTTATCAGTAAGCATCAGGCAGGAGTATTTTTAACCATCATGAAATTGAGACATCGTCATGCGGTCGTCGTCAGATTAGTTTTCGTGCGAGGCACCAATAATTATTATTTATATGCATATAAACTGAGCGCGGTCTAAGATTCCATAATTTTTAAACTCCCAATTATTGAAGAGAGGCAGAAAATTATTGCGCAGTCTTCAGGCGACACTGCTATCTACTTACAGCTCAATAGACAGATCTCTTTGTTGTTAGAATCCCGATAAATCCAAATACATTCGAGCTAAACTAATTAGAATGAGTTCCCGATAATTTCGGAATTGTAACTCCAAGCCGGAGGTTCTAATCAAGGTCGAAAAGTTTTATGGGCAGTTGTACATTTCTAAATATACCTCTGCTACTAAACTGTTAGGAGATCGCAGAGCCATTTTAATCCGGCACTGCACAGAAGAACGTGGAAACTCTACCCTCACTTGGTGACCCAGATGTATACCAATGAAGAACCATACGATTAGATTGAGGATATGCCACCTCGATATCTTACGAAATTCCACAATGCCTGAAGACAAAGTTCTTCGAGCAGTGCGTGTTGCTAGCATCCTTTTGGGCTTACTTTTTACTAAACTAAGACATAAATTATGACCGAATCTCTAGTAAACTAAAACTTTAAAGAACGACTTTTATGCATACATACATACATACATATACTCACGGCTATAATTCCCTGAAAGGGGTAGCCAGAGCTAAGGAATTAGAAATTCCTTAGCCACTTTTGGAATGTTGAGTGGGGAAAAGATGGTATAATAAGGTTGTTGGTGATGGGTCTCCAACCGCATCGCCCAATGTTCCCTTAAAGCCCCAATACCGTTAGTCGCCTCTTACGTACACCCGCCGGTAGAAATGGGGTAGCGCTATTCTAAGCCGGCGCTACATAGCTTTATGCATCGGGGCTAAAATAATATGCTACATGGAAAAAAACACAAACGCACAAACACAGACAAACATAATAAGTGCATTATTTATACTATGCTTAAGTCACTTGATAACATAATCATTGATCGGGTGTTAGTTTAAGATTATTCAATCTAGATTGGTGGACGGTAACGATTACCACAGTCAATGATTTTATTCGAAATTCGAATGGGGTGACCAGGACTCAGCGATAACGATAGCTCGAATTATTTTACGATTGGTTCTGATTCGGACACTGCCTGGTCATCGTACGAGTCACACCCATCGAGCCACATTGTGTTGAAACCAATATAACAATGTCACAATGTTGCGAGATTTTCCAGAAACGAGGCAGGTAGTTCTTTGTTAGCCAGAGTTGACCTTGCCAATATAAAATTAGTACTAAACAGGTCAATGCACTTGCAACAAAGGCTTTGCTCATACATTCCTCGGTTTGGTGTTAGTTTGCTGTGGCGGATTGGTGTTATCTCTGGTTAATTAATATAGAGTAAAGAATGTGAATTTTCAAGTCTTTAAGGAATATATTTGTTAATGATCTTCAAATCTTGTATGTCCAACGAAAATAAATTGACTGTTCTTAGCCCTGCAATTTGTATTCGCCGTATAACCGATCTTTTCCAATAGTTCTCTTACTGGAAATAATTAAATTTAGTTAAAGTAATTAATATCAGTTAAAATGTCATTAGTAATGTTTAAATATATATTTCATTCTCTCTGATTTGCACTTGTGGGTGTTATCCGTTCGAGCAGCACTATTGCATTTCTTCTTTTAAATTAGCTAACGGTGATTTGACTATTATTAAAAGCTAATAGACCTCAACTGCTAGGTAAAACCTTCTCCTTGAGATCTCCATTGGCTTCCTGCGACTTCAATTATACGAGGGCTGCTATTTATGTATCCGGAACTGGCCACTTACAGAACAATAATTTAAAAAGTAATTACATCATTTAAAAATAGAACTCTTTAGCTTTAGAATACATTTATTTTTATGTGACTGTCAATTGTTTTCACATCGTAGCGTCATTTTGAAAATTGCGTGTCTTCACCACCATGGATTTAACTCGTGAACATTTTCGTGCCATGATTTTTTACGATTTTCGGCGTGGTCTAACTCAAAAACAGTGCATCGATCAGCTTACTTCAACTTTTGGGGATGAAGCACCCTCAAAGACCACTGTGTATCACTGGTTTAGCGAGTTTAATCGTGGACGATCTAAGCTTACTGATGAAATTAAAGAAGGTCGCCCTAAAACGGTCGTTGTACCTCAAAACATCGATGCTGTCCGGGAACTAATAACTCAAGATCGTCATGTTACATATCGTGAGATAGAGGCATCTCTGGGCATTAGTATGACGAGCATACATAAGATACTTCATGAACATTTAGCTGAAAAAAAAATTTGCTCCCGTTGGATTCCGCACAACTTGAGTATTGATCAAAAACAGGCTCGTGTCGATTGGTGCAAAGAAATGTTAAAAAAATACAACCGTGGTGCGTCAAAAGCTGTTTATAATATCTACACAGGTGACGAATCTTGGATCTACGCTTACGACCCCGAAACTAAGCAGCAGTCCACGGTGTGGGTGTTCCAAGATGAGCCGAACCCAACAAAAGTTATTCGTGCAAAAAGCACATTGAAGCAAATGGTCGCTTGTTTTTTTGGTATAAATGGCCATGTAGCTACAGTGCCTTTAGAGAATCGTAAAACTGTTAATTCGGAGTGGTATACGACCATTTGTTTGCCGGAAGTCTTTGAACAAATAAGAAAGACTAACCGACAACGTAGAATCATTCTGCATCACGACAATGCTAGCTGTCACAGGTCGGCCGTCACAACTCAGTTTTTAGAAGCTCAAAAGATCGAATTGACAGGTCATCCGCCGTACAGCCCTGATTTGGCACCCAATGATTTTTATTTATTTCCAAATGTGAAGAAAAAATTACGTGGTCAACGTTTTTCGAGCCGCGAAGAGGCAGTCGATGCGTTCAAAATGCACGTTTTGGAGATACCTCAGTCTGAGTGGAAAAAGTGCTATGAAAATTGGTTTCAACGCATGCAAAAGTGTATAGATCTGAGCGGCGAATATTTTGAGAAGCAATAAAACCATATTAATTGATATATGTTTGTTTCTTTTTTTTATTCCGGATACATAAATAGCAGCCCTCGTAATATATAAATTAATAGATTAAATAAAATAAAATATTACCCTCATACTATTACTACAAACGCGGCGGTAAAAATATTTATAAATAGGGTTGTAATAGTTTATCCCAACATAATCGGTTAACGTTTTGGGTCCAAAGGCATTTATTTAACCGTTATAGTTCAGTGGTAATGATATGAGACGCGATTTCAAATCCTGAATTGGACTGATTTGTCTTTTCTAAAGTCTTATGTGTAGTTAATTAATCAAACCTGTGAAGAATAGCGGTAAACATCGAGAAGAAACCCAAATGGCTGATTAGTCATGTGATAGTGTGTTTGTACAAAGCGGCGATCACTGCTCCCTATCACGTGAATGCACTATCAAAGTGAAACATAGCTACTCTGAACACCAGGTGACCAGTCACTTGATGTTCAGAACTGAAAGTATTTCTGCCATCCTTTCGTGGACATGTGGCGTGAACGTCAACGTTCGTTTTGAGTTAAGAATTTAATTAAAAATTTCTTCCAAAAATAGACGTAGAATTATCATGACCGGTTATATTTCACCTTTCTGACTCTAATTTATAGTCGGTCTTGACCTTGACCTTACTCAAGGTTATTTATCTTAGCTCCGAAGACTCGTATCAATATTATGAAAATGAAAACGTAGATTACTAACCTAATGAACGTTCTGCTTCTGCCTGAAACTGCGCAATTTTCTAATAAATATATATGATATCGTATCATCTGATGTTTTCTTGTTATTCACATTATTCACAATATGGCCGTATCACATTGGATACGGGAATATAATATATCAGTAGTTAGATGATAATATGAGATGATATCTAGTCCGTTTTCTTTTTAGAATTCTTAATACTGCATTAAATTAGTTGGAAATATTAGTCTTTTCTGACCTATTATTCCAATTATATCAAGTGCCCCAATAAAGTTATAGGTCGTTCATTATTAATAGTATGGTAGGGCGGCAATATAGATTACCTGCAAATATTAAAAAAAACAATTATAAAAATAATTTCCTAATTTTTTATGTACAATTCATCAATGATCAAACATGTACTACGGTTTTTATTTACTCTTTTTATCTTTCTATTTATAAAACAACAATTGTTTCCATTGAAAACCTTTAAGGTGAAAATAGAAAATTTGTTCGTATTTGAAAATAAGTATAGAATTGGAATTGTATAGTTTTGTCTGGAATTAACACATTATGTTACCTGGAATCGTTTGATGCCAAAAACATAATGCAAAACTGTCCTACCCCCTCCCCTTTTTGAGATTTATGGCCCTGTTATATGTATGTCATGTAAGACTGGGCCACTGCTTATGTATTTGATTTTCTTTCTGCTTATACATGCATAAAACACCTAGCTACCACTATATGACCATGTCACGCGCTGATCAGAAGTATAAACCTTCGTCAACCCATCTAGGATATATGGTTTGAACGTTAGAAATGATTGACTAGAGACGTGGAGAGTAAACCTAACCACACGTTCGACGCATCTCACTCAACACTGAACAGGGCTGGGCGCTGCGCTGTTTTGTTTTGGAGTGGAATGGCCAGCAGACAAGGTCACAAGTACGCCCCGGGGTCAACGTATTTAGCTATTGTCCTCAGCCGAGTTGGTTTGTTGAACTAGAATCGCACTGAGCAACTCTTGGTGACACGTGAAGAGCACATTAACACATTAAGCCTTAGATAAAGTCTTATGTATCACTGAAGATTGGGTTCCGTTGATAGTTTTCCAGGATGTAGGTTTCAAGGATTTTATATGATGTTAAACATACATACATACATACATATACTCACGGCTATAAATCCCTGAACGGGGTAGCCAGAACTTTGGAATGAGAAATTCCTCAGCCACTTTTGGAAATTGATTGGGGAAAAGATGGTAATAATAAATGTTTTTGGTGACGGGTCTCCTACCACATCGCCCAAAAATCACTTTAAAAGCCCCTATACCCTTAGTCGCCTCTTACGATCACCCACGGGTAGAAATGGGGTAGTGTTATTCTAAGCCGACACTACACAGCTAATGGTTATACATTGGCTTATATATTAATAAGCGGAAAATTTTAAAACAAAACGATCGAAATCTAATATCTAATGATGTCTAAATAAAGTCAAACAGTAGTAATATGGAATTATAGTTGTATTAGAATATGAGTACACCCACAAAGGAACACAAAGCCATTATCACTTAATAATCAAATATCTCCGCCCCGTTTATCCCCTGGAGAGCGGGGCGGTTTGTTTATATTAATTTTTTTGTATACAACGTTATCTGGGGCAGTCCCGTCAAACAAAATGGGGTGATATAAACGCTCTGACAATAATTTACTGCTGACGACAGGAGTCAGCACCATTATTATATATTCAAATTTTGCTTTGTAGTGTTGGTTTAGACTAGCACTAAACCATTTCTTCCAGCGAGTACGTAGAAGTTAACTTAGTGTTTTAGGGTTTTAAATGTGTAGAATGTGGCCCACCTAGCTTTAGTAAAGATTTTTTTCCCTACTTAACTTCCAAAAGTGACTGAGGAATTTCTCATTCTATTGCTCTGGCTACACCTTTTTGGGATTAATAGCTGTTATTATAAATAGGTAGGTATTTAGTTATAAGTTAGAAATATATAAGTTATCTCGGTGTGGGAGCTAAACGTATCTACGCAACGGATGATAACCCGCTAAGTCATAGTGTGCAATGATAGCAAAGTATTAAATTAATGCCGGCGATTGTAACTGAGTGTACAATAACATACTGAGCAACATCTACCACTTAAGACGTCTAGACAGATCTGTAGTTTACTTTAGGAAATAAGTCTATTATCCACTATCCATTATTACAGATTCCGTTACCAAATTTTAATTAAGTGCTATTAAATTAATAATTTATATAGGTTATTATAAATGAGGTTGCGTAAAATGATTGATTTATTAAAGAAAGAAGCATGTTTTTTGATGATTGCAATGCATAATACATTCACGCCATTGGTTGGCAGAGACTATCGATCGTCACTGTACAATCATGGGAAAACTATCGAGCTTCATTTAGACTCAGGATAAGACACTCAATAAATCTTATAAGCATGTATATCTACAATATTTAGATAAGATATGAATTTTAAGGCTAAAGGTCCACTAAGTATTTACAATCATCGAAGTATTCATTTTACTACTATCTAACGGTGAGATTCTACTCTCATGATGCTGAGCGAGGCAAGGCAGATGAACGATGCTCTTAGTTATTTAAATCTCATTAACCTCGAACATCTCTTCCTCACCCTAAAACCAAAAAGTCCTCTTGTATTCTATCCTTAAGATAAGCTAGTCTGTATGTTTGTAAAGCTGTATATGTATATTTCCAGGTGGCTGCCAAGCTAGATGACATTTATAAGACTGGAAAGCTAGCGCACGCTGAGTTGGACGAGCGTGCGCTAGACGCCTTAAAAGAATTCCCAACCGACGGTGCTCTGAGTGTACTGGGACAATTTTTAGAATCAAATCTTGAGCATGTATCTAATAAAAGTGCCTATTTATGTGGAGTCATGAAGACTTATAGGTGAGTTTTTGCTTTTATTACACTTAAAGTCACTTGGTCAACATAATCGCGCTATCCAGCCTATCTATTGTAGGTTTTAATTCTGAGCTAGGATAACTTAATAATGTTTAATAAATAATAATCCAATTATAATATCTAGTTTTTGGTATCTACAGAACTCTTGTAAAATTGCATGTGCCCAACAAGGTCCATATTACTGTACCTTTTTTATTTACAACAACTATTTGAACACTATGGTATGTAATTAAAGTTTGAGTTTATCTAGGCTGGAGCCCCTCATCAGTCGAGTCGGGTCGTATATGGTCTTCGATAAGGATAATGATGATATGTTCTTAACATTTAACGGATCCTGTGTTAATATGTGCAGAATAATAGAATTATTGTCGTGTTGGTGCAGGCGTAGAATACAATTCCGTCTGTTCTAGTTAGAGTAAGGTCACGAATAAGAGTTGTGGTGCTAGGGTTTCCGATTTCATCATAGTTAACGCGTTCAACAGCTTGTGATTGAAATAGTTGTCTTTAAAAACATACATACATACATACACTCACGGCTATATTTCCCCAGAAGGGGTAACCAGAGCTAAGGAATTATAAATTCCTCAGCCACTTTTGAAAGTTGATTGGGAAAAAGATGGTGAAAATAAAGGTTTTTGGTGATGGGTCTCCAACCGCATCGCCCAAAAATCCAATAAAAAGCCCCAATACCCTTAGTTGCCTCTTACGACACCCATCGGTAGGAAGGGGTAGCGACATTCTAAGCCGGCACTACACGGCAATATGTTAATATGTGCAGAATAATAGAATTATTGTCGTGTTGGTACAGGCGTAGAATACAATTCCGTTTGTTCTAGTTAGAGTAGGGTCACGATTAAGAGTTGTGGAGCTAGGGTTTCCGATTTCATCATAGTTAACGCGTTCAACAGCTTGTGATTGAAATAGTTGACTTTAAAAACGTTATCCTTTTTCATAATATAGCTGCATGCAATAATTAACTCAATAAAAGGATTCATTAATTTAAATAACTATGAATTTGCTGTTGTTATTGATAACAGCAAAGATTATATATATTGCTATCAAAATGAGCATTGTATACCAATAAAAATACTAACACTAATGCCACGCGCCTATGGAACAGGTTTTTCAATAAAAGTTTTGTCTAGTCGCCATTGCTTTGACATGGTAATGATATGCTAATGTTATGAATGAATCATAGTCAAATACTTGTTAAGTTGTAGAATGGTCTACTGTGAATATATTAAACGGCTGAGGGAAAGGGCGAATAGCTACCTATTGAATAGATGTTGATGTAGGTTACGGTTTGATAGAGGTGCTCTTTATACGGCTGTCACAGGCGATAAAAATAGCTTATCTTGTAGGTTTAAGTTAATGGCAATTTGAATTCATTAAGTTGTAGATTTTGATCTATAGTACGTGTAATTTTTCATCGAGAAGTAGCTCAGAAAGTAGTATTAAAGTGAAAATAAATTATATATAAAACTAGAAAAAAATTTGTTCATCTATACACCTTGTCGGATATTTAGTGTTTTGAGATAGCATAAATTGATTCGTCGTGTGTGACGCTTTTGCTGTCCCAACAAATATATATGTATGATAAGATGCATTTAAATTATTATTCACCCGATCAATATACATATACTGTTCCGATAAAAGATATCAATGTATGTTGATGGGATAGATTGTGCATAAATTTTGTGACGAATCTCGATGGCTCATAAAGATAACAAAATTGGATCATAGCGCGGAAAATTTGGAGCGTCTTTAGTTGGCTTCAATATAATAATTGAGCTCATAGTGATTTTTTCTGGTCATTATTGGCAAAGCGATATTTCGCTTGTAGTGAGCCACTTCTTACTAATCACCTTTAGAAATTAATTAAATTAATAATTGTTACTTCTAAGTCGCGTCGAGAAAGATGTACCGTAGCGTTTAAACTACTCATCGTTGGATATTTCCAAGTGACTTGATAAAATCATAATCATATTAAGCTTTATCTGCTTTGACGAGTATCTATCATCATGCAACTATTTTGTTTCTCTATTATAAAATATAACTAGAACATCCCTCGGGATAGTATCGAGAGTAGTATCCGAGACTGGTGGTAATGCTAAATATATTGTAGTAACAAAAATATAGCTTTATTTTTATTGAATTTCAGACAAAAAAGCCGTGCCGGTGTTCAAGCGCCGGCGGCTGTTGTAGTTCAGGTAAAAGGCCCGGACGAAGATAAAATTAAACAAATTTTAGCAAGAACTGGTTATACATTAGATGTTACTACAGGTAAGTCTAGATATCTTAAATTTGTGTGATATTTACTTGCATATGTATGCGTAGCACAGATTTCATTTAGACGAAAGAGAAAGAGATTAAACTTATGGTAACAATTCTAGTAAATTTGTTATCGCTGATTCGACTCTGGATGACTAAGAAACCGTAACCAGTCAAATTGAGAATCTTCTTATGAAGCATTTGTATGCTTATATGATGCTGGTAGCAGTGTTGGGCAAAAAGTAATTGAATTACAAATTACTAATTACAATTACAAAACAAAATTTTAATTACAAATTACAATTACAAAGTAAAGTAATTGTAAAATTAAATTAACAATTACAATTATAAAATGAATTTAGTAATTAAAATAATAATTATAGAAATTGATAATTAATTACTTTTTCGAATTATCAATTAATTTTATTTAATAAGAAAAACATTGTCATCATTCAAATGATCTTTATTTCCGAAATCAGTATAGGTACAGTTAAGAGAAATATAAATTAACTTTTATTTTAAATTGGATTTTAATACAACTCTCATCTCGAACATTTCGTCGGATAATTTATGTGACTTTGGTAAGTAAATCATAGTCGCATATGAAAATAATCTTTCAACAGGGCCTGATGATGGCATCGGTGTATTATTTTTTTTGAAAATATTTAAGACCTCAGAATGTCGCCGTAACATCGTGATAAAATAACAAGTGTGCACTCCATTCGGCGACGCGAAGTTGGGGGCCATAGGCGCGCGCGCATCCCCGGCATCGTACTCACGGAAATGAAATCAAATATGCAGTGCGTTTTATCTGCTCTAAAATAATATGATATTGATAACATAATAGTAATTGAGTAATTGAAATTACTAATTTTATGTAATTTCAATTAACAATTACTGTTTAATTGGAATTACATGTAATTGCAATTACTTGTATTTAATTACAATTGTAATTGAATTAATATTATTTAATTATTAATTAAATTGCAAAAGTAATTAATTACGCCCAACTCTGGCTGGTAGTAGATATTTCTATTTGTCTCTTCTAATTGTGTTGTTTGTTGTATGAACTAAAAAGTGTGTCGTGCCGCGAGCGAGACCGTGAACAAGCAATATTTAGACTTGTGAGGCATCTCTCTCATTTCCATGTTGTATGCATATATGCACAAGTAGACAGCTGGCAGCATACAACCTACACGGGAACTTTCTGCTTTCTTAGACGTTATCATTACAGTCAATCAGTTTTAGTTAGTTTTTTTGTACATACATACATACATATACTCACGGCTATAATTCCCTAGAAGGGGTAGCCAGAGCCAAGGAATTATAAATTCCTCAGCCATTTTTAGAAGTTGAGTGGGGAAAAGGCGGTAAAATAAAGATTTTTGGTGATGGGTCTCCAACCACATCGCCCAAAAATCCAATAAAATGCCCCAATACCCTTAGTCGCCTCTTACGACACCCGTGGGTAGAAAGGGGTAGCGCATTCTAAGCCGGCACTACACGGCAAGTTTTTTTGTAGTTTGAGAAATGCATATAAATTTTACAGGCCAACGTAAATACGGGGGCCCGCCGCCGGGCTGGGAAGGGGGTACGCCCGGCGCTGGCTGCGAAGTGTTTTGTGGCAAAATACCCAAAGACATGTATGAGGACGAACTGATCCCGTTGTTTGAACGATGCGGCGCCATCTGGGACCTCAGGCTCATGATGGACCCCATGACGGGGACCAACCGGGGGTACGCCTTTGTTACCTTCACCACGAGGGACGCCACGCAAAGAGCCGTGCATGAGGTTAGTAACGTAGATGTAGGTTCTCTCGCACTTTTGAGAGACTTAGAAATATGAGTGTTTCAATTTTGATGTTAAAAATGGTAGCAAATGTAAGATTACTATCAAAAGTGCAAAAGATTAAATGTTGCTTGCGATTGCATCAAGGAAAATGCCCACATTTGTTTGTAGGTGGATGTGGGCAGTTTTCAAGGATTGTATAAAAATATTTGTAGACAATGTGATGCTTGCAAGACTATGCCTTTGATGTTAAATGTGTAATTGTCAAGTCTTGCTTTGCTACATCGTCTATGAAATTGTATATTTGTTCATAGGTAAATTAATTTGGGTGACTTTTCCGTTCCAAATATGCTGGGTCAAAGTCAAGTTTAGTGGGATAAATTATGGCTCTGATTTTGTTGCCTCCAATCCGATAATTATGTTGTAATTTAAACAATTTTATAAAAAAACAAGGAATTTGTTTAATTTATTATTCACATCATAGGCTATGGAAAATGTTTTAAGTAACGAAATTTATCATTCTTATCGCTTTATTAAAAATAGCTACAACTTGTTAAATTACCTATGAACAGATACTAAGTGTTTAAATTCAAGACCCCTATGTTAGTGCAGTGCCTCCGCACTCGCACATGTCTTCACTAAATGTCAGCACTTGTTTCCATTTGGGTTTATTTGTTTGCACCCTCATAAAAAAATATACGAATTGGTTACAAAATTTATAAAAAGTGCTCTTCAAAATTTATCTTTATGTATTATGTGATTGGTTTTTAATGAATTTGATGCTAAATTTATTCTAATTGATCATCTACTTTGCAGGTGTCTCGACGAACCTTTTTATTTTTAAGTATTTTCCCTAAAATAACATCTCACTGCACTTAAGAATGTATGTTAATCCTTAGTTTCAGCAAAGTTTGTAGTGTCATCATATAAATTTCTTACAAGACATAATTTTAAAATCTCACGTATATTCATCAAAAGCCTGTTTATTTGCTGCAACTAGGGACGTTCACCTCATCACTTGCAGATTGCTAGTCAGTGTTTGCAAGTAGCCCATTTATTTGCCTGTCGATATTATTTCGCAGTCATTTTATTTGGGATATAATCAATCATTTAATCATAGCTTGTTCCATATAAACGCATGACTAGAATACCTGAAAAATAGATTGCAATAAATAAGTTGAATAAGATAAGTGGTTTATTAATTACATCTAGAGAAACCACTCTATTGCAAACTGTTTTTCAATAATTAACACAATTTAATGTGCAATGACTACTCACCTTTTCTCTATACCTCTGCTTTCCCCATCCCTCTTACTGTTGCAC
Source organism: Bedellia somnulentella (assembly GCA_963576735.1). Classification (NCBI taxonomy): domain Eukaryota; kingdom Metazoa; phylum Arthropoda; class Insecta; order Lepidoptera; family Bedelliidae; genus Bedellia; species Bedellia somnulentella. The sequence goes on along the minus strand of OY755181.1, from coordinate 3,206,001 downwards.
CTCGTTCAATTTAAGTTGCGTTCACACTGTACAACCGCTTATTTTTTTTATTTTATCATCCGGTCCACTTCACAGGGTTAACTATCCAATTGGCTTCAATATACCGAACTGAGAATCTGTTACGCAGGCTCTCCTCTTTGCTCCGAACACTTGTGCTTGTCATAAAAAGATGTTAACTCATCACGATTGGCTCTAACCTAGTCATCTTTCGTTCACGTCACTTCTTGATCGAGCTGCAACGGACCCGCGTCTCTCACGACCGTTTGTAAAAAAATCATCAGACTCTACACTATCATTGGCCGGTTCAGACCCGTTTCAAAATTGTTCCCTTGTTGTTCTCTGCCCACAGCTCGATAATTACGAAATAAAGCCGGGGAAGACTCTGAGAATTAAGATTAGCGTCCCAAACCTTCGACTTTTCGTCGGCAACATTCCCAAGTCTAAAGGCAAAGAGGAGATACTGGAAGAGTTTGGTAAATTAACAGGTAAAGTGTGTCGAATGTTACGGTAATGGGTCAGTTTGGTGTTTGCTTTGTGGACCGCCCCCCTCCCGCCTGTCTCCAGTCATTGCGCCCGGCTCCGCCCGGCCATTGGCTATTCTCCTTAAGAATTATTCTTGCAGCTGAATGATTATGAAATTCGAAAGGGGAAAAAGATTGGCGTAACGGTTTCCTTTAACAATCATCGTTTATTCGTTGGGAATATCCCTAAGAATCGAGATCGGGACGATTTGTATGAGGAGTTTACTAGGCACGCACGTAAGTCCTTATCGAATTCATAATTAATGAAGTGCGGGTGTCGCGGTGGCAAGGGGCCCGATATAGCTCGATTACAAATGGCCGCTTGCGCCCGCGACCCCGCATACACAGACTGGCCTCGCCTTGAGAATGCACACCGGTAATGACTGGAGAATCTTGCTGTTGTTCTCTAGAATAGACTTCTTACTCGATACCGTTAATGTTACTGTTCTCCTGGATATAGAATTTGATTTGCTTCATATTTGTAGCGTTGAGGAATGAAGTGAGCGAGTGGGTCGAGGGGCTTATTTGATTTGACGACGCACCTTGCCCCGTGATTCTGTACTTTATATTGTGTGAATGTTTGCAGCGGGCCTCGTGGAAGTTATAATTTATAGTTCACCTGACGATAAGAAGAAAAATAGAGGATTTTGTTTTTTGGAATACGAGTCTCATAAAGCGGCTTCGTTAGCTAAGCGTAGACTTGGAACTGGTAGGATAAAGGTACGTTTACTGTTTTTTTCATCTTCAGTTATTATATGACCGTAGCAGGAGGTCTACTCTTCAAACCGAGAACGATAAGTCCGCACCTATTAACGAGCTGCATGCTAAATATATTTCTGTCGCGCTTGCCGCTTCACAGGTCAAACGAAGGAAACACAAGGATAGAACAATAATAATTATGGGGCTTAGTAGTCGATGAAACCAACAATAACGGAGGTATCGTTGGATTCGTCGATTATCACCATATGCAACTACTCGCTTAACGAAAGCCGAATCTTCGTTTCGAGACAGTGAGACTGCAATGTTAATAGGGGTTAAAAGAAACACGGATAATATTATCTTTATCGATTTAAAGAGTAAACATCCTGATCATAGAAATCCCCAGATATCTCAATCTTTTTTGGGTGATTTTTAGTATAACAATAGTATATTTCATTACTAGTACGGAATGGCTGTCATTGCAAAGAGTTCCGACAAATGTCTACCCGAGCCGAAGGCGAGGGTTGACAGTCGGAACGAGTTGCAATGACGGTTCCGTACGTGTACTGAACGACTATTTTTAATACAGTTGCGAAAAAATTAAGCAATTTAACAAAACAACTAAACTCCCAAAGATTATTTCTGGAAAATGGCGACATTTTTTCTTCACTTATTGTGGTAGGCAAAGGAAACTATGCCCATACAGCCAAGTCTTATGTATAATTTTTTTGTTGATATGAAATGAAAATGAAATTTAATGAGTTATAATGTAATGAAACCTAACCTCACTAATTCTATCAAATCATTAAATCAGATATCGAAACAAATTAGTCGATTTTGCCTATTATTTTGTTGTTGTTGATTCATGTTAATACGACCTATGCCACGTATTAACATGAATCATAAAAACTTCTTTGATTTTTTTAGTAAAATCTTTATGGTTGGTTTTTCTTTAAAATAGACATTATTTTGACAGTTGGGAAAGAAAACGCACTAGTGCGGGAAAGGTAAAGAAAAAGCACGAGTGTGTAATAGCCCACTTCCCGAACGCTATACGTCCCTGTAATACGCCACTTTTTGAGCAATTGTATTAAAAATACAATTTTAATGCATTTTGACGCTGCAAGGTCTCCGAATTCTACGATTGTATTTAAATATCTCCCTGGATTACCCAATGTAACTAAAGGATTTTAATAGATCGACTCAGTTGGAATTAATTTACTACAGACAAGAAAAAAAAAGGAAAATTTTTCGCAAATAATAAGTGTCTTAAGTTTTTTTTTTCAATCAAAATCGCTTTACGGTAAATATCTCCAACGGGTAGAAGCTGTAAAAATGATGCAATTTAACGTTTTCCAAACATTTCTTATTTCATAAACCTCGTATACTCCGAAGATTGCTGAAAAACTATATTTAATTATAATAAGTATATTAATATAATTATATGACATAGGTATGGGGCTGTGATATTATAGTGGACTGGGCGGATCCTCAAGAGGAACCCGATGAAGAAACTATGAGTAAAGTAAGTATCTGATTGCTTTGTGAACCTGTTATTCTTAAATCTAGATATTTTTTAAGCTCTACTGCTTCAAAGACCAACGGAACTCAAAATTTACATGCAACCAAAAACACTCTTTTGAAAGTAATTTTGGCTTCATGGGTTTAATGTCCAGCCATCCTCTATGTACACACAGAAGCAATAGAAATGTGAAAACTTGAAGGTTTTGATTAAGCTATTTGTTCGGTCGAAGTTATTGTGAATTAAGTGGGTAACTGATTCTGTGCGATTTGCACTGAATTCAGCAAATGTCCCTGACTTAACTTGGATGTTTTTTTATCTGAAATTTTACTCTACACTTCTTTATTGTTTTCAAAACCACTTTGGAAAAACAGTCCAATTGGCCAAACTAGAAAAAACAAAAAAAACAGTCAAAACCAAAAAAAAAATATCAAGTGAGAAACTCGATCTATCTATAATACAGCTATCCAGCGAGCGTAATGTGGACTTTAGAGACCATTAAGCCAAGTGCAGCAAAGACATATAACAGGTTTCTGAAGCAATATTTGAAAGTAAATTCATTTAATACCTACTCGGATATTATTAAAATAAAATGCCTCTCTTGCCTGCTTAACTTATATTGTTAGTAGTTATATTTTGCGATTCCAAACAATATTCAACTCTAATACATACTTTATTTTTCACCTTGTACCTTGCATTTTTTCTTAAACTAAAAACTCTGTACAATTAGGATAAAACTTAAAACTATATTTTACAGGTAAAGGTTCTATACGTGAGAAATTTAACGCAAGACATATCGGAAGAGACGCTCAAGGAAGAATTTGAACGTTTTGGAAACGTTGAAAGAGTGAAGAAGATTAAGGATTATGCGTTCGTACATTTTGAGGACCGGGATCGTGCAGTAAAAGTAATCATTTTATATTTTTTATTAGAAATTTGTCTGTCTGGAGTAGGCTGTGTAGTAGTGCTTTAAATAGTTCAGTGGATGTCATAAGAGACGATATTGGATAGTTTAAGTGTTTTTGGCCGATGCGGTTTAAGAGCCAACACACCGGCGACTGTTTAGCGGCGGCACTTAAAATTGCTAGGTACAAATTCCAATATGAATTATTTTCTAATAGGACAAGTAAATTTTATAAATTCAAGTAAAACAATCTACTGAGGCTACAATCCCGCTCTTCTAACAGTCGTGGTAAATGAACATAAAAAGACCTAGTTTTCCCTGCAATGTGTTTAGCAGTTGCTAGCTAATATTTTTTGCAGTGTTAAATATCCTTATATAGCTCAGTGAGAAGATCACTTCTTTTAATTTGACATGCATGCATTATCCTGTATCGGTCTACATTGGAGTGACAGATTTATCTTTTATACATAACATGTGGTTAATTTATCAAGCTTGTTTGCAACAGTATTATGAATAAATAATAAAAAATAAATGTTTAAATGGCTAAGTATCATAGAGCAAGAAAAGTCATATCATACATAAAAAACAAAAGAATAAAAACATTCCCGACAAAAATAAAATCAATGTCAAAATTATCTTATCATATCGAATTCTACTAGAAACGGTCTAGCTAAACATAATAAGAACCGAAGCGCCGCCCCCATTAACAAGCATGACAAACACAAAAACCATTCAAAATACACACACACGCATAAAAACTAAAATAAGTAACGCCCTCACTAGAAAGTAGTGACCCACAATTGGGTCTAAGGGTATTAATATGTGTCATAAGACCCCACGAGTAAATAAAACCATAATTGGCACCGCCCTCACACTAGTGATGAGATAGTGATAGATGGAGTATTGACACATTAAAGGATCTAGGAGCAAATAACATATAGCTGTGTAGTATTGGCTTAGAATAGCACTACTCCATATCTTCCCGAGGGCGACTAAGGGCGTTTGTGCTTTTTGTTCGATGTGGTTGGAGACAAAATCTTTAATTAACAATCCAATTCCGAAAGTTGCTGAGTAATTTCTTATTCTGAAGATCTGGCTAACTTTTCTAGGGATTTATAGCTGTTAGTATACGTATGTATCTCTTTATGTATACATATAGACATCTTTTTCGACTCCCCATTGAATTCCTGCCATGATAATCTCCACCAGGCAATGCAAGAGTTGGATGGCAAGGACATGGGCGGGGCGAGACTGGAAGTGTCGCTAGCGAAGCCGCCCTCGGACAAGAAGAAGAAGGAGGAGATACTGCGCGCCAGAGAGAGACGCATGATGCAGATGATTCATGGACGCGGAGGGTGAGGATTTTTAATTCGTTAATCAAATTCATATGTTTTTTTTTGTTTGGTCTACTTGTGTTATCTATATGGGGTGTTAGGTTGAATAGCAAAATATTATGTTAGCAAAATAGAAAGAGATGATACTGCGCGCCAGAGAGAGACGTATGATAATATACGGACGCGGAGAGTGGGTAAGATGTTGAATAAAAAATAAAATGTTAGTAAAATAGGAGATCCTGCGCGCCAGAGAGAGACGCATGATGCAGATGATCCATGGACACGGGGTGATTTTTTTCATATTTTTTTGTTGGGTCTATTTGGGTTATGTATATTTGGTGTTTTGAGTTGAAGAACATATAATGTTACGACCATAATGCAGATGATTCATAGACGCGGAGGGTGAAGATCTTTTTTTTATTTGGGTTCTGTATAAAAATATACATTATGTGTGTATTTTTGAGAAGTGTTTGTTTTGAAGTTGAAAATCCACCCATCATTATTTTTATTTGACCATCTGTTGCCCTCTGAATTTACTGAAGCGGCCGTAAAATCGTTGATAGCGAGTTCAGGATACACCTTCATACAGCCGTGAGTATAGGTAGGTAAGATAGAACTGCCAACCGCATCATTACTAAATACTCTTGGTCTTGGTTTTTAACATATCCCTCAGCAGCTGGGGTTAGGACCGTAGTTTGGGAATAGCAATGATTAGTGTATAATCAAATGTAACCCCTATTCCAAAGCGATAAGATACATAATAAGGACGACGACGTCCGTGGCCGGGTGGATAGGTGACTAGCTTCTCGGTCCGGAGGTTGCGGGTTCGATGAGAGCATAAATGATTGTTTGTTAGTCTTAGAATATTATTTATGTTAATAGTATTAAATATATCCTTGTGTTAGTTTCCCATTATACATGTTCTACTTAGTATATGTAGTATGGTCTGTGTATAATATGTCGGTATATTTATATAATAAAGCCTTAAGGACCATGGTGTTACATACATACATACATATACTCACGGCTATAAATCCCTTAACGGGGTAGCCAGAGCTTTATAATGAGAAATTCCTCAGCCACTTTTGGAAGTTGTTTGGGGAAAAGATGGTAATAATAAATTTTTTTGGTGACGAGTCTCCAACCGCATCGCCCAAAAATCACTTAAAAAGCCCCTATACCCTTAGTCGCCTCTTATGACACCTGTGGGTAGAAAGGGGTAGTGACATTCTAAGCCGGCACTACACGGCAATGGTCCGTGTATAATATGTCGGTATTTAAATAATAAAGCCTTAAGGAGCATGGTGTTGAAAGTAAAATAAAAGTTTAGTAAAAACAAACGTTGTGTAGATGCTCGCCGAGCGCGATGGGCTCGGTCCGCGGCCGCGCGCCGCCGCCGCACGCCCGCCAGCCGCAGGCGCGCGGGGACTACGGTACGTAGCGCGCACACACACCATACATACACATACACACACACACATGCATACACACACCGATACACCACCGTCCACGAAATGAGCGCTCGCTCGCGCTATCATATCGTGGGTCCTGGATGCACACACTGCATTTGACTTTAATAGACGGCGGGAGGGATGATTTTCCGCGAGGTTTAGTTGCATCGCTCAACTATTTTGTGAATAATGAAGCAGGGGTTTTAAATGAAATTTTGTCTATTGATTTTTTGTCAGATTCACTTGACACAAAATGTAAAGTCTTTTCCTCAAACTGTAGTATTTCCTTCATGGTAAACGGAGAGCGCAAATTATTTTATCCAAAATTTTCGACTTGTCCCAACGAATGTTGTCTTTGTTTCGTGCAGTTCTTTTTAACACAGTGTCTCTTAAATTCAAATTGACTAAAACTACCAGACATTAGTTTAATTTTATATTCTTCTACGTCTCTGTTCAACTATTTTTAACTGACTGAGCCTGTAAGAGCCTCCAGTAAAATGCTTAATGCTACAACGCACTAGAAATAAAGCTATAAAAAGACTTTGCAGATCTACAGAAACAACCATTTGCCTCTGCTTTGTTTCGCAATAAATTACAAAAGTACAAAATATGGCAAAGTCATCTTTATTAAAGTCTAATTGCAGTATAGTGCATCTTTTCAGATAAATGTAAGCGGTACTGCAACTGGAACTGGCTATAACATTTCATTGCCCCTTTAGTTTCAGTACCGTAAAAAATACATTGTCGACATTGAAACAAATTACACTCAAAAACATATATTTTAATGAGGCAGTTTGAAACTTACAGAGCTTACACCTGTGATACACGCGCACTGCACCATTGTCCGTTCTTACTAACCCAAACAAAGGCTACAGCACCAGAACTTTTCGAATAGCAGAGTTATTGATATGCTAGAATATGGGACGCTCAATTTAACGCTATTTTGGTGGGCTAGGTGGACAGCCAGGCTAAAGCATGGCCAGTTTTGCTAGGATTAAAGGGTTTTACTGTTAATTATGCTTTAAAAACACTATTGAGGACCTAGTCGACACCGTAAAAAGGGGAGTTGTAAAATTTACAATAAATTTATTACGCTATTTTAATGTAAGTTATAAAGGTATCAAAATAAAAATTCCCGGTCTACAGTTTGCTAAAAGGTTGTTATTTTGCGTTCTTGGGAAAGAAACCTCTTTTTGCACTTTTTTTACTACTTCTAACATCTACCCTATCATATTTCATTGCAATCTTCTTGTAAGTGTTTAAAAAATGTATTAAATTTTCCAAAACTTTTCTTAATATTCCTTGCAATGTAAAATTTCAGTAATAAAAACTATTTTTATGAAAGGGAAGCCTGCTAAGTTTTGTATGTTTGTAATGAATAGGTTTCGAAACCACTCAACTAATTTTAATAATTCTTTCACAAATATAATCGTAAAACTTTCAGATGTAACATAGCTATATCAATTTTAAAAGCTGTGAGCATAAGCTTAGATAGCTACGATATTTGAAAATACCACTATCCGTGCGAAGCTGGAGCAGTCCACCAGTCAAATATAATTTCTTTATTAAATAATGGATAAGGGAGCATGCTTATTGGTGGCGGAAACATGATAGATAACCATGTTACATTATATATTTAACATATTATTTAGTGGTGAAAGGGGAAGTATAGTAATCGCCTAACCTGCAGCTACGTCTAGCTTTTGTAGAACCTTGGTCTTAGCTTGGGAGCACAAATCTTATGATCATACATCGGGGTTTTCGGTGCGGGAATGATTTAAGAAAGAGTAGAGATAAACAGATAGGTTAGTCTGAAAAAGTATCATATTATGCCTAATGAATACCTCTCTGCGACAGTTTGCATATATATGCGAGTGTATATATCGACGCTAGAAAGGCAGAATGTATTAAGCGCCACTTTTGGTGAAATTGAGTTATATACATCGTTAGAATCGCCTGATTTTTCTCTTTCGAATGGTGTGGGTCTCGTTTTGATCTGAGCACTTTTTTGGCGCTTAATACGTTGGTGATTTTGGAAATAATGATACATTTTTTTTGTATTAACAACCACCCTTTTATATGGTTTGTAAGTTCAAACATACATTATGTTAGGAAAGAAATATAAAACAATTTACCCTTCCTGAAATAGTTAAAGACTTTGCGTTAATTCATTTTTATCAAATATTGATTTTCAATCTTTACTCAGTTAAGCATTTTTACCTGCTTGTGTTATAAACAATAATTGATATAAACCAAAATGATTTTCTTTCAATAAGCACATTTTGTGAGTTAATACGTTTTAATTGTTTGTATTTTAAGCTCACTGGTACGTAAACTATTTTGCCGGTCGGCTTTCTTCACTTTTTTGGCTGTTAATACAAGTTTACTTGAATCAGTCTTATGATACAATTGGCACTTAAGCTGTTTTTGTGATCTGTAAATAATTTATATTTGCGACATAAAACAATTCAAAAGAACCTTAACAAACCAGAATATGGTCGTTAGACTGTAATACGTAAGCTTTATTGCTCAAAAACACTAATATTATAAATAGAAGTGGTTGAAAGACTGTCGCTTCAGCCACCCGCGGGGCTTCATCGGGAGAGGGCGTGTGTTGGTGTGCCACTTGGCGCCGTCTGCGCAGTGTGATTACGTAGGTACAGAACTTGATTTTTTCGTTGGTATTATAATTATGCGGTACCTATCAATTATTACAAATGATCATCATTTACAGGCCCAAAGCATCGTACTTATAACAAAATGTCTAAAAGTTACTTACTTGCTCTCGCAAATATTCAGGTTATAATCTGACGAAGAAGAAGTATATTGTTACACATGGGGAGAAGCTGATGGGAATCGAGGTGGTAACGAAATTGCGACTATCCTCACAAAATATATTAAAATGGTTGATGAACGGCAGACGGTAAAGAATTTACTTGTGTATAGTGACAGTTTTGCGGTGGGCAAAATCGCAACAAAGTTGTTTTTGCAGCGGTTCACACAGCGGTGCAGGCATGTAAATGTATTAAAACAATACGAATGAATTTTCTGTTTCCGGGTCATACTTCTATACCTGTAGACAGTTCTATACTTGTAGACCTTCCAAAGGGTTGTCTGGAAGAGATCGCTTTTGGCGATAAGACCGCCGATTGTACCTCACTGTAAACTGTATCATAATTTCTTTTGTAAATTTGTGTTTGATGTACAATAAAGAGTTATTCTATTCTATTCTAGACAGTGTTCATGCTGAAATCGAAAGAAGCGTAGAAAACATGATCATGATCTTTGCGCCTTCACAAAATGGGCAACAGTATTTGAGCTGGCGAGAAAGAATCCCAAATCCAGGCTTGGGACTTTATAGCTGATAAATATTTCAAAAACAATCTTGCTGGTAAAATCAGTAAGGTCCGACTAAAAAAAATAGCATGAGCGACTCTGCTTTTGCAGAAAAAGAAGAAGTTATAGAAGAAGAAACAGACGCCTTGAAGATAACTTACACAATAACAGACTCCCTATATCAAAACAAAAACATACATACATACATACATATACTCACGGCTATGAATCCCTAGATGGGGTAGCCAGAGCTAAGGAATTAGAAATTCCTCAGCCACGTTTGGAAAGTTCATTGGGGAAAGATGGTGAGATAAAGGTTGTTGGTGATGGGTCTCCAACCGCGTCGCCCAAAAATTCCTTTAAAACCCCATACGGTTAGTCGCCTCTTACGTACACCTACCGGAAGAAATGGGGTAGTGCTATTCTAAGCCGACACTACACAGCAAACAAAAACACCCAAAATAAAAACATGGAGATTTAATGAAGCTTTGTAAGACATTCGCCATCCCACGGAGATACAATGAAGAATACTTTAGCCTACAACCTGCTATGCTAAATAGACTTTGCAAAATACTGATATTAAAGATAATGTTGATGATGAAGCTTTCTAGATGCTTCTATATTTAATATGATTTGTTTTTTTTACCCTAAGTAACAGGACTGTTTTTTTTGGGATAAGTACCCGCTTAAGTTTATTGATTAATTCTTCCGGTGGGTGTACGTAAGAGGTGACTTATGGTATTGGGGTTTTTAAGGGATTTTTGGGCGATGCGGTTGGAGACCCATCACCAACAATCTTTACTTTACCATCTTTTCCCCACTCAAGTTTCCAAAAGTGGCTTAGGAATTTCTAATTCCTTAGCTCTGGCTACCCCTTCTCGGGATTTATAGCCGTGAGTATATGTATGTATGTACTGATAAGAAAACCTGATATTTTAAACGATCTTATGGTCAAGAAAAACTGAATGAAGACTGAAAAATGAAAACTATACTTAATAATAATGTTTATGCGACGTATTTCTGTAACGTTTTTAAATGTGGCAAAACAAGAATGTATCTAATCAGGAATACGCACAAAAAAGGTTCAAGCTTAAAATATGATTGTTACTTAAGAATAATATTGATATTGCAATAAAACCATTACTAAAAATAAGTATATTTATATATTAATAAAATTTAAATATTATGTCCAAATACCAGTTAATTCACGCCATAAGACATTCTGCTCCGATACATTTGTTGTGTACAGTCTGTTTATTTCGTTCTTATGGAATATTTAAAGTAACGTAAAATAATTAAAACATTTTTCCCCTCTGGTGGTCACATCTAATTGGTCGTTAAACCTATTTTGCATGGGAATAATCGAAAAATATGATGTCGCTTCAGCCAATTTTACCTGACCGAGATTTTAGATGCGTACGTATTATGTCCCTTATTTTTGTAAATAGAAGATTTAGAACTCTTATTTTTACAGGAATACATGGAAAATCTTTTCAATTATAACTGTTTTCATTTTCAAAGCAATGTCTGCCATAGTTACAGAAATATGATTTTTTTTCAAAAAAATTAAACTTTAAATTGCTCTGGTGGACATTTTATGAAATGGCGCTTAATACATTCTGCCTTTCTAGCGTCGATATGTGACAGCTCATAATATACACTCTATTAAATAATAAAAAAACAAAACAAATATATATTTATATAGTATAACTTTGAAGTTTTAGTAGTTGTCACGGTGTTCAGAATAAACTATTAATATTTTTTCTATATTTGGAACGGTTAATCTGCGAGGTCTTGCTGTAAATATCCATTTCAACGTACTGAACGATCTTGGAATCTGAGGAATCTATTGTTGCACGCAAAGTTGGTGATCGCAGTTCTATTTCTTTGCCTTGTAATAATTCGTTCATAGTTTTTAGTGTACTATAGCCAGAATTATTTTCTAAAACCAACTTTAGTTTATTAAAAATACGTTTTCCTTTTACGCTCAAGTTTAATTTGGAAATATTTTATTTTAAGACATTCTGTTTTAAGACAATACCTACTCTTTGGCTAATGTCAACCATTCCCGCACCGAAAACCCCGACATATGCTTATGATACACATCTGAGACTAGTTTAATAAAAGTTGGTGATTTATTTACTAGACTCTACAAAGCGTGTTTTGATTCGGATCTACCGGCGGTCATCATCTTATATGTTCAGAATATTGAAAAATGAATTCATATTGCAAATTTATCCTCTACTACTACCACTACTATTTATGAATATATAAGTAACCAAAGATTTTAGCAAAATAATTACAGTTTCAGACAAACAATAAAAATGATTATGAAAGGTTAGGAACAAATTTATGAAGGATTGTTAGGTTTTGTAACTTACGATCACTGGTCAGTAAAGTGTCATAACTTGACTAAAGATTTTTTTTATGTTAAAGACAAAGCCATTCGAGAAAAAGTAGACTGGAAAGAACCCATGTTTTTGTAGGTACACATAATCTATATTTAGATCCCTACACTGCTATTAAAGTTTTCCATAGTTATATCAAAACCAAGTGCAGTTCAAGGAATGCAAAATATTGTAGAGAATAATATTTTTCATATTAAATATAAAATAAAGCAATAAGCAGCACCTAACCTGTAATGAATTGGAATATATACAGTGGCAATGGCTCAACTGAGACTATAAATCTGCTTTTCTAATTCGACAAAGTTTCATCACAAACGCAAGTGGCATGGAGGCATTTCGTGATTTTGGATAGAAATTATGGTGAAGGAGCTAATGATATGAGTGAATCAGCGGCATATGTGGCAAATATTACAAAATAGAAAATATTTATAATTATTATACATGATTGAGCTTTTTTAAAAGTCAATAAACCCTTGGCTAGATTTGACACATCGACCGTTGAATCGCAATTGGTCATCACATGGTTTAGGTAGTTCAAGCATAGTTTAGGACCGCATGTATTAACAGAGATTCAGCCCGAACGGCCTCTAGCGCTAGTTGTAAGTGATTGGCTCAGCGTTAAAACGCCCTGTGTTGTGTGTTTATAGATTATGATTACGACTATTACGGGTACGGTGATTACCGGGGTGGCTACAATGAGCCATTTTACCGGTACGATGAGTTCTATTTTGATTACGCGGGGCCTCCGCAACCGTCCGCCGTCCGCCAACCGCCCAACAGAGCGCAACCGGTGGGTTTCTTACACACTCTTTCATTCTAATTAGTCACTAGTCGCTGTACTCATTGAGTTGCCAAATTTTGTTACTTCATCTTTGTTTTGTTTTTTTTTATCCCATCCTGGAACGGAGTTAGTGACTCGGTAAACGGTAGTGTGTAGGCCTAACGGTGGTGATTTCAAACGGCCGGCGAACTTGCTTGATGCGCGCGCGTTCGCAATTTTACTAACCTGTTGACGGAACACGAGACAAGTGGGGGATGGTGTGTTATTTCTATCTGCCACTCGACGACTGCGCCTCTTGGGTGTCTACGTTCAAACGAGTGTCCTAACAGACACCCTTGGGCGCATCTGTAGGGTGATAGATAGGAATAACTCGAGATGGGTCGTTGTCTAGTGTTTGGTCAACGTATCAACTAACTGGATCGCGCGCGCATGAATCTTGTATCGTCGACCGGTCGCTCTCGTGCTGGCGCGGGTAGAGGCCGCTAGGGGTGGCGGGCGTCACCACCGGGAGGGCAATTCTCGCAAATTCGATATCATTACTATCATAGAAATTATATCAAGAGTTCAATGTCATGTGAAAAATATCACAAAGTGAAATATATTTCTATTGATAGATTGAAACTGTATTCTCGCACACGGTAGTAATTTTTCCTTAGACATTAAAGAACGAAGACCGAAATCAATGATCCAAGCGAATGAATTGAATGAAAGGTCAGTTTAACTGTAATCTTAGATATGAAAAGGTCTTCATATCTGTCAATATTTTTACTCGACATTGGCGAAATAATTGTGGCAAACACGATTGAAGCCACCTAAATAAAAATTGAATATTGAATTTGTCAATATTTACATATGTTTTGGTTTGTTTAAATTCCTTTAAGTGTACTTTGCCGGTAACTAGCAAAGTCTGTATTCCCAAATCAACGAATACAGTCCCAAATGTACCATCCAACAACCGAATTTAGTTTTTGAAATTTTATAATGGAAAAATAATATATTTTTTATATTTTAATAATATAATTAACGTTGATCCAAGTAGATATTATTTACAACTTCTTAGACTATTTGATCTATGATCCATTTAATATATTTACCTACATTTTAGTTTTCTATCTATAAGTATTCATACAAAATTTGAAAACAAAATGGCTACCGTTCGCACGACATCTTCAAATATCATCATATCGTCTGATCGTGACCACACGATATCATCCTTTGATATATATCATCATATCGGCTGGTTTTCAATAGAAAAATATCGATCGGGTAGAGTGAGAATAGCTCAAGTCAAATATCGATCGCAAAATATCACAAAAGTGATAAATATCGAAAGTGATATAATATCTACCGTGTGAGAATTGCCCTCCGGGTCTGCGAGCTGGGACCACTCCGACTAACATGTCTCCACACACAACATATCCCGCAGACATTGCACGCGCCAACCCTATTCTTGCGGATCATTAAGCGCTGGCCTCTTTAATGTTGAAGCAAACACTCTGACAAAATTAAAAAATAACAATTTTAAGCCCTTTTTTAAGATTTTTCGGTGCTTTCAATAGTTTGAACAAGAAAAACAAGTAGCCTTGTTTAGGAAGATAGCTCAGAATTTAACATTAGAGCTTGCTGTAAGTACTACAGTGGTGCTGGCAGACAAACTAAAATTGCACTACATTTACTAATAATTGTACTCTTCTACTTTGATGTACAAATCTATATGAATTTAATACATCTCTTGTATTTCGAAAGCAGTGTCTACGGATATATTGGAGTGTCACTCATTTCTTCATCATCATCAGCTGACTACTTGAGAGTACGAATATTGGATTTTTCAATAACAATACAATAACAACAGATTTTTGCTTGATGGTCTGTTAAGCAGGTAATATTGAATTGACCTAGAAATCTCATTTTCGTCGTCTCAAGCTGGTTAAGACTAATTTCAGTTTGCTTATTCACCCGCTTGGATCATTTCATTGTCACTACTTGTGCAGCTTTTTAACATTAACACGAAGATTTCATAGCTTGCGGTTTTGGTAAGTATCCATGTTAAAATGATTAGTTTGAATAAACGCTAAATAATCTTAATATACTTCAGTAAATTTGAGATTGTAGTAATTTAAAGAACCATTTGAATTGCCTCTATCATTTCAATTTATTATATCATCTTAAAAATCATAACAAAAAATTATCGGTTTAAAATATATTCGACGCTAATATTCATTGCTTAATTATATTTAATCATAAAGTTTGTTTTCGTATTTTTAGGATCTAAGTCAACCTACTAACCATTTGTTTAGCATGTGTTAACAATATACATTTAACTATTTCAATTTGTATCTATTTAAAAAAGATAATATTCTCTTGCATCTCTGAGAATTTCCAATGAACATAATTAACAAAAATGCAGATAAGTGTATATTGTTTAGTGTGTTACGCTATTGGAGCGGTACTAATACATTGCTTGGTGCACCCCAGGATGACGAACTAGGCCTTGGGCCCAACTCTTTGTACTACGACCTCACTGGAGGCATTCAGGTATTGCTAACGTCAAGTAGTTTGTGGTACTTGTAGCTGAAAAACAGTTGTTTTAAATCAGCGCTTTTGTGCTTATTTTTACTGGTATAGTAACTGTAGTGATTTAGTTAGTTAAATTAGCTAGCTCGTTCAGCGTGAGTTTGAAAATGCATGATTTTAGTTTATAGCTGTAGGTGATCGTAGTTTTGCTTTCAATATTAATTTTAATCGGTGAGGATTTTTAGTGTTTAGCATTTAATTTAGTATTATATTAAAATAGATCGCCTTTTATAGATGACATGTGTTCAACAAGATAGAATAGCTGTATAATACAGACTTGTTTGAATAGATACAAACAAATACGTTTAAATGCTTTTACTACTACAATTATTTATGTTTAAGTTATTTCACTTAACACACAAAACACAATACAGTCCAGTCAGTCATAATCATAAAACACATATTTTAATTGCATGGAAAGACATTTTACACAAAAATTGAAAATAATAACACTATCACAAAAACCTGCCTCTCAAATTGATTTATTTTGATGATTTAGTAATCCATTTTACAGAGCATGAATGATTCATATATTTTTGCCCATTGATTTCACCAAAGTTCTTTTTAATGTGCAGTGTTTATATAAAACTAAAAAGAACTGAAGTGAATGGGTTCAATTTTGTTTGCTGCATATATAATATTTATAATGTAACTAGATAGATTAATTAGATATTGATAAGCTGGTACAGATATTTGAAGCAAGTAGGAAGTGTATCGTAGGTATTTTTCATTTTAATGCATTGATTTGTTTGGTACTCAACTTTTCTTCAGTTACACTATTTAAATTCAAATATTTTTGTTATCCGACGCTATTTGTCGAAAGAAAAGAAAAAAAAAACAGAATAATAGCCTGAATTAAATAATACAACTTAGTACATTACTTTAAAAAAATATGTATTTTAACATTTGTTTAAAAAAAACTATTAAACGAAACGTTCTTTTCTTATAACATTTTCTCAATATTTGTCTTTTCAATTAAAGTGCCTTTTCACACTTCCACTATGCCAGGCCGAGACCAGATCAAATATAGCGGAATGTACTTTCACACTTACCGCACAGTTTGCCCAACAAAGCCATACGTTCTCAGCCGGGTATCCGGTGCCGAAAGCCGGCAATTGGAATATGTGAAAAGGGACTTAACGTCATGATTATATTATTAAACTGCCGTCCTTCTAGAAACTCATAGGATTTATTTGGCTTTTTAATATTACAAATTTTGATGAAATGAGTATGATAGTTTGTTAAATGATTTGTTAGATGATCCTAAACTAGCTATTCTGTTCTTTTAGATTTTTTCTTTAACCGAATGGGTTGTATAAATTGGTAAAGGTTGATCTAAATAAATTAAATCTATTTTCGCTGTTATGGGTCCAGCATCCCATGTACGCGTATGGGTACAGGACCAGCATATGTTGCTGCATGGTCATTTCGGATCTATGGCGGCCATCCATTGAGTTGAAATACATTTGCATACTAATATATGACAGTGACAACTTTACAATTAAATTTACGACGAAAATTATGGCTTCTAATGGAATTTTAATGACTATGCCGCAAGGGGTTTAAGTTGCCTTAATGGGGAAAAGATGTAACAGAACAGAATAGCATAGGAAGGCACAGGAGTTCTACTCTTCAAATTCGATAATTTCGTTCGTATCTCTTCTAACACATATTAAAATATATTTTTGTCGCGCTCGCACGAAAAAGCATCACATTAACAAGTTTATCTATAGTGAGAGATTCGATGATTCCAACGATATCTCTTTAGTTTTGTTGTTTTATCGACTAGTAAATACCTTAGTTATTATTGTACGCTGATTGTTTAAATGACCTTGGTTTGATCGTGCATCACGCTTCCTTTTTACAAGCTATTAGAAGAGATACGTAAGTATGATTTGAAGAGTAGACCTCCATTGATGCCAGTGCTGACAGTATTAATGGCACAGGGGGCTGGGTCATGTGGGACGGGCGGTCGCTGGGCGCGGCGCGCGGGCGCGGCTGGGCCCCGTGGTGGTACGCGTCGCGGCGCTCGTGGCCGCCCCACGCCCAGCGCCACGCGTGGCAACCCACGCGCCAAGCCAAGTTTACCAGGTAACTATTAACTGCTGATTGTTAACTGATAACTATATGCGGTTTTGTCGGGCTTGTTGATCGTGCTCCCTTTTCCTGATATTTTCAATTACACACAACTCTTTGGAGCATTACAGCCCCTAGACTCGCGTAGTCAATTTTCGAAATTCACCAAAATTACAGGATATCCTACCACACAAGTACACACAATTCCACTTTGTCGGGTACACGGCTCTGAGGGGTTTTCTTATGGGCGCTTTTGTAGTCCCTTTAAGAATTTCACCAAGTTTGTCAGATAACACCCCTACACTACCTACTACACAATATACATCGCTCTATGTGGGTCTTATTGCTTGTAGTGCCATTTTGAAAATCAATGATTCATGGTCCCTTTTTCAACACAACCTAACTAAAATGATATTTATGAACATATTATATAAGAGAGGACGGAGAAGAATATATCCAAATTTTCAAGTTGTATTAGGGTTTGCTATGAATTAGTCTTAACATTTTTGGCATACCGAAAGCATCAAGTTAAAAAAACTTGAAACATTAAAGAACTACCGGGAGATTATAAAGACAAATGTTGGTCCAAACTATCAAATCATTCTACAATATACGTATTTTAGCTATAATTAATAATTTCAAACATGTCATCTTTCATTTTAGTTGCGTTATATCGAAAAAAGGGACCATGGGCCATTAATTTTCAAAATGGGACTACGAGAGGGAACACATTAAATAATACCGCAAAAAGATAAAACTATGCGGTACTTTCATGTAATATTTATGATTTTATTTAAATCTATGCAAGTCCTACTGTTTTGGATATGATAGCTACGTGAAACGATAGCTGCAATTATTGCCATGGTAGCGTGTTTAGGATAAGAATGTTATTAAGATGCGTATCCACTTGAGGCAGCCTCGGGTCGAGCGGCTGCATCGCTCTGTAGCCGCGCAAGTGGAGACTCCTCAACCTGAGGTACGCCGCGAGCCGAGCCATATTTTGTTGGTTAGATGAATGAATTTTAAGGGTCAGTGCTTTTGTTACCTAGCCTCGGGAAACTTAAGTTTACGAACATAATGTATTGAACCATACCATAGATAAGTTTAATTGAATACTTTACTGTACAACATGTCTGTGTCTCATACTGATATTAGACTAATACTATGAAGATAATTGCTAATAGATTACACCTCATTCTTTATGAAAATTCTCAAAGAAAGTCTCAAGTGGTGAACATTTTCTTTCTAGAGTGATAATTATACAATGCTGTTTACATCAATTAGCAAAGGGGATTTTTTTATCAAAATTTTGAACATAGTAGTTTTAAAAAATCCATGTTAATTAGTAGTGATGGATTTGGGTGTCTATCTGATCTGAATTTTTATATTTGATACAAATTCAAATATATCATTCTTAACCGATTTCAAGAATGAAGCAGTCTTTTCAATTGGACCGTGTATATTTGTGAATAAATCCCAAAATACCTGTACAATATTACTTACTTTTGTTGAAATCGGCTTCATACTTGGAAATGTCAAAGCTGTGAAATATTACTTGATTACGCGGTTGTAGAAGTCCAAATTCTAAATCATAAAATGGAAACATTAGACTCTTTCGATCGATCATTCCCGAGCCGCCGCTTTCCTTTCCTCACTGTTCCCGTATTTGTTGCAGCATGTTTGATGGTTTGCGTGTAATCCGGATTTATTTCGTATTGGTAACTATGCTTGTCTCTGGGCCTCTCACAAACTTTGATCGACCGGAGTACAGAGTGCGAGTTTTATCGAAACGTTTACGCAAAACTGAAGCAATTTTTCGGATTAAACAGAGATTAAATATGTAGGGTTTGCTTTCACTCTAAATCAAGAAAGACGCTGTTTTGAACGCGAACGTTATTTCGATTGAAACTTGCACTCCTCCTACAGGGAGTCTAATGTTTTCATCGTTCAAGTTTGTGGGAGACTTCGATTTACTAATGGTAGTTATGCATCACCGTTGTTACCATCACCATCAAGAGGTACTAATCATATCTATTAGGTGATCCTTATTGAGAATTAGAAAAGTAATTTTCCATTAGCTATTTCATATTTGTTAGATTCGTATTGGCAAAATTCACATTACCAAAAGTTTCTCATTAGATTAATAATATCTGCAGTCTACATTTGCGTTTTATTCCTTAGCATAACTTCAACTTTAAAAGAAACATAACATGTCGTTAATTATTAAAGTGATCGACATGTTTTTTGTAAATTTTGAAATTTTTTGTAGGTCACGTTCTTTTTTAGCATTTCTTACAAAGTTCTATCAAGTCGGCTATAGCTAACCATTTATTAGGTTTTGATTGATTCTGATAAGCTAAGACTATACTGAAGCAATCATTTGATGTAGTTGGAATAAGTAAAGATGAGATTTGCGGACTAAGCATCATAGATACAAGCATTAGTGTCGTTACCGATTAGAGCGTAAGAGCGTGTTAGATGTTGTTAAAAAAAAATTGATTTCATTGGAAAACGTATATGTGAATGTAGATTGTAACTCCGTAGCATAGCTGAAAGCAGTGTCCTGATGACTGTTGCGTTGCAGGTAAACGCAAATACGACGAGGGGCAGCAGAACCAAGGGGGGGACAGCAAGCGGCGCCTGGTAGCGGCCAGCTAGCTGAACACACTGCATGGGTTATTATTACGTTTGTGTCGCGACCTTTTCTACATATGTGTTTTTTAACTCTTTTTATTTTGTATTGCGACAATTCCGTAAAATCTTAAAGTAGGACGTTATGAAATGTTTCGAATAAAGTTTCCCGTTATGCTTATGTTTTTTTTGTCAGTCTTGTATTAGCCGTATATATATTTAATATATACACTTTGTAAGGGCGCGCGACGCGGTTGCCTGTTTGCGGCGCGCGCCCCGGTCGAAAGACCGACGACTGTCTGTTTTTTTTAAATATATGTTATTCAATATATTTTATTCCTGCGAACGCATTTTGCGATGTGATGTGTATTTTAGCAGTAATTATTATATTATAAGGAGTTTGACTGTTGTTTTTTGACATACTTACAACTTAGGATACATGAGGATGAAATAAATGAAATGCATTTCGACTTGGTCTCGTTCCACCTATCACAAAGCATCGACGGCCACACGAACCACTCTGGTGTAATCGACAACATTTCCCAACTGTGTTCCTGCTTTAGTTTTTTGCTTTATTTTTACATACCTTGATATTCTCTTGTTTAAAATACGTTAGTGTGAGGATGTAGTATTGTAAAGTTCAGGATTCTGTAATCTTATTTTTTTGTATTTCGACCACATAGCATGTCCATACTGTTAGAACTCGACTTGTATCAACCTTGTATCAGTTAAATATGTGGAATAAATTGCAAAACTGTGTTTGCCTTATTAAAATGTCTTTTTCTTTACTAACTGGCTGTTTATATTTTATATAAAATCTCAACCTCCCAAACAAGGTTTATAAGTGATACGACGATAGGTTTTCAGGAAAGCGAAACCAAAATTTGCGGGGAATGCTCCGTAGTTACACCACGCTGTTCACCCAGTGTAACTGCGGAGCATTTTTTTTCTTCGTAGTTACACCGTCTTTTTGACATGAATTTAACAGCTCTGCAGACATATTATGATAGACGAAACATATCGTGGACTCAATACCGTATTTGGACTTTGCAAAATGTTGCTAATTTTTAACAACATTCTTATTACTCGGCAAATACTAGGAGTTCATAGGTTCATCAGAAATATCCCTACGCAGGATTGATTCTGTATGCAATTTAGTATGCATATCTCAGATTTTCAATATTCATTGGACTGAGGCCTAAATGTTTTAATAGGTCTCAGTCCAATAATAAATGAATGAAATGAACTCCTAGTATTTGCGGCTTATTCCGATTATCCACCCTAAAAAATCCTCCCTAAGTCGGGGTGTGTCCATCAGGATCCGGCTATTCCCAGTAGTCTTACTCGATAGTCTTACCAGTAGGACTATTGGGATTTTTTGTCCCAATAGACTTACTAGTAAGACTATTGGGAAAATAATTCCCATTAGTCTTACTAACCAATCAAAACTTTTTGGTACCTCTAAATGATCCAACTTTTATGTAGACCAAATAAAATTAATAGACATACCTCCTTAGTGAAATTGAATGTATGATTTAAAATCGAATATTTGTTTTGGCGCTTATTTCCTGTCACATTATTATTTATTGAGGTGTATTTGCCATGAACTAAATAATATACAATATACATGGGAATGGGTTTCTGGTTGTAATATATTTTTCGCCAAAATACAGTCCTCAAAAGGTAAAATTACTATGTATTTATAGTATATTTTTTGTCATTTTTTGTATTCAAAGTACCCGGGTAGCATAAACATAAAAGCAGCATAAATGAAAAAAGCTTATTGGTTTTATACAAAAATATCAGTTGGAGTTTATCAAAATCAGACAGAAGAATCAACCAAAAGACGTCCACAGGTGGAGAAAGGCTTTTCCGAAAGATCTTTATAAAAACCGGTTCTGTGCTGCCCAAAAATTTTATCACGACGAAGTCGCCGGTCTACTTTATGGGAGACCTACGCAAACAAACAAACCGACCACAACAACCCTATTAATAACCTGATTCAAGAAAAATATCACGTCAACCTCTGGACATAGAGAGAGCAGACCCAAAAATAAGTAAGATAAATTAAGCATCGGAAAAATATTTGTACAGATTTTCAAGTTTATTAGTCATAACAACTTGTAGTTTATGCGTTCCTGGTACTTCAATTGAAAGTAAAATTTATTTTTATAGCTGCTTATTTAGGGGGGGGGAGGTTGGTGAGGGGGGGGAGGTTGGTGACAGATTGGCTTCGGTGGGCTACATTAGAACTAGTTGATGTAGTCCTATAAAATGCTGAATAATGCCGAATTGCGTGGATCTATGAGTGCGGTTAGAATCCGGAAACGCACACCAACTAGCCTACGTACACGTCCTAGTCGTCCTCTCCGGGCAATGTCATGGTTTAGATAAACGGGGCGCACTATTTGGTTCAAACCCCCGGGATCATGACAGCTGAGTGCGTAGCGCGAGGGGCGAGCTATCGGCGCCCATAAATAACCGATTTTACTAGCAGGCTTCCAGTAGCCTTGGGGCTACCCCTAAAAGTCTGGCTCTGCGGGCACGAACGCAAAGATGGCAGCCCCATCGTCGTGATCGGAGTGCTGTGGGCTAATCCCCTGCACACTCTTAAATTTATTGATTAAGAAACCTGTTAATAAGAATACCCGAATCCCTTTACCGACGACCTTTGGCTTTAAACAACGGACACGGATTGGGTGCTGGAATGTCAGAACCATGACTCGACCCGAACGGCTACCACAGATAGCCAAAGTCATGAGTGAATATAACATCCACATCCTTGGATTGAGCGAGACAAGATGGAATGGTTTTGGTGAGGAAGTTGCTGACTTGGGCTACACACTTCTGTATAGTGGCAAAGAGGATGTGGACGCAAGTAGAGAATATGGAGTTGGCCTGCTTCTTAGTCGATGTGCCAAAAAAAGTCTGTTAACCTGGTCACCTGTGTCGGAGCGAATCATAACAGCCCGGTTTGACTCACGAGCACGCAAGATAAGCGTAATCCAGTGTTACGCTCCGACAAACTCAGCCACTGATGATGTGAAAGCAGCTTTTTATGAGCAGCTCGAGGCTACACTGAGGAAGATCCGAAAACAGGACATCGTTTTCTTGATAGGTGACTTTAACGCGAAGCTAGGCAATGACAATGAAGGAAGAGAACACTATATGGGTACTCATGGCGCCATCGGAAACATAAACGAGAACGGAGAACTTTTCGGTGACCTGTGTTCCGCAAGAAACCTCGTTATAGGAGGAACATTGTTTAAACACAAAGAGTGCCATAAAACAACATGGATTTCCCCTGATGGTGTAACTCGCAACCAGATTGATCATGTTGCGATCAGCCGCACATGGAGATCCTCCCTGTTGGATGTTCGTAACCGACGTGGTGCCGACGTAGACAGCGATCACCACCTAGTTGTTGCTGAGGTAAGGCTCAAGCTTTCCTCCCCCCGCCGTAACTTTGAGAAGATCTCTAGAAGTTTTGAAGTCCGGAAACTACGGACACCAGAAGGACGGGAAGAATTCTGTTTGTCTCTCAGGAATCAGTTCGAACTTTTAGAGGAATTAGAAGATGAGCAAATTGAGGAAACTTGGGTCCGCGTTCGCACTGCCTTCACAAAGGCCGGTGAAGAAGCACTCGGATATATTTCCCCGAGGAGGGAAGACTGGATGTCCTCTGAGCTGTGGCAGCAAATCGAAGAAAGGCAAGGGATCAAGCTGCAATTACTGTCAAGCACTGAGCCACAAGCTACTAGCCTCCAGGAGCGCTACAATGTCCTTCGCAAAAACATCAAAAGAATGTCGAGACGTGACCAACGCAGAGCCGCCGACGAACTAGCGGAACGTGCGAACACCGCGGCCCGCCGCAAAGACATGCGCCAGTTGTATGACATCACGCGCCGACTTAGCGGGCGCAAAGCACGTATGACTAAAAAACCGCTTAAAGGTAGTGACGGTAGCCTCCTATGTACCTCAGACGAACAGTTGCAAAGATGGACTGAACACTTCACGAGCCTTCTAAAGCAAACCCAGACGCCAGACTCTCATGAAACCAGCACTAGCTCACCAGTCACTGTATTAGATATTGCGACAGCACCTCCCTCATTTGATGAAACTTTATTAGCAGTGAAGTCTCTGAAACCAGGGAAAGCGCCAGGAGTCGACAATGTGCACGTGGATATGTTGAGAGCCGATGCTGCTACATCTGCTTCACTGCTGTATCCCCTTCTTACCCGCATTTGGGAGACTGGACGAGTTCCCGATGAATGGAAACAAGGCCTTCTGGTGAAAGTTCCTAAGAAGGGTGATTTAACGCGATGTGATAACTGGCGCGGCATTACACTACTACCTTCCGCCGCAAAAGTTTTAGCGAAGATTCTGCTCAACCGCATCGCACCAGCAGTAGCTGACACACTGAGGGAAGAACAAGCCGGTTTCCGCTCCGGACGCTCCTGCACAGACCACACTAACACCTTGCGCATACTGATCGAGCAGTGTGTCGAATGGCAGTCGGAACTACTGCTGGCATTCGTCGATTTCGAAAAAGCCTTCGACACTGTGAACTGGGGCGCGTTGTGGTCCAGCCTTAGTCGCAGGGGCATCCCGCAGTGTATTATTGATATAATCCGCGCCCTGTACGAAGGTAGCACATGCCGCGTGATCCATGAGAAGGAGCTGGGAGCACCAATATGCATCTCTGCGGGCGTCAAGCAAGGATGCCTCTTATCGCCGCTTCTCTTCATTATTCTGTTGGACGACGTCATGAGAGCGGTCACCCAAACACCTCGAGGTGTGAAGTGGGGCGCTTCTGTCTTAGAAGACTTGGACTACGCGGACGACATTGTGTTAATCTCGCCAACTCTAGCCCATTTAGAAGCTAAACTTGAGAGTCTTAGAAAGCAAGCAGAAGTCATGGGCCTGCGAATTAATAAACGCAAAACAGTCGACATGCGGATAAATCCTTCAACGACGGAACCATTGAAGCTTCAAGATACCCCCCTTGAATCCGCTCGTAAGTTTGTTTACCTCGGTAGTGTTATTACGTGTCAAGGAGGTGCAGACGAGGATGTTGAAAGCAGGATACGGAAGGCAAACGCGGCCTTTGCCCAACTGAGACCTGTCTGGGAGTCAAATGTCCTTTCCCGTCGAGTAAAGATCTCCCTCTTCGAATCCGTGGTGAAATCCGTTCTGCTCTTTGGCTGTGAAACGTGGAGAGTGACAAAGGGGCTGACGAATAAGCTCCAAGTCTTCGTCAACAAGTCCCTGAGGTCAATCCTCCGCATTTACTGGCCAATGACAATCCGGAACGTGGACCTGTGGAACCAATGCCAGCAGACTCCAGTTGTGACTGACATCGCACTGAGAAAATGGAGGTGGATGGGACACACATTTCGAAGAGGGACCACAAACGCCAGCATCGCATTCGAGTGGAAACCACCGGACGGCAAGCGAGCCCGCGGCCGTCCCGTACACACTTGGCGCCGGAGCGTGGAGAGCGAGCTGCGAGCGGCGGGACTGAGTTGGAGTGCGGCCAGGGAAGTCGCGGCAGACAGGAAGGCGTGGCGGGAGCTTGTGCAGGCCCTGTGCACCAGTGGGGTGCCATAGGACAACAACAACAACAAGTTATAATTTCCAAAAAACTTTATAAACGTTATAACTTCTCATTTATCAAAATAATAGAAAAACATCGTGTCTAAAATGTACATTCCTTAGTAATAAATCAGTAAAACTGAAAATTACAAACAAGTGTTGTATGCGTTGTATGTATTAAATATATTAATAAGGTACTGTCTATGTCTAATAGTTATGAGGTCTATGTTTCTAAAACAAATGTCAAGTAAGACTAATGGGAAAAATACGCCATAGACAATGTCCTACTTTCGGTAAGACTATTGGGAATAAAAATCCCATTAGTCCTACTGGTAAGACTATCCAGTAAGACTACTGGGAATAGCCGATCAGGATCCCCCAGTTCAATCCCCTAGGGGATCCTAGTGAACTTGTTGGTTCATCAGGATCCCCTCAAATTAAATCAAAGTAAAGGTGCTTTCATATACATTGCCTTGTTTCATTGAATAAGTCTAAGTAGGTATACTCTAGCTAGCATTTGCTAGGGTTTTTACGTAACATTTTTACTGATCAACTTTACTGACCTTATTGCTAATGTAATTAGCTGGAAATAAAATGACTTGTTAATGAAGTGAAATAAATGTGGTTGGTATACAGTGAGAGGCATCGGACCAATAATAGGCTATTTGACTAATTTTTGAAAACTATCTTACGGTGTTAATTTGTTTATAAGGAGCCCTAAAAAATATTTTTCTGTCTTCATTTTAGCTATTTTATTAATAAATCGAAAAAGAACATGCAACATTTAAATGTGCCGCGTAAACGCGACTAAGTAATTTGGCAGCTGTAGCACAATTCAGAGATAACGGTTGGACAGTTTTTAGACATATTAAGATAAAAATGTAATTTTGAGAAGTGCTGTGAACTAGACCTAATTGTTGATTATTTTTTTAAGGGGATCCTGATGAACTAACAAGTTCACTAGGATCCCCTAGGGGATTGAACTGGGGGATCCTGATGGACACACCCCTAAGTCGGATATTCGGAAACGCATGTCCGATTATCCACCCTGAACGGGGTGGATAATCGGAATTCATAATAAAATGTTTCTTCCGATTTTTTACCCCAAGTACAGTCATTCACAGAAACATACTCACAACCTGGTCCAAGAAACTTCAACAGAGATATACATACCTACTTTCCTACTTACAGTCTGAATAAAATTATCCTGGTGGAAAGTTTTAATTTAATATTTATTGTTAAACGAAAAACTTAAGTAATCTTAAAAAAAAATAAAAAATTGCAGGTAAGCACCTGTAGATTTGGGTGAAAACCATTTAAATTGACTGTTGTGACAAATGAAACCATAACAAGAAAAAAACTCGTAACAAAAAATAACAAAATTAAAACTTAGGGTCTTTTCACCACTGACACACAATAAATAATAATTTACATGTTCCTGTAAAGGACTGTACGTAGGCAGGGTAGAAAATCGGAAGAAACATTTTATTATGAATTCCGATTATCCACCCCGTTCAGGGTGGATAATCGGACATGCGTTTCCGAATATCCGACTTAGGGAGGATTTTTTAGGGTGGATAATCGGAATAAGCCGTATTTGCCGGGTAATAAGAATGTTGTTTAAAATTAGCAACATTTTGCAAAAAATTGTTTTTACCTCTTGATGATTTTACACGTACAAATACGGTATTGAGTCCACAATATGTTTCGTCTATGATCATATATCTGTAGAGCTGTTAAATTCATGTCAAAAAGAAGTTGGTGTAATTGCGAAGAAAAAAATGCTCCGCTGTTGCATGAACAGCGCGGTGTAACAGCGGAGCATACACCCTTTTTCACATTTTAAGTACCATAGAGACAATAGACTGATCGGGAAAGTAGACCATATGGAGAATAGACTGATCAGGAAAGTAGGCCATATGGACAATAGACCGATCGGGAAAGTAGACCATGTAGACAATGGACTGATCGGGAAAGTAGACCATGTAGACAATGGACTGAGCGGGAAAGTAGACCGATGGTTCCAGAGGGCTAAGTTTCATTTCTAAACCCAGTAGTATGATTCTATTTTGTTTTAAAAAAAACTCAATATTGTAAAGGGAAATACAATGAACAATAATTTTTGGTTCTCTTTGGAAGGAACAAACTACAAAAGGATTTTAGGTTAACAAGGGTCTAAATGACAGAACCTTTTTTATTAGAGTTATAGAATGAACATTACGTTACATTTTATTGAACACATAGAAAATGTGCTCAAAAAGGCAGGTGTCCGAAGTACGAAGAATAAAAGAGCATGTATGAAAAGATTGATGGATGTGAATGAACCTAGAGAGGTTTGCCAGGATCGTACAAAGTGGCGATCGATAATCTTTGCCTACCCCAATGGGAACTAACGGCGTGAGAATATGTATATGTATGTATAGAATGAAGTGTGGAACAAAAATTGGTAGCTCCATGTGGCCAAATATTCCGCTCTTTCCCACCAGGGGGGATAGCTCAGTAAGGATACGTGGAATAGCCCGAAATAAGTTGTAGAAAGGGTTTATCTGAAAATTCTTACTTTTAAAACATTATTACTATGGCGTGTGTTGTTTTTACCCGATTACGGCAAAACCAAAAGAAAGAGTTATGTTTTTGGCAGTCGTATGTTTGGATGTAAGTATAAAGTAGGTTCCACCGTAGCGGTTAAACTACTTTAAAAACCAGGTTTCAAGATTCCTGTGAATTACGTGGGGATTATAGGCTATATGAATGTTATATAATAACTGTCCATGCATTACATGCACTGTAAAGCCGTCTAGTCCGTTCTGTCATACCGTTTGTTATACCGGTATGACAGAACGGATATAAAATGTCCGTTCTGTTCGACT